>QLSS01000008.1:464276-499500 GCA_024372645.1 Trichomalopsis sarcophagae
TATATATATATATATATATATATATATATATATATATATATATATATGTATACGTGCAGAAGGTGGCTATCGCGGCACTTCAACCCCTTCGTGCAGTAGTGCGCGCACCGCAACTCGCTGTTTCGCTTTATCACGCGCGAAGTGTGCGCCGGCAAATTTATAGGCTCTATAGCGCGCAGAAGAGAAGCACACTCGGCCAGAAATTGCTGCTGCGCGACGAGAGATATTGTTTTCGTAGTGGAGTTACGGCGCGGCGTCTGGCTGCGTATGTGGGAAAAATTATTTTCGAATTTCGGACGACTATTGCGATGAGAACGCCAACAGCGCCCTCTGTGACGTGAACTCGAGGGAGATGATTTAAACTGTTTTTCGAGGGCCTGTTAATTCTCCGCGAGCAATTATCCCCCGCTCGCTTTGTCTTGCTCTCGAGATACAGGGGAGAGACGGGGAATTGCGAAATGACATTTTCGCTAAGCGACCGTCGCGGCTCTCGAAAGTTGAGATTGTTCTCTGCTCTTATTCGCCTGAAGCTATAGAAAGACTGCGTATGTGCGTGGTTCTATATACCCGGGAAACGAATTATATAACGAAAAAAAAAAAACATTATCTAAATTGGGTGCGCCTGACTTGTTTTTATTTGCCTGTAAATGGGCCACTATCGCGCGCGCGCGAGAGTTTAATTATAACCCTTTATGCCCGCGGGCTATGCACAACAGGAGAAAAATTCCCGCATACAGGTAATAGCAAAGTTTTAATTGCGAATATCGCATATAGTTCGAACTTCCGCGCGTTGTCCCAACCTACATATACGGTACACCTATAGAGAACAATGTCGACGAATTATCTTCTTTGAAGTTCGTTATACCAACTTGCCACTATGTATAATATCGAGTATACCTCCCGAACTTCCGAAATAGCAGCGGCGCGATATAGTTCGATCCATCAGCGAGCTGTGTACACACAATCTGCAGTATAAAAGCTCTCTCTCGAAAGCTCTATTCCATCGAAAAAGCACGGCTACAATTTGTAGGGGATAAATATAAATCGCGCTCGCGCGGGAAAGCCTCCGCGCATTCATCTTAATCTACCCCGTGAATTAACTCGTGAAAACGTCGGGGTCAGGGGGTGCAAATAGCCGTCCGGTATACTATATGCGAGAGGGGAAGTGAAAAAAAAGCTCTCGCGCGTGTGCGAAGAAATAAAGGTGTCGGGATCTATTATTCTTATCGCGACATCATCACAGTAGCCTACGCGCGAGTGACAGAGAGTAACAGCTATGCAGAGAGAGAGAGAGAGAGAGAGGGATTGACGCGACACTCGTGTTAATATTTTAACGCCGAGAGCGGTTCCGCGTAAAGTAGCCGCAGTCGGTCTTGTTGTCATCCGGTAGCTTTTCGAGATTTGGAAAAAAAAAACACGCCGATTTGTTTTTTTTTTCTCTTCTACCTCGGGTTAATTTGCGCCGCGACGTAAACAAGGTGGCGGTGCCCTTGATCAAGCGCACGGCGAGAAAGCAAACCGTCCATAGAAACAACGGGACGAAAGTCTCTCTCGCGTGCGGACAATGGACACTTCTTTTTACCTCTCTCGGCGCCGATTCAGGCTTTTCCATGGGAGAGCTCTCTATACGTGACGCGAGTCCACAATGCCCCGGGAGATCTTCTCTTTGTTTTTCCTGCCTCGCCACTTTTTAAATAAGATAAAGGCGTAATGCCACTTTTCTCTCTCTCTCTCCAGGAGGAAAGTTTAAACAGGATCCTCTGCTTGCGGCTGATGCGATTAATTCGGGCGCGGCGCCGTATTGTTCTCGCCGCTCTGAGTAATTATTGTACCGAAATTTCGTCGTAAGCGTTTTAAAATTAAGGTCTTCTCCCGGGGCCGATAAGAGGATCTTAGATAAAAATACGTTGTAAAGGCATAATGAATACATCACGCTGCGCAGTCATGTGCTAGAGCGAAAGTCAAACACAAAAAGATAACGGCAGAGAATCGTGTCTCGAATTTTGCAGAACATTTTTACATAACACCCGTCGTATAGCAAATACACGCGAGTATATAGAACGAGAGAGAGAGAGAGAGAGAGAGAGAGAGAGAGAGAGAGAGAGAGAGATCGGTGCGCCGTATATCTCGCGCGTCGCTTGAATTGTTGATTCAGGTGTGGCCGACGTGGCCCCCGCAAATCGACGAAGAGAAATGACTCTTCCTCGAAGCATTTTTTTCCCTCCCTTCTATAACTCGCTGGTTATTAATGATTATTCCCTCTTCCTATAGTGCGAGCGCGCGAGAGGGAGAAAAAGGAGATTCTCTTCCTATAAAGAGAGCACGGACACAAAGCGTTCCGTCGCTCAGAAAGCGGCGCGTATGGAGTCTCATCGAAAACAACGAAGCGACGAGTGGCGTTTTGTGTGTGTATAGAAAAAAAGAGGCGCAGCCACTCGACTCTCCTTGAACAGTCTCTTTCTTTTCAACAGCAGCAGCAATAAACACTTTTCCCGTAGTCTCGAGACTCTCGGCTCTTGATTCTCATTTTCCCTTAAGGACACGGCCAAGGCATTCTTCTTCACCCTTTCGCTCTCCCACGCGAATATTTATCGCGAGCAGCGTTTCTTCTCTCCCTCTTACTCGTAAATAGTTCTGCAATTATACGCGGCTCGCTGCATCCGGAATAATGCGCTTAAGTATCCCCTTTGTGTGTGTGTGTGTGTACACGGATAACGGACAGAGGTGAAGAGCTCTTTCATTGAAATTCAAAAAGCCCGCCATACAGACACTCGCGGCGACGACGGTCATCAAATATGTATCGGAGGAGACTCGCCTTGTGTATTTGTGTGCGCGTGTAAATAAAAGAATTCCAGAGTGAAAAATCAAACGAGAGCACACGTGCGCGGGCGCACAGGGTCTTATGTGTGACTTTGGAGGCTGGCTTCTCGACTCTCCGCAGGTATCCGCCGAGTTTTTTCTCTCTTTCGGAGAGGGGCCTCTCTCGCGTGGTTCCCATTGTTCGATGAGAACCTGCGCGAGACGGGGAGAGAGAAAGAGAGGAAAAAAAGCTTCTGCTGCAGGGGAGAAGAAGGAGCTATTAAAAAAAGGTTGAGTCTCGTCGGACAGGTGCGACGACGACGACAAGCAGCGACTCTGAGGCAAGTGTTTTCCACAGGACTTTGACTTTTCCGTGTATTAGCAGTCCGTGACGAGGAAGAAAAAAAAAACGACGAGTCGCACGGGCTACTGGGTTTTAAATGTCATCATCGACTTGGGCGTCGGGTAATGACTTTCCGAGAGGGAAAGAATCGATTCGATTCTCGAGAGAAGCGAGGCGTATAGCTCTTTCTAGAAAATACCAAAATCGCCAAGCGCAGGAACATCGGCGTGTAACCGGGCCGAAGGTTCGCGGAGAGCAAGAGAGAGAGAGAGAGCGTTGGAACGCCGCCGCAAAAGAAATCAAAAGAGCAAAACGAGACTGCGGAGAGCGCGCTTCTCGTGCCAGACGTTCTCTCTCTCTCTCTCTCTCTTTCGCTGGTTATATGCCACCGCAGAGTCGTATATAAACGACCGGTCGTCTAGGGGGGCGCATAATCTTCCCGCACAGCAGTACACGATCTCACAATTTTACTGCTCCTCCTGCCTGATTTTCGCGTTTAATTACGCGCGCCCTCCTGCACACAGAGGAGAAAAATCCGCGAAAGAATGCGCGTATAAACATCGGCAATATCGGCTCGCTCTCTCTCTCTCTCTCTCTCTCTGTGTACCTTGTCGTTCTTCGCACCTGTTCGCTCTCTGTGCAGAGAGCTCGAAGAGACTAATTAAATTCCTCCCGCCGCGTCACAGGTGCGCGCGTGTATATCCTATACATATAGAGCGCAAAGGAGAGAGAGAGAGAGAGAGAGAGAGAGAGAGAATACATCGGTCACGCGAGCGCGAGAGAGAACCGCTGCCGCCGGAAGCGACGGTTTGTCTTGCGCCGGTCTTTCGATGCTGTTGCAGGTATAGGTATCCGAGCGGCTCGCGCTTTGCGGTCGGAGGGACCTGATGTGTATAGTCAGTCTCTCTTGGAGCCTATCTAAACTTTGCTCGGATTTCGCGGGAGCGTATATATCTACCCGCCCCGCTAACTACACTCTCCGTCCGAAGTTAATGATCGAATTAGTTCGGGAGATTGTTCTGGGAAACGGCCGCCGCGATAGCAGCGTGTACCGGTCGAACGACGATAGGATAAAGAGAAAAGAGAATGAAAACAGGTATAGTGCGAGAATAAGCGTAAAAAGTATCTAATCTTATCGCTTAGCTGCAACGGTCACCTCTGTCTTGAAAACCGAAACCCGTTACCGGTCCACGCGCGCTCGAACAAAGAGACCTTGGACTCTCTCTCTCTCTCTCTCCGGCCGTTATAAATTTCAAAAACTCGCGCCCGCTTGAAATCCAATCCTCCCGGCGGCGACCGTTGAGATTCCGCGAACGCTCGCGCGCCTTATCTACCGAGAAAAAAGACTCACCTGCGAAGTGCGAGAGCATCAGCGACAGCAGCAGCACGACCGTCGCCAGACGCCAGGAACGGGCTTCCATGATGTGTCTTCTTCTTCTTTCCTCGACTACGATTTTATTTTTCATATACGAGCCTCGTGTAACGGGACTACGCGCACTGTATTCCCGAGCGATGAATAATCCGCTCTCGGGATTAATCAGCCAGTCCGTGTCTCGGTCGGCGCAGCAGCAGCGGCAACGGTAGGAAAAAACAACACAGCGAAAAAGGCGTGACGCCGCCGCGGTAGCGCGCTACTATCACTCTCGATATACAAGCGTGTATGTACCGATCCCCCGTTGTCCACACGGCAGCGAGGTTATAATAGTATCACACACCGGAATATATATATATGCGTAGGTGAGAACGCGTGGGCGAAAGCACACCACTGTATAATGTATAATTATATACTGTCTCTCTGTATGTAGGTATATAGGTACAACAATAGTACTATATTATGTGTCCGCCGTGTCTCGGTCGGTCTCTCTCTCCTGACTGCACTAGACCGTGCGCTCGCCGATCTCGGACTGCGCTACGCGGGCTCAACTCGGGACACACGGCTCGGCGCTCGGCGTGCGCGCGCGCTATACTCGCGGCTGACTGATGGCGCCGAGTGGTGGGGAGAGAGACTCTCTCTCTCTCTCTCTCTGTCTTTGTCCCCCGTATACGTACGTGCGTGCAGCAGAGACTGGATAAAACACGATGTGTCGGGGATACCTATATATATACACACACCTTTCCTTTTCAGTTTTTCACGTGCGAGTGTGTGCACGTTCGCGCCGGGAGTCGAAGGTTGTTGCACTAGAAGCCTATGAGTCTCCCGTATATAACGATGCAAAAAGAGAACGTTTTGCCTTATCTCGTCGGGAAGAATAGTATAGCGCTGCGGTTGATTCGACGACGGTATTCGCCATAGCGCAGAGTTGCGTCACCTCTGCAGCAGCAGCGAATGAAACTACGAAGTGAATCACTTCTCTAATCTTAATGAACAGGTGAGTCAGGATACTTATTGTATAGTTTCGCGGGTTTTCAACCTCTCTCTGAGTAACTCGATGATCTTTTACTTAACGACCGATCGTTTACGGGAAATGCGACGTTTCGATCCATACTTTCTCGGATATTTACGAGAGCAACGCGTGTGTGTGTGTGTAAATAAATTTCACGAGCTGCTCACTAGCGCGAGGACGTAAAGAAAACACAGGGCGTATATAAAGGGACGTCGAGGAGAGCTTTCAGAGCGATGATATCGTCGTCTTATATACCTGTGCGTGTGTAGGAGAGAACTACGAGAGTGTTTTTAGGGCTTCGGAGAAGTTCGAGCGAAATGCAACGGACTGGTGTTTTTCTTGAATTGCGCAACGCCTCTCTCTCTCTCTCTCCTGCTTTTCTACGCTCTTTTTGCCCGCGAGCAGCAACGGAGAACTGTTATCTTGGACTAACGGCCTTGCATTTGAATGCATCAACTCGCGCTGCTGCAACGCTGGCTCTTGGAAAGACGAGAGTTCCTGGGATTTACATTTGTATTTTTATTCGAGTTTTAGACGCCCGGGATTATTTCGTATTTACCGAGTGGATAAAAGGGACGTTGTATAATTTACTTCTGAGGCTGCTCGTTATATTCCACTGGTAAGGATATAACGGTGTGGAAGAGTTGCGGAAAAATTCGATTTTCTCCTCTGCGTTTCTTTTTTAACGCGAACCGAGTCGTGACGAGAAATTCAATATTGTAGGACGTCAACAATGCTTCGAGAAAAAAACGCGTCGAGAGTCTCAGAAGGTATAGGCACGCATTTACATGCGAATCTCTCGAATGACGTCGTTACCCGTGTTGTTGTCCAGACGACTTACTAATTCTTCCCCAATAACAACAAACTCTTGGAATTAGCATAATGTTATCGATGACCACCCACATTATCATCGTCTCGTCGCGCAGACAAAAGAGAAAAAAGCTGGTCCTCGCCCTCGATAAATAAAAAATGAAACTCGCAGCTCTCTCTGTCTCTCACGCATTACTTATTTTCCACTTGTCCTCTCTCATATATCGTCATCCGTGATAGTGTATGCTATACGTGCGCCTCGTCCACTGGCAAGAACCGAGCAATGCGCATCGATTACACCGGATCGACCGGAGAGCCAAGATTGATGAGTCGCGGGACTCGTGCGTGCAGCTTCTATAAATGTCCCTCTCTCTCTCTCTCTCTCTCTCTACTCGGACGACGGAAAGCCGCGCGTACTAGAGTGGAGTGTACGCGGGTGACCCCCCGAACTCTGCCTATGTGTGCGGGGTTCGTACACATACGGAATTCCTCGAGTCATCGCGGCACTTTGTGCGTGTGCCGGGGAATATCGACGTGATTTTCTGACGATTCATCTGGCTTTCTGTGTGTAACTAATTTACTCCATTGTGCCAGTCTCCTCTCTCTATATTCTCCCCGAAATATGGTATCACCGCCGGCGTGTGTATAGTAAATAGAGGCCGATTCAATTAAACTTTCAGTCATTGTCGGCAGCTTCAATTTCGCCGCTGTCCATCCATTTTCTATAGACGCGAGTCCGAAAAACAATTCGACTTTCCGTTCGAAAAAATAATTCCGAGCAGCGTCGAAAATTCTCTCTCTCTCTCTCTCTTATCAAAACTCCGCCGGCGCACAAAGGCAGCGTCTCTTTTTTCCCTGCAAGCGTCATTTGTCAGCACTGTTTACAAAGGCGCTCAGAGAGTCTACTATAGGCGAAAGGACATCCTCAGCTGCTTCCCTTCGTCGTCGTCGTCGTCGGTTGCAGGACGACTTTTTGTCGGCGTAGAGAACAACGTCCCCGTATATATATATATATATATATATATATATATACACGTCGCGCGCAGAGAGCCGACGTTTCTTGCAGCGCAGGTTCGTTCGTTCCGCGGATATACGGGCAAAAAGCCGAGCGCTAATACCGTAAGTAGCCGGGATTATGCCTCGTCGCGGTGAGAGAAGATGGCTTGGATTAGACCGGCTGCGGATTTTCGTTATGTTTTTTTTTTTCTTATGCTCCAAGCGCGGCGCCTCGATTTTTCTTCTTTTTGGCGCTGGATTGTAGGTAGTGGTAGGCGACGTGCACTGGCGCGACTGAGGGGGATTATGCTTGATGTGGAAAAGAGATGCAACGAAAAAAGTTTTTTGGGTCGAGAGTGTCCTCGAGTCGAGCATTTTACGGAGGCAAACGTTGACTTAGGACCGGTGTGTGTTTGCGTAGAGGATGATGTTTTCTCGATTTGCTTTGGAAATATTTTCTCGTATATTCGAGCGGTGTAGCTATAGTTGGTGGAATTTGCCTAATCAGCGCTATATTTTTATCGAAACGTCTGAATAGCCGACTGATGAAAGAAAATTGACATCCGTGAATAAGCCGGTAAATAAGGCGATTTCCAACGCGAAACTATAGAGCTATGCTCGTGAAAGAAATGCAAAGCAGTCGCCGTCGTCGTCAGCAGAGGAACGTAACGAAGGAGCTATTTCACGATATATAAGAAAGTGTATGCATCTCTCTCTCTCTCTCTCTGGAGGAGAATAAGGGTGAAATACGCCCGACTGTATCTACACGAGCCGCGCGCGTGGAGTCTCTGGTGGGGGGGGGTCGGTTATTAAACACTTAAATCTTTCTCGATGAATAAAAAGGCAGCGGCGTCTGCTGCCGCGAGAAAAAAGCTCGGGAGCTTGAGAGAGAGAGTAAGAATAAATACCCACAGCTTGCGCCTCGGGACAGAGAGAAAGTGGATATTCGAGGGAGGTAATATAAATACGGCGAAGGATACCTTTTTCTCTCTTTTTTTTTTAATTAAATATTTACTTTGAGAAGTTTGTGTGTATATGATACACTTGCGCGGCGGAAATTTCATTCGAATTATATGGCTATATACTTGTGCGTTCTTTCGAGTGCTCTGAACTCTGACCTGGATTCCTCTCCTCTCTACACGATACCCCGTATATTCTGGTATTCCGCTTAATTTCGTGAAATATGAAGAAGACAGTCGCCAGTCGGTTAGCTCTTTCGAGAGAAAAAAAATTAGCTCTCCCACATATATAAACCGCAGCAGTCTCGCGTCAATCTGGCGTCAATAATTAAAAAAAAAATTTTCCTCGCATTACACGCCGACGACCACGGCGGCAGATTGCGCGAGACGGAAGAAAGCAATTTCGCGCGCGCGCGGGGAAGAGAAAAAAAAATGAATACCAAGCGAGAAGGAGGTTCGTCCCTTCCTGGTTGGATGAAAAAATAAGAGAGAGAGAGAGAGCAGGCAAGAAAATTACGAGAAAATGAAAAGGAGAGCGCTTCTTAAAGGGATTTTCCACGGGAGAGCGACGCGGCGCCTGGAAGGCAGGCAGCCAGGCGGGCGCCGAAGCTGCGCGCTCCAAAGGGTTTCACGAGCTGCCCGTCGTAGCGGCGCCAGTGGCTGCTGCAAAACACAATGACGACGAAATGGGACGACGGGAACACGAGCTGCTTCTCCGCAGTCCACGCGCATTTTGCGCGGACGATCGAACTGTGTACCCCCCAGTAGGAGCTTTGCCGAGGTCGCTGCTCCAGATCGCGATGGATGGAGTCCTTTGGATCGATCGCTTTGAACATTTTTTGTTATTTTCTGAAATTTCAAGGCGATTACGCGTTATCGGGCAAATGAGTCCCGACTCGAACCGGTCTCTCGCGGATTTTTTTTTCACTTCCTTTTCTCCAGCGTGAATCATCGATGACGCACGTTATTTTCAGTTATGGATTTTCAGAGCGTCGGTAATTCTCCGCGAATGCTAAATATAAGATTTTGAACGAGCGCAAAAATTCCCTCGAAAATCAAGAATCGATAGCGTCGTGACTAATTGACCAAAAGCATCGACGATGAAATTCAGCATTCAGCACCTCATCGAATCTTCCCACGCTATAATATACAGCGTTTCGTCGAAACGTACGCGTTGAATTATAAAAGAATCCGAAACCGTTCAATATTATAATGGTAAATTTTAAAGCGTGATACCGACGGAGTGGGAGCAAAGAACCTCGCACGCATGCGGGGGGAGGGAAGAGTAAAAGTCGGCAAGAAAGAAGAAGCATTGTATTCGAGTTATGTGAAGGAGCGAGAGAGACTATGAGGGGAAGAAAATAGACGCGCTGTGCGGGAAAAAAAAAAAGGCAGCAGCGGCAGCTCCTTTATGCCGCACAAGTGGGCTTCAGGAATCTTCGGAGGTAACTGCTTGGAACTTGCACCAGGGAGGATACTCCCCTCTCCCTCGCCATTACGTATATAGGCGTGTGATGAGAAGCACCTGAAGAGTTAATAATAAATAATAGGCTCCCCAGCAATAAACACGAAGGCGATATCGTTCAAATTTTAATCGATATAGTCTCCGCGGTGCTTTTGGAACCGGTAACTATACATGACCCACGAATTTGGGTTAAGTGCGCGGCGGCGCTTGAAAGTTTAAAGCTCTCCGCAAGGATCGATACACAGCGTTACGTGGCTACTGATGGCTCTCTAAAAATAGAACGAATTAAACCGCGCTTGCGTGTACTTGCCCATTCCAATTAACCGAATTTTAACGGCCGTTTAACGGGAAATTTAATATTCGAGCACTCGTTATGTTACCGTTTACACACGAGCCCCGGAAACTAGGATACGCTTTAATTAATGCGCGAGCTCTCGGCGGATTTTTTCATTTCAAACGTGCTTGCGTGTTACGCCCCAATTGCAAGCTCGCTCGGGCGTTCGAATTTTGAAAAAAATTCGCGCAATTTTTGCATACCCGCGAAAAGGAGGCCGCGAACATATCGAGCGCGATAACGCGCGCATAACGACGTACTGCAAAACGATCGCACCGGGCGATAAAGCCGATAAAATAGAGCAAAATTTTTATTAAAGCTCAAAGAATCCACCGGGGCGAGCTTTATTGCCGTACGCGGACGGATGAAAACAACGATGCAATTTAAAAGCTGCAGAGATCGCGGAGTTTAATCCGCGTTTCGAGGTCGAGCGATCTGGTGCCGTAGCAATCTACCGGGCCGGAAATCGGAAACGGCCGGTGATGGGAGAAAGAAAAGGACTCCTCTATACAGCGCTTTGCAGTATATCAGATGAACCGGGAAGTCACCCCCGCGGAGAGAGTCAATATTGCGATCTATAGGTGCGCGCTGAGTACACAGAGACGGCGCCGCGGAGACAGATGGCCCAATTACGGGAGTAATTTTCACGATACGAGGTTAACGATCGTTTTATCGATCGAGTCTCAGCGAACCAGAGATTACAATGTATATACGAAAGCTTTATATTGGAAGGAATAAGAGCAGCGGAGAATCGACTCGGCGAAAGTGGATAAGAGAGAGCATAAACACTTCGGCCGTTTCTCGCGCGAATTTTCCCGGAGCGAGTGGATCGAGTCGCTTCGCGAAAAGCCGATTCGCAAGCTCGAACGGACCCTGTGTACACGGGGATCTCGATGCAGAGAGCGAAGGATTTGTACAAGAGTAGACTTCTCGCCCCTTCTTTCTCCGAGATCGAATCTCTCTTACACTTTTGCGCGCGGAGTCAAGAGTTCAAGAGGGAATTTTCGAACCTTAACGAGAGCCTATTCCTTTGTAATTTTTTTGCGCATGCGCGTACGGTTCAGGCCAGGCACGGGTATACTAGAAATATATGATGCGTATTGTAGAGGCTGTGTGCTATGTTATACAGCAGAATAGCATAGCAGACAGAACTACAGTTTTCACAGTTTCAGTCAACGTTGAATGACGAATATTTAGCCTATAAATTCGTCTAGAATGATTTTGAAGGGAAAATATAATTTTCAAAGCGCCGATTAAGAGTAAAAACCTAACCCTACACAGTACACATGCATACTGTCATATATGACAGTATGTGCGAAAAGTGTCATTGATGCTCAAAGTCAGCAATGATGAGGTTCGCACAGGTATTTTAATCTCATCAGTATGCGAGCCTGTTACTCTCAACTACCAAATCTCTCACAATCATGGTAAATCCATGATTTAAAAAGTGGATGTCTGTTCTTTTGCCTTAAGACTTGTTCAATTATTTAGAAACAGGCTGTCATATTAGTGTTTACTTAACAATCTTGGTTCGGCTTTTCACCCTGAACCCTAAGGCTTCGCCGTCAAAAAATGCAGGTGGGTCTATACATGAAAGTCGAATTCATATCAGCTAGAATGAATTCAACTGAATATATTGTTACAACATGCCAACACAAATTAAGTTGCGAAATGTCAGCTGTCTAAGTATGATATATTCAAATGAGAGCCAAAATAAAATAGTGAAAAAATGTAATCGAAATCGTTTAAATTTGCTATTACTGCAGAAACCTGCTAAATTTGAAAAATCTCGGTAGTTTCCAGGTACTTTCTCGGTAACGCTGCTACAAGGGTTGATCGTACGATCGACCGAGCGGATAATCTATTCGCGGAAATTCGGCCATACCGTCGAGCAATTACGTTCGTTACCGTCGAGCTATTCGAAAAATGAAGCTGCAGCGGATATTTTTAATCAAAACTCTTCCCGGGCATTCAGAAAATTCCGACGCGGAATGCGCGCGTATAACGATAAATATAACACACTAGCCCCCGCAACTTGATTTTCATCGCGTTTCAAAAATCGAACAGGGAGTGTCTGCAGTACAGGCTATACATATATATACAGGGAGAAAAATCGGACAGATGGAGAGCACAGCCCAGCGGCATCATCGCGTCGATCCTAATCCGATTACACGGCCCATTGACGTCCAAAGTGCGCGCGCACGCGCTCTGCTTCGTCCATACGTGAAGGACAGGATCGCAACAGTCTAATGTGCTTGTTAAACGTCCAGACTCTCTCTCTCTCTCTCCGATGTGCTGTATAGACGAGAGAGAGAGAGAGAGATTTGCAAATAGAAAGAGGGACGGAAAATCTCCCCATCGGTGAATCTCTATATACTGGCTGCGCTGATGTAATCTCGTCTATATATACGAGCGCTCGCTCTCGTTACCCTCCGCCGCACATTCGCGGTATTATATCCGCAGGCGCAGGCGAGATTCTAATTTGTATCGCGGGATTTTCAAAAGAATCACGCCGCGGCTTTCAACGGACTAGGCCAGATATATACGCGCGTTCGCGCACGTGTTTTAATATATGATACTTGTATGTGTGTATTTTAATGAATGTCGGAGTTAATTAAGAAGATTTTTTCGACGAGGGTATACGTTGAATCCCCTTCTTTTTATCTCGCTGGAAAAAAGGGCGTGATTTTTGTGGCGTACGATCAGATATTCCCGGTAGTGAAATTATGAAGCTTGAATTTTTCAAGCGGAATCACATTTGTTCCGGTACGTCTATCTCTCTCGCTCGCGCTCACGAGGGAATTGAATTAGAGGTCGTAGTATTTAACGAATCGATTTTGCCATCAAGCTTGTTAAAACGATTAAATTTCCGACTATACACAGCGTAATCCTTGTACATATTCCACGAACGCAATCTCTCATATTCGTAATATGCTACTTTAAATTTCGTCCGTTATACCCGCTACGTATAGCTCGTCCGCATTTATTATTATTTCGTCCTGTGTACTACATAAACGTTCGCAATAGCCGCGCGCATACGGGTTATGTGTAGGATTTATCTGTCCTGCTGTACTAAAATTTATCGCGTTTCATCCATAATCCAAGGAATCGCTTCGATCGCTCGATAAAACAGTTGGTATTATAACTCGATCTTTAAAAGCAAAAATTATTTTTTTAAATCGCAATCCACCGCACTCGCCCTTGGAAGATTGGTGTAGCCGATCGGTCGCGCTCCGCGTCACTGGCGGGGGCGGAAGCGCTTAAATAAGGAGTTGACCCCCTGTACACCTATATATACACACACGAGTCGCAAACGGATGGTCGAGCGGCCCTTGAATTACGAGCTGCTGTGTCGAGTTCCTTGCGCGTTGGCCCCTCTTCTGCGTGTAATGCAATTGTTTCCTTTGTATATGCGCGGGCGATTATTATCGAAAGCAAAGCCGTGGGATTTGTAAACCGTCGAATCTTTGTTTTAGTGCGACTAGTTGAAGAAGCAGTGCCGAGGGAGAGCTGTACGATTAAATGGATTTTAATTCGACTAAGAGGATCTTTACGGTCTCTTACCTCGAGCCGTGGAACTGTACTGGGCTGTATACGTGTATGGAGCTTTTATAGTGTGCTTGCACGCGCGCGAGCTAGTGCTTCATATTGGCCTCACGGGCCTGCGGCCGCGACAAGTAAATTGCTTTTATCGCCGTCGAGTTGCTTTATTACGGAGGAAGTGCCGGCCGTCGTCGTTAATTTTGAAAAATTATACGTATTATACTTTTGTTTATTGTTACATTTCTACGGTACTGCAGCTACCGCATATTCCTCTAAGAGTATATTATCAGCGTAAGACAGCAGAAACGAAAACAAAAGTTTTAAAAGCGCTCTTGATGTTCGATGCTTGCTCGCGATATCTCCTGCACTTTATCCTCACGAGCTTGAACTCTGAAACGCGAACATATACATAACTCGACTCGATGCTCCCGCAGGCCGGAGTAATTTCAATTAAATTTAATTTAAGGGCCTTGCACTCGTACTTTGCATACTTCGCGAAGTATACACGCGTATTTCGCTGCCGACCCATATATTTCTCGAGCTTTCAAGTGGCTAATTAAGATCGATTTGAGCTCGGCGTAAACACGCTTATTTCTTTCTACATTTCTCTGAATATATTCTCAACCCCGTTCAACGCGACAAGCACACCTAACAACAGTCTAGTGGCTGGAATTATAATCGGGCTCAAAAATCCTCCCTCAAACTTCAGCGCAACACGCGGCGTCCGTATCAGAGGAAAGCTCTCGGATAGCCGTCCTTGACTCTCCGCAGGATTAAACGCAGAGAGAGAGAGAGAGCTTCTCCGGCATAGAAACTTGAACAAATCCCGGCCTTTGGAGCGACAATCGCGTTGGTCCAGGGGCCAATCTCTCCGAGAAAAGGATCCTCTCGGTGTGTTATCTAACTGCAGTAGCGTCTGGATCTGCTCCAAGCCGGGGCCGATTTGGGTTATAGCGCATCGCTGCCACGTCCAATCGATATAAACTCGAGCTTTCTCTCTCCCTGCTAGACTACTACTACTATCCGAGAGCCCATTATCATAGAGACGCCGGATGATGGCTATAGCGCATATATAGCTCTCGCGCGCGCGATAATTCGAAGCGTCGTGGGTATACGGTATATATAAGCGCGGAGGTGTCGCGCCTTAATATACGCGGTCGCGAGTGTAACTAAGTCAGCGCTTATTACGAGTCTGGATTTGACGGGCGTGTGTATACCGAGCGAGTCGCGTGTATATACTGGATATATATCGATCCCTGCGGCATCGGTATATAATATGCAGTGTGAGTCATTCGATTTTCGGACACTTGGCTGCAGCATCGACGCTTGTAGAGATGCTATTCCAAATTTTTGAGAAAAACAGCTTGTCCTTCCTTCGCGTAAAATAATAATTTATACAAGCGAACGTCATTACACGCGGACAGCGAGTGCATTCGCGTGTCGCTCCGGAGAGAATTCACGATGGAAATTAAAAGCGCGCGCGTTTCATAAGCTGTCAACGCGCTTTTATATCGACTCGTAAAGCCCTCTAGAGGCTGAATTACAGCCCTTCTTTTTTCCTCTCCCGCGTCCATTATTATCGGCAGATTTCACTATTTTAACGCCGCTGCGCGGGTAATAACTCTCGGGATATATATATTCAAATTTCCCGCGCTTTTATACCGCGCGCGAACTTCTCCGCGCCTCTGTGTATAAATTCAATGTTTCTCGCGTGGCTGAAAAATTCAAGCTCGAGCCTTTGACGATCCGCAGCCCGTGAAAATCCGGACCGAAGCGCGCCCCATTATCGGATCAACTATAATTAGGCTGTATACGCTTTCGTCGTTCGACACGTGCGCACTCTCTATACGCGCTAATCCGGCATTCAAGGAGCGCAAACTTTCGGGACACACGAGGCAGATGCTGACGGGTATATAGCGAACTGTGCGTATGTGCGAGTGTATGTATATAGGAACAGGCTCATTGTTGCGGTTTGTGAAACTTTTGTGGAAATCTCGAAGCATAACGTTTTATTCTTCCGCTACATAGATTAAATGCTTTGATGAAAAAGCGAGCGTACTTTATTTATTTGTACACTTGGAGAAATTTATAGTAAATTTTACTATACTGGATAGGAAGTTTTACTGAAAAGTTTGGTAATCCACTCACAGACTGACAGTCTAGTAATTTTTACTAATGCATATATTTTTATATTCAATTTTGATTTTTAGAGACCTTAAACTAACCTAGATACATTTCCTACAACTAAACGCTTGATTATTATACATATTCGCAATTGGCAGTATATATGCTTATACGCTCGCAATTGTTACAACAAGGTTGTTAAACGGACTTATATACTAACTGAGCTAACTTCTTACCGCTTGCGGGTTTTATTTCCCGTGCACCCCCTAGCGGCTTCTCGCGGCAGTCATGTTTGCTAAACGCCCATGCGCATAACGCGTCAATACGCATCAGTTCCGATTTTCAGATGAAAGGTACTATACGTTCTATTAAAAATTACTATACTGTCAGGTAGTTTCTGTTAATTTTTCCTATTGAGTTTGGTTAATTTTATATGGAAGTTTAGTAAAAATTGATATAAATCTAGTAAAAAGATGAGTTTTGTCAGTCCGTGACGAGATTACCAAACTTTCCAGTAAATTATCATGAACATATAGTAAAATTTACGCACTATTTCTCTCAGTGTACCAGCCTTTCGGTTCAAAATCCTTTGTCCGCGGAAACACGTGTACATCGGCTTCGCGAAAGACCCTTGTTTATTCTTCCCGATCCGTGAAAACTCTCCCGAGCTGAGAAAAACACATCGCACCCCATAAACCCTCCCCCTCGCAACATCTCTATACACACGAGAGCGTCTAGCCTCGTCTCCCAGCATGATCGGTACACATACACATATATAAAGGGCAGACACCAGGCGTCAGATCGTCGCGAACATCGGAGTCCGCAGCACGCGTCCCGGAAATTGCGGTCGAAGCCCGGAACGCGCGGACCGCATCCATGACGAGTTGGCCCTCGTTGACGAGCGAATAGACCGAATAAATAACTCGCTCACTTCTCCCCATCGTACACCAGGCCAATCGCGCTGATAATTCGCGTCGAGCCTGATGCGCGCCCTGTGTATTAATTCCCGACTGTTTGTCTTTCGAGCCTGTGCCGATGACAAAAATATAACGCATCGCGTATTTGAGTTACGAGCCGGTGAATTTTTCGCTCCATTAGGAAGGAAATGGTGTTTTATCGTATGATGCGTACACGTATCGGGCGATTTCTGTCGCTGATGGATTTATGGCGACGGGACGATTCGATCGCTGGGATACAGCTGGGTGGCTGTCATGTTTCTTACAAATGAATTCGTGTACGCGCTAGGTTAAAAAAAAAAAAAAAATATGCGGCTCGATGGACACACGCGTGCAATGCTGCTGGGAGACTAATAAAAGTTTCATTGATATTGCGTCGTTTGTGATACACGGCCGTTCAATCATTGCTCTATA
Source organism: Trichomalopsis sarcophagae (assembly GCA_024372645.1). Taxonomy (NCBI): domain Eukaryota; kingdom Metazoa; phylum Arthropoda; class Insecta; order Hymenoptera; family Pteromalidae; genus Trichomalopsis; species Trichomalopsis sarcophagae. The sequence goes on from QLSS01000008.1 coordinate 481,404, forward strand.
CAAAGTATAGAGCTTTCCTTATCGAGATTCCGACGATGTTATTTATGCTACGGGTCCAGCCTCTCCGATGTCAATGGAGCCTTTTTCACTCGCTCGAAAAGCTGTCAGATCCTGTGGGGCCTCGTTGATCTCGCGGAACACTAGGCTTCGTTCACTCGACGTCAATAATTTATCGTCCTTTCTTCGCCTTCCGTATATGCACAGATATATATATATATATATATATATATATATATATATATATATATATATATATATATATATATATTCCGTAATCCGATCACAAAGACGACACTGTATATACACTGAACGAATAAACAAAACTTCGCGTCTGCGAATTCCAATATCTATTAATCCCCCGCGAAACCGCACGTACGAAACGTCGGCAGTCCCTGTACACATACTACATAGTATCGACTGGCACGTACGGGCGCATAACCCGGCGTCAAAAACGGCGCCGTTGCAGACAGCAGGAGCCGCGTCGAATTTTTCATTCCAATTTACGGGCCGTCAAAGTCGCGCGTTCCGCCATCGCTCAGACACTCGGCGAAAGCCGGTGCATTAATAATTCATAAGTTCTCTCCCTCACCCCCGATGGGATATCCTCGCGGCTGTTTACGCGTATACGGGAGAGCGCGTATACCAAAACACTTAAATAATACACGGAGATATGCGCGCAGCCCTTTAGTGCGAGCTGCGTGGGTGTGTATGTGGTACAGAGTCCGGTGCAAGGAAGATTATTGCGCTGCGAGCCGTGGATTTTGACTCGATTATGCAGATATGCCGACGATGTTCGGGATATTTAACGCGCTCTGAGCGTCCGGGTGTAGGGCTGTGTTCGATGAATTGTTTATGATATCGTTGTAGAGGAGCCGAATTTATTTACAGTGCGATTATTTTTTTTTTTTTTTACAATGAAATTGCGGTGTCTTTAAAAGTTTATAAGTGTGAGTAAAAAGTCGAAGGATCGCAGAGTGCAGTTTTATCATCGTGTAATAACTTCATCGTGTAAAGTGCTAGAGGTCTGTTATCTTCGCCGGGAATCGGTGTCAAGTCCTTAAAAAAACTTGACCGAACTACTCAGAAGCTCCTATACACGCGCAAGTAAGTATACGCTGCGCAAAATTTAACGACCATTGCCCTGGATTATTTAAAACCTCATAATCGAGCGTCGCCACAAAGCCTTATTAAATTTCCCCCGAAAAATTAAAAGTCGCAAGAATTCGTCTTCATAAAGCATCGTATCTAGCACCTTTTCCTTCTCTCCCTTCATCATCATCCCACGCTCGACTTAACGATCCTTCTTTCCCTCGAAGAGAAAAAGGGTCTAACGAATCGCGGCTGCTCTGTAGAAGCTAAAAAGCAGAGGAGAGAAAAAAAAAGTTGAAGAAGCTGGAGCTTGCGCATGTATATATATATATATATATATATATATATATACAGTGATAAAGAGAAGTCGTTGTCCAGCTGGCGACGCGGAGGCGGCGCGCCATGGAAACGGCACGGGGCGATGCGTCGTTCGATACTGGCACTGCGTCGTCGACTTTGCTTCTTCTTCTTCTTCTTCCGCGAGGGCTCACGAATTTCAGGAGCTTCGTGCCGCGGCTGCTAAACGACGTGTCAACACGCGGCTGCTCTCTCACGATTTCCGAGATGCGAGGGGAATTCCGTAGTGCTTTTCTCCTCCATACTTTGCTGCTGTGTACCGCGAATTATTATTTTCTGCTTTGCCGTCAGACGCAGAGAGGCTGCTGATGGCGACTCTTCTCTGGTTTCATTGTTTTCGCGCGCGCGCGCGCGTGTGTGTGTGTCTGTGGGAAATTTTCTGACGTATCGATCGAGTGTGACGCAGAAACGCTCGATTCATCAGCGCGTATTATACAATATCGCGACGCGGGAGGGATTGAGAAATTTGAATGAGAATAAAGGGATAAAAGTGTCAAGTCGAGCGCCGAGACTATAGAATAATCGCCGGGGGCGTCGTTAAGCCAGCGCTGTATGATTAGCCGTGACACTGATCCCCATCGGTATCTTTCCACGCGATCATTAGTACCGCATTACGGCTACGCGGTTCATTCAATTATGAACAATAATCGCGAATCGATATATTCGAAAATACGCACGCGCAACACTGATGCCCTCTATACGCGTATCTACAACGATGTACGACCCTCGACGAGCTCGCGCATGGATTTTCACGCATCGCTATGCGCATCTCTTTCTCTCTTCGCTTTTTGTCACACTGGAATAGACGAAGCGAGAGAAAGAGAGCATGTACTCGACGAGTATAAACGTCCTTCAAATCTCTTTTTCAATCACATTTCATAGCTGGCGGATCCATTGAACGCGAAAATCAAATGTCAGGATTTCTCCGCACTCTCTCTCTCTCTCGATATATGGAGCAGCAGCAGCAGCAGCACAACACTGACGTTAATCCAGATCATCCCTCTTTTTATCTTGCGGACCGACTGCCCCGCTAGATCCTCCGATGTCGAATAGGGACGCCGCCGCACAATGACCGACTCTCCTGCGTATTATATACGCAATTTTCGAAGATTTTCGGTAAAGTGGGCCCGAGCTTATCTTCGCATCGCACGCGCGTTTTTCTCCGACCAGTAAATATGAAAAATAATAATTTTCCAAGAATATTAATAACGATCCGCGTATTAATAACGCTAATGGCAGCCGTAATAAAGCCTAATTAAACCCAGCGACAAGCCCTCTCTCTGATCCGACAAAAAAACTCCGGCAAATGATCTCGCGGTGGGTCTCCGCGCTTGCGGGATTTATTATCGCTCGGGCTTGCAAGCTCTGACCCCGGCTCGAAAATGCCCGGGGAGAAAGCGGCCGCGCGACGAAAAAGCTTTAGTCGCAGTTTCCCGCGGTTTTCCCTCGCTTCCGTCGTCCCTCGAGTTTTTTCGACTCCCTCTACTCTGCGTGTTTTATGCTCACGTCCGCGCGTGTATCTCCGAGTCAATCGCGACGGCTTTTTCCTCCTCTGCTTCTCTTTTCAGGAAAACGCCAGTGCCATGCCTAATTACTGTCAGCATCGATTCGAAGCGCTCGCTCTGGAAATCGAAAGTGAAAGGGCGACGCGTATGATGAATCGACGCGCTGTCTTTTATCGAGATAGAGAGAAATATGTATTTCGCGGGAGGCGTTTTAAAAGGTGATTTTTCTCCCTTTCCGAGAGATATTTTTAGAAGCGACGTTGCAGGGGAAAATCGAATCGCCGCTATTATGTATTATTCGCGACGCGGTAGAGGCTAATTATTATCCGGTGAATTATGCAGGGACTTTGACACTCCGTGTAGGTATGTAACTAGCTTATCTTGTGAAGCTTCTAGTATAAGCTTGATGATCAATATGAACTAGGGCTAAGCTGGATTATTTTATTACAATGTGTTCGCGCGTACGGTGTCCATATTATGTTTAAAGTCCGCGAGATTTTTTTTTTTTTTTTTTTTGACGTTGATATGGTAATTTTTTTCGAAGTACTGTTGTAAAAAAATAGAGGATTTAGAACTAAATGACAGTTATCGAGAAGCTATAATTTTCAGACGTGCATCCGGCGCGCGCGCACAACAATGGAAGATATACGACTGTAGCGTATAACGACAGGTATTTCCGAAAAAAATATTTCACCTCGACGGATTATTTTTCATATTCTGTATGATTAACGAGCCCGATGCTACACACTGTTGCCAAAAGTGTAAACTGCGCTTGCGTGACGTAACGATGTTTATTATACGCATATAAGCTCGGATGATAATGCAAGGCTGCTGCGCAGGTGGTAATCAATTATTAGCGCGAAAAAATTTCGCTGAAATATTTTCTATTCAGCGATGACGCAGCAGAATTTTCATCGCAAAAAAGAGCTGTAGTGGTTTACTCAAGATTTTAAATCAGTTTTATACAAGACTGGCCCACATTTTCGTATGCAGTGTAAACTCTCCAGTCTCTGTCGAGCGACGATAGATGGCGCATGGACGTATTTCCTTTTTCCCTTATCGTATCAGCGCGTTCGGTGCATATATGTAGCGGCGAGTCACACGTGCCGAAATTGCCTTTTTCTGCTGTTGCTTGGGCCGTTTATGCTATAACTTCAAGAGTTGCACGTATAATAGGTATATTCTTGCGGCATACTGCTGAGAGCAGCTTCAATTCGACTCTACCGGCAGCCTAAAAAAACAGCTCGTAACTCACTCAAGGTTTACTATAATACATAAAGCCACACATCGCATCGCTTACAAGCCAGTCCTTGCTAATGACCGCCGCACGTGTATGTCTGTATCGCCTTTCAATTTAGAAAACAGAAAGAACTAAAATCACAGTGCATTACGCCGCGAAAATCATAGGTCTGCCCCACCTCTTCCAGCGCACGACTACTCCTTCTCCCTCTCTCTCTCTCTATATATATATATCTCTCCTTCTCGGCCATAAGAGCGAAAAAAGCGTCGCGGGCCAGTGTCACGGGCAGCCGCGTTGGCAACGTGACATTTCCTATTGTCCCTCGTCCAGTATTAGTAGCAGTAGTCTCGTCCTCACTGACAACCACTACTCCCTCTCGTCGTCCCCCAAGAGCACGAGGCTCATTACAGGGTCGTCGTCGCGCGCGTCGTTAATGCGCGCAAAGAACAGCCAGCGTCTCACGCGATATCGCTCGCTTCCTCGTACCAGTCGTTCGTCGTCGCTCACTTTGGCTATAGGCCACCTGGATCCCGTCGTTTTCGTCGAGGCCCTTTGAAATTTCTTCTATCTGCGAGATTCGTCCGAGTGTCTTCGCCAGGACGTCGTGTGCAAGGGAGAAGGACCTTTTTATCGATTCTCGAGAATCGAACCGTCAAAGTGGGACTCGAACGAGTCCTCGCTGATGTACGTGCGCGTCTTCGCAAGTCACCTGCGTTTCGACTGGTCGTCGGGTTTTTGAACGAATTAATCGAGAACAACGAGGAACCTATTAAGATGAAGCGGATGATGAAAATCGGTATCGCCGGGGTGAGCATGTTTGTCTTCGGGACCATGTTCGGCTGGGTCCTATTTCCCATGGTTCTCAAGTCGCAGGTTCACAAGGTAAGCCCTTTTGTCTACTGTCCACACATGAGGGGAACGGTGTTTGCGCCGGTGGTGATTATTAGGGCTTCGGTTGATTGCAGCGGTGCATTGAGTGAAGGAGATTTTTAATTTAGCGACGGTGATCTAATAGCTCGACGTTGCTTTCGAGTGTCTTTTGCCATTGCACAATAGGAGTTGCTTTATCATGCCGAGCGTTTGTACGATCGTCGGGATGGCGTTACGTGCGTTAGAAGCACGTGTATAGAGGTGAACGCTGGTTTTTGAAAGAAGCTGAAAATATGGTGCGCGGAGGTAATGGTGATGACGATGTCGTTGATTTGAAATATTCAGTGTTTTCGGACTTAGAAATCGAGTTGCCTTGTATAGCCTTGTCGCGGGAATAATGGTTTATTACGCTGATGAAAAATGATCGTTTGATTACATGCTCAAGCAGTTAATTATTATTATTTTTTTAAATAATAAATAGCTTATTCGAGCCACTAAGGTGTAGTAAAGTTTATTTCGTTTTTCGTACAAATTTTTGAAGCGACTGACTTTCGTTGCATAATACCAAAAACTAATTCCGGTCTCATCAGATGAATAGGTCTTTTAGTGCTTTTGTAGTTTTCTCGACCGATCATTATCCTCATTGTTTTTTTTTTTTTTTTTTTTTTGACATATATCACTCGACTATATTTTCTACAGTGCTTAGACAGTCTTTCAAGCTTTGCTACAGATTTCCATGAAAAAATTCAAACGCATAATTATCGGAAAAATAGCTAAAAAAGAGTTTCAATTAACCTGAATAAAATTCTAATCGTTTATTCATCGCCTTCGATCAAATACAGCGGGATAAAGATCTCCCACTATTCATATCGCGAGAACCCCCGACCATTTTTATAGTAATTAAATATCGCTTTTAATCAATCAAATTTAACAATGCACTTTTCGCAATAACTCAGCTTCTCACGATTTATATAGTCTGACAACGCTAAAGTGTCGACAGTAATGCATAGCATATCGCGTCATTTTTACACTTAGTTTCATATCGACCACCAGCACGGAATTGATTCTTTTTTTTCGCGAAGGCGAAGGTGTTGAAGCTTGACGCGTGCAAGCGTCGAAACGAGTCTATAGAGTTGATTTGCTATGCAATTCTCCTCCAGTGCCATTGTCGCCTAATGTGACGCTCCTTGAACTTTTGTTGTAAAGTTGCCACCTCTCTAACGTTTGCAATGTATGAGAAATAATGAGATGCAACTATGTATGCAGCTTATAAAGTACGTGCTGACGTGGTCTTTTTTTCTACACTTCCTATACGTGATCGGACGTTTATGAAATTTGAAGTATCAATTTGCATTGCTGATTCCGATCGTCAAATTTGATTCATCTGACGACGGGTTACGGTGCAAACAGTTTCTTTCAATCGTTAAACATACACACACTCGTATATAATCCTTTTTTCTCAGTCGCCTCTGAAAAAGTTTATCGTCGCATCGACGCTGCTGTACTTTGAAAGACGAGTATAATTAAAAACAAATGATGCTCTTCCTTTCTAGCTCATCACACTCGCGGCGAAATTCGCCAACTCATTGAAAACGCGCGATTAAATTACACCGTCAAATCGAATTCTTTCAGCAAATCGCATTGAAGGAGGGATCCGACATGAGAGCGATGTGGAGCAAATTCCCATTCGCCCTCGAATTTCGAATCTACCTGTTCAACATCACGAACGCCGATGAGATAAAGAGCGGAGCCAAGCCAATTGTCAAGCAAGTGGGCCCTTACTACTTCGAGTAAGTTGATATTCGGCCGAAGGTCTTGGAATTCTCAAATTAGTGAACTATAATACAGGAAAATAACGAGTATTTGAAATGTGCGCAGAGAATGGCAGGAGAAAACCAATCTGGTAGACCGCGAGGAAGACGATACCGTGGAGTACAGCATAAAGAACAAGTGGATTTTCAGAGCGGATCTCAGTGGAGAGGGTCTTACCGGGGAGGAGATGCTCGTGCTGCCTCACGTTTTTATTCTGGCTATGGTCATGACGACGGTTAGGGAAAAGCCGACTATGGTTCCCGTAGTCAGTGAGTATTCTCCTTTTTGGAAACCGAGCTTTTCGAACGTATATTAAAGCTCTTATTTCGATCGTTCAAAGACAAGGCGGTCAACAGCATCTTCAAGAACCCCGACAGTGTCTTCGTGAAAGTCCGAGCGATGGACATGATGTTCGACGGTTTGCCCATCGATTGCACCGTTACCGATTTCGCCGGAGGAGCCGTCTGCGGCATGTTGAGGGATGCCGCCGACGATCTGATGAAGGACGGCCCCGACAAATACAGATTCTCGTTCCTGGGAGCGGTTGGTTGATTCGCAGCGAAGTCAGTCACCCAGACCGGGTAAAACGAATATCGAATTTCCAGAAAAACGACACACCCACGACGAAGCGTCTCCGAGTCTTGCGAGGTGTCAAGAACCTGATGGACGTGGGGGTCGTCGTCGAGTACAACGGAAAGACCAACATCTCCACGTGGGACGACGACTACTGCGACACATTCAACGGCACCGACGGCACCATCTTTCACCCCTTCCTCTACGAGAACGAGGACGTCGTCTCCTTCGCCCCGGATCTCTGCCGGAGCTTGAGCACCACTTACGAGGAGAAGACCAACATAGCCGGTATGCAAAAATCCCCACCCCCACCCCTAAGTCTGCGGAGTAATTCACGGGATCGCTACGGTCTACAGGTCTGACCACGAATCGATACACCGCGTTCCTGGGCGACCCCAACACCATTCCGTCGCAGCGTTGCTATTGTCCGACTCCGGACACCTGCCTCAAGAAAGGAGTAATGGACCTCTTCAAGTGCATCGGCGCACCGCTCGTCGCCTCCCATCCGCATTTCTATCTGGCAGACGAGGACTATCTGAACATGGTAGACGGCCTCAGACCCTCGAAGGTATATTTTATTGCTTGCGAACGTGAGTGATAAACGCTTACATCATTAACAATAACAATAACAGGATGAACACGGAATCTTCCTGGATTTCGAGCCGTTCACCGGGTCTCCGCTGAGCGCGAGGAAGAGGCTGCAGTTCAACATAATGATCCAGAAGGTGGAAAAATTCAAGATAATGAAGAACTTCCCCGAAGCATTGTTGCCGCTGTTCTGGGTCGAAGAGGGTATCGTCTTACCGGACTATTTGATCGCCCAAGTGAAGGCTGGCCACAAAATGGTCGCGATCGTGGGGTGAGTATACAGCGCAGTACACAATGCGTATCGATTTCTCTCTACTCCACTCACTCGTACGATTTCGCAGTTGGATGAAGTGGCTGATGGTCGTGGGAGGCCTGGGAATGAGCGGAGCCGCCGGTTTCATGTACTACCAGGCTACCCAGAAGTCCAAGAAGCTGGAAATCACAAAAGCCGTGACCAATGGCATCAAGCCTGGCAGTACAGAGAAGAAAATATCACCCATCAACGTGAACACTTTGCAAGCGGCACAAGTACCACCGAATCTTGACTAGATCAAAGTTTTGATTTTGTACTGGATCGATCCAAAGAAAAAAAAAAGCGACGATTATAATATTACTATTGATTGTTGATAGTTTTACAATGTTATGACGATGTATATTATTTAAGCTTATTTCGTAAGGTACGTAAATTATGACTCTATTTTCAAGTGTATGAATATTAAGTTAAGCATATACATAAGAAATAGAGAGCAACGATGAAAGCCGCGGTGAAGCCGAGAACCGTCCAATTACTCATTCACCAGAAATTATACTTTTATAAAGATTTGAAAGTTTATCATATGAAAGAGTGATAACTATATATACATATCCGAGCATATAGCTTTACAAACTCGTAAGTATACCTCTAGTCCTTTAACTACGTCCACAATGCAGTCATATACCTCTACAATACAACGGAATCTAATACAGTTCAGAAACTAATTATTATAGTTTCCCAAGAATCTTGCAGTATCCATTCATTGTAAATCACTCTTCATTTATATGAACTATATATATAATTAGTAGTTCGACGTACTAATATAATAACTACCGTTGATTCAAACACGAATAATATATTCATTCAAGTTATATATATTTTTGTCTAATTAAGTTACTGATTTTCATGTAAATATTTATATGTACGATACTATATAAATAAATAAAGCATATTTATATGAATAAGCGAAACAAGACGGAGACGTTAAAATTCACAGATTTTTATTTTTTTCACTCGTTTTATTTATACATGCGCAACGACGCGTTCGTTTTTAATTACTCTGTACACATTAAATTTGTATCTCTTTTCACAAATAAAATACGTTACCTTTACTTGATATCAGCTACTGTATATATTCATCATACCAGCAAACGCGTGCATAGAGCCAGATTTAAAATTGTCCGAGCCTCTCTCTCGTCCCCGCATCCAGTGCTCGAAAAATAATTGAATAATTACGTCAAAATTATGGCATGTAAAACTGCGGTTAAACGAGTGCGCGGAGGGTAAAAAATCAAGGGACAGGTGACAGCTATATGCACGCGCATACAGACGAGGCCACAACATCAAAGCCGGGATAGAGCTCTCTCGCACGCTCTGGAGGGTTCCCTTTTTTTTCCTCACTGCGTTGGGCTCATTCTCTTGGCTCTCTCTCTCTCTCTCTCTCTCTCTCTCGCTCACCCCAGTTTAAAAGGAAAGCTGATTTAGGGTTGCCGCTTCACAGAGCAAATGTAGCGCATAATTTAAAGAGCGGCAGATGCTCCACGCAACGGCGGGCGCGTGCGCTCGACGATAAATACCTTCGACGGATCGACTCATCGATCTGCGGTTTGCGCCGTGTGCGCTTCACCTATACTCTGTAGTATAGCTGTATATTGAAAAAGAGAGAAAGAAGGTACGAGATTTTCTCGGTGCACACTTTTATCGTTTAATCACTTCAAAGCCCGTCGCTCGCTGATAGGGACTCCGGTACAGCCTTGCTGAACATGCCGGCATCTGCGGCGAAGTATCGTCGGTTTTGCTTTATTGCCTTGCATAATATCTTTTTTGTGTTTTGAGACTATTTTGAACGTCGCTATCTATTCTCCTCATCGCCTGAGAGTGATTTTGAAACGAGCCGTGCTGCCTGCTTTTGATAGCGCGGTGATGAAGCGATAATAACTCTGCTTTGGAATATTATTAATGGGCAAAATTTGTCGAATAAAGCGTATTTACATTTACAGGCATGTTATAACTGGAAGTGATGGCTTGGCTGGAATTAAAGCGAGTAACTAGATCTTTTATCTGGATGATGTATACCAATAAAGTATATTACTGTATCTGGGGGATATTATGTAACAGAATCGATTTCGTAATTGTAAGCTTTTTGTCAACGCTTCAGTCATTTTATTAACGAGTTCTATATTATAGAAACTATTGAATTAAAAAATCTTCTGATGAAAGACATTCTTTTATTTTTGTCGTCTTTTTATTAATACAATATAAAAGTAAGCTTGAACATAGAAATATGTATCATGGACTCATAAGATAAGATATTACGATTGCAGCATTGTTTATTCAATAACTAAATCATCCACGCAATTCGTTAATGTTTAATAAACCCATTATACTACTGATGGCTTTTAAATCTGTGAGAAAATCGATAGCACGCCCTTGGAACATGCTTACTTTCGTTGGAATATGATATGTCTATGGTTACAAATCTTTTTCTGAAGGTATTAGTTGCTATTATTAGAAATTTGATGCTACAAAACCATATTTGTCATTTAGAGATTCCGACTGGAGTTGTATACGCGCCTCCCGCAAGGACGAGGTGGCCGAGTGGTTAAGGCGTTGGACTGCTAATCCAATGTGCTCTGCACGCGTGGGTTCGAATCCCATCCTCGTCGAAATTTTTTTTCTTTTCTCCACGTTAAATTAGATGCTAAACTATGCCATTTATCACATGATTTCATTTATAACTGATAAAATAAACATTTATGGATGTGATTTTAAACTATTCAACTGCTCGTTTATAAATCAAAAGCAGACCATAAGCAAAGATTTTTTAAATTAATTTGTCATTATTATATTTTATTCGATATAATCATTTTTCTCCTTTACAAATATTTTATTTTATTATAATTTATTTGATTAACCTCTTAAAGAATTTTACATGCGCATATTTTATTGTTATTTGAATTGAAAAAGGGTGTACAATTACATACTTAGCATTAAATTTTTCGAATTTTATTTTGTGTAAACTTTGCTAATATTTGTAAAATATATAATTTTCATCATTCAGTTTGTTATTGACAACTAATTTCAAACAATTATTTATTCTGAGATTATTGATTTAATTAATTATTTGATATCGACTATTATAAAAAGAATTATTTTATAAATTTATTTTGATCGATAATTTACATAAAAAAAAAACTTTTATCGATGAAATCGTCCCAGATTTCCATCTAATTTTATATTTCACTGAATGATCATCATGTTTATTATAAAAATTCATATTTTACCTAAATCTTCAATGACTATTAACAATTTATAATTTTAAGTTACAAGTGAACTTACCTAGAAAGGTTCTCTTGTACTTTTTTTTCGTAGATAATTAAAAATATTCCGCTAAAATTAGTATTAGTCAAAACTTAGAACTAAGAACGAAAATCAATTTTAATGTAGCAATAATTTTGAATATTGTTAAAAAGGAATACTAACTTGGTTTCTTATTTTCAATAGGTTTTAATTTAGCATATTTATGAAACGAAACACCGTTATAGATTATACTAAACATGTTCTAAAAGGTTCTAAACATGTTCTTAAAGGCCTGTAAATCGATTTTTATTTAAAAAATTCTTGAACATGTTAGTGTATAACATTTTCTAATTTTATTAATAGCTTATCTGTTTCTTTCGTCGTTCTATGTAAAAGCAACGTTTTTTGGTTATCTGCGATATTACATCACACATAATTCCGTCTCAAGATAACAGCTCTGTCATCTCGAGAGTATAGTGAACTCATTAACTTGTTTGTAGTAGTTAATTTTACTTAGAAATTAGCAAGAATTTGAATTTTACTACTTCAAAATACATTTTTTCAAATTCTAAAATTTTTCTATAATTGGCCTAAATTAAGCTATCGACGGAATGTCTCTCGAACTTGAAAAAAAGATGTCTCAACTGCCCGGCTAGCTCAGTCGGTAGAGCATGAGACTCTTAATCTCAGGGTCGTGGGTTCGAGCCCCACGTTGGGCGCTTCTATTTTGTTGTAATTTGCAATAATTAACCATAAACAATGTCTAGGCATGCATATAAGACACCAGAGGCATTCATGAGGCACTTTAAAATTATTGCCTTTACCGTTAATTCAAACTCCTTATAAGTTTTATTTAAAAGCCTTTTTCATAGAAGAGAATCATTATTAATTTCGAATACACACAATTATATTAATGATATAAGGGAGAGATGGCGGCGCATCGATAAGGCAACACGTGTCTGGTGTAGCGCTTGACCAAATAAGTAACAGTGAAAAGAAAAGGAAATGAAAAAAAGTGAGAAGATAGGGGTAAACATCACTGTGGATAATAAATTTCAATGAAATAAAAGGCGAGGAGAATTGTGAAAAGCGAAATCCTTCGGGAAATATAGGTTAGAATTTGGATGCACGCTGAAAGGCCGAAAACAGTAGCTACAATGTGCAATCGATGGTGCCACCGAGAAATAGTAAAGAGGATCCAATTGAAAAGCTAACAAAGTGTATTCAGGACTTAAGGACGGAATTTAAAAACATATTGAAAGAAAATGAGTTAAAAAGGGAAGAAAGTTGGAATGAACTAGTGACTGAAATAAAGCTGATGAGAAAGAAACATGAATCTGAGAGAATAGAATGGCAGAAAGAAAAAAAAAGAGCTGAATGAAAGGATCAAGAGCCTTGAGTTTGACAGAGAACAAAAAGAAATAGAAGAGAAAAGACAAAATATATTTATTAAAGGGGCAAATTTCGAAAACGACAATTTAGTAAATAGTGTAAGGGAGTTTATTAAAGAAAAAGTTAAGGTCGAGACTAAGATCAATAAGGCATACAATATAAGAACTAAAGAAAACAGAAAAGTAACGATAGTTCAACTGGAGAGTATTGAGAAGAAAAAAGAAGTTATGATTCATAAAAAGAATCTAGGCTCAGCGGAAGTGTTTATCGACGATGATTTGACCTGGAAGGAAAGAGAAATTTAAAAAATAGGATAAAAAGATAGTGAAAGAATGCATATTAGAAATGGAAAAAGAAAAGCGGGAAAAGTTTGTAAGTGAATGGGAAAAAAAGAGAATAATTTGCTGGGAAAGGGACTTGAGAAGGGATAAAAGAGAAACAATAAGGAGCGAGAATGGAAATATAGCCAAAGAGTTAGTAGATAGGTTAATAAGGAAGGATAACGAGATAAGAATGACAAAGATAGAAAAGAGCTGTACTAGATATAAAACAATTAGGGCAGAAAACGTATCTGAATATTTATTTAAAGAATTGAAAGGGAAAGAAAGAAGATTAATAGCTAGATTTGGATTAGGGAATGAAGAAAGAACAAACATGTATTGGATGAATGAAGAAGAAAAGCTGTGTAGAATATGTCAGGATGAGAAAGAAACATTGGAATATATTGTCAATGAATACATCAGATATAGGTTGAATGATAAATGGGAGGTGATAGAGCTACTAGAGCTAATGCGTGTGGGTTATTAGCTCTTAAGAATATTATAGATATTAGGAATGAGACAAACCAATCAGAAGACAATGTAACTTAGAGCAGATCGAAACCAAATGTATAAATATAAGATAAAAATGTAAATATGATGTAGAATGTACAGAATCTAACATATGGACTCAAAGTGTATAAAGAAAAAGATGTAAAATGCGAACAAAATAAATGTAAGATAAAATGTAAAACGCAATGTAAAAAGAAGTCCTAAGCCGATAGGTAAAGGATTATTTTGAATAAAATAAATAATATGAGATGATGATATAACAGTTCATAAAGAATACAGCAATGTTGTTAACAGTTGATGCAAAGAAATACGAATAATAAGTAATGATTGATTTATTTTGAAGTTTTAGCTAAAACATTATGCCAATAATTTGGCTTCGCGTGCTATAGTTCTGAAGCATATCAAGTAAACAGTGCAATTTATGCACTTATGACAATAAAGTAGATCATTTTTACCTAATTAATTAAAAATAATCTCAAAAGATGCCTCATCTAGTTCTGAAAACTGTAGAATATCAAAAAATACTTCTTGAAAATGTCTACATTTTAATAATAACAAAAAGTGCTATACAGAATTATTTATACTGTAAAATCAGTTGATAAAAACTAAATTTGAATACAAAAAATAGGACAGTATTTGCACTTATATAGTGGGGAATGAGCAGGAATTAAGGGAGGGAAAGTCTTGCTCTCTCGCACTAATACGCGTTTCCTATGCTTCTCACTCGCACTCACGGTTTCCCCATGTCCAGTCTCCTCGTTCTCCTGACTGTACACTCTCGAAGCAGCTCTGCTAGAGATGGTTTACCTCCTATACCTCCGAAGGATATCAGCTCGTTAACAGACCATCCCACTTTTCTTCCGCTGAGACAAAATTTGGATTTTCCATAGAATAGCCACTCTATAGGAACTGTACTGTCGACGACGCTTGCTATAGAGACAGCTGGGAGCGTCGCCTTGGCTCTTCCCTCTCCGCAGCGCAGATAGTGACTTTTGCATACGCACGCACACATCGTTAGACTCGCAGCGTAGGTATACGCCTGCGGCGCATATCTCAGCTTCTAGATGTGAGATTGATCTGAAATTTTAGGTGTGTATGGGCAATACTATCACGAAGCAGTGTGCAAAGTTTCATCAATTTCCTAGGAAATTAATTTTGCAAAATAAAAAGCGACGCCTGTCCACACGCCAATTCGGGGGTGTTGCGAGAAGCAGCTAAAAAGGTCATCTGCAAAAGCGAACAACGAAGCAAGAAAAAAATTCACCTTGGATGTTATATTTCTTGTGATTTCATCAACGCACAGCGACGCTGCTCTGATTTTCCGTCTCTCAAAATCCAAGCCTCTTCTCGAACCAAACGAAAGATAACAACGTTTGCCGTGCAGGAAGCGTCGTCATTAACGCTTCAATTTCAAGATAGCAAGTCTCGTGCCCAAAACCCGAGCCCAAGATTCTGTATTCCGTATTCTCTCATCCCGAAGCCAATACACCAGCGTTTGCTCAGCGGATAAACCAATCGAGATAAGTATGCGCCTAATTCAAGAAAAACATTCGTCGAGCTTTTGCTCTCTCTCTCTCTCTCTCTCTCTCTCGTGCAGCGCGAACCGAACACGTGTTGCCGAGTATCCGCTGGAGTCTTGACCATAAGGGAAAAAGAGTACATATAAGAGTAGTAGAAAAGGCTCCGCTGTGTCCAGAGAGAGAGAGAGAGAGAGAGAGCATCAGCGGGCGATTGTTTATTTGACGAACGTTTGAGCCAATCAACGAGACCGAGTCACACACACTGGCTCCTTTGTCGAGCATTACACCCTGGCGTCACTTAGAGAGGCGGTGTACACACGCGAGACCCCTGTGGCGCGAGTTCGTTGCACCGCGAGCGCGGCGCGGCGCAAAGAAAACGAGAAAACAACACGACGTGACCGAGTTGGCCTCCTTCGACAGCCCAAACATTCGTCCCGAGAAGTAGGTAGTTGTTGCTATAATACTCTTGGCGCGAGTTCTTCGCGTCGTTCAGCACAGCGGCAGCTCTCGGGGATGTTATTTCGTATAACGCTTTCGAGTCATAACGCACATATGAGACTCGAGACTCGAGAGAGGTCATTCGTCATCGGGCTTTTGTTCTTGGCGAGTCGTGTTTTGTAAACGGCGCAGTTTGGAAATTTTGCAAGCAGAGAAAGAAGGCTTTGTAAATTATAGCGCTTATCAGAGTAAAACTAATAGGACATTTTTTACATTTGGGTAAAAAAGACTATTTACCGCTCCTAACGAAGACTGGCACCACTCAGCTAACTGCGAACTCTAGTTCATTTCACGACTAGCTCGCTAAGAAACCTTTGCATCGAATAGTAGTACGTGTTGCGAGCTCGCAACGAAAACGAAAACTCTCTGTCTTCCACGCGGCGAAAACTAACTCCAAAACCGGGTTCCAGACCAGTAATCCTAAACGCATCGGCCACATTTACGAGGGTCGCTACGAGACCCAGAGGGTCTTCCCTATTTTCACATTGCAAATGCCGCATTATACACAAAACTTTGTAGAACACTTTTTAATATGCAAAAAATACCGATTTAAATGAAATTCGAATGATAAAAATCGAATAATATTTATATGTATATTTGACAAGTATACAAGTTTATTTTTTATTTTTTATTTTTACTAAAACGACTATACTAGTATACGACGATGAATATCCGTCTTACTTAATTTTACTGGTTTTCGTGTAAGATTATCCGAGACAATCTCGTGAGTGATTGGGAATCTCGATGTTGATACACGTGTGATTTTCCTACACGCCGGTAACGCAATATGTAATAGTGTCGAATTACACGATCGCTCTTTCTTTTACATCCCTCCGATCGCTATACATCGCACACGCACGAGACATCCATCTCTCGACGATGAGCCGCTGTTTACACACGCTTCGATTCTTATAATCCCGAAATAACCACTCTCCTCAATTTTCGAGCCCCGAAAAATTTCCATATCCCGGTTCGTAAATTTTCGTTAAAAAGAAAAAAACAATAAAAGCTACGTCATACCTTCCGCGACTAGGCACATAATGTAAAAGTCCATCGAAATAACCGCGTGGAAAACCCTTCCGCATGCCACTTTAATAACGCGGCGAAAAACAAGAACCGCAGATCTAGCGGCTAATGTTCCGTATACAGTAGCCGAGCGAAAGAGAGAAAAAAAAAACAACGCCAGCAGGACATAATTCGGCCGGCGCGCTACCCCAGGGTCACGTACACGGGAGCCGTGCTTAGAAAGCATCCACGTATATACTCGCTTTCCTTTTCGTTTCGGGCACTAGAATGTAAGTACAAAACGAAGGGTCGCCCAAGGGTGTCCCTTTCTTTTTTCTCCTCCTTCTATCGCGCGCGCAGGAGCGAGCGAGAAGAGAAGGCCTAAATTCCCGGGGGACGCGTCTATCCCTGAAAAAGACACATACCTATCCTCCTCCTCCTCTTCTTCTTCTTCGCTACAGCTCCTCGTCCGCGTGTGCGGATTCACGGGCGAGGAGAAGAAGCTCCGAGGCGACGTATATAATGTATTCCGCGGTATTACAGCGCTAAATCGAGTTCCATAATATCGTACACACAGAGGCCCTATTGTTTCGCTCATGTATATTCCATTCGCGACGAGGCCATATTGTAGAAGAAAACAAGCTTCATCGTGCATCTCGCGCGAGAGCTTCCTTCTATTCATCTTCTCCCGCGCGCGGTGTATGTGATCCGTTAGGTTTTCTCTCTTTCTCTCTGTCTTCTTCTACCATATGCGTCCATATACATACAGTGACGAGGAGGAGGATATGACTTTTCCATTCCGCAATATAGCGCGCGGGTGGGCTCGTCTCGCATCGCATCAAAAATTGTAATAAACTGCCGGAAAGTAGACTCTCTCGTATCGCTGGAAAAGCTCTACTGCGCTGCATACGAGCTTAATATTTTTCGGCTGTGTACATCGGTATATACAGTGGCTCCGAGTTAATTAACGCGGCTTGACGCGACACATATAGCTCGCATACGTGGATTCGAATTTTGACGGATTACTCGCTGCAGTCCCGTTCAGTTAAACTCAGCGCTTCGTCCCGGGAATAGAGCGCGAACTTTGAATTCTCGATTACTTATATACTGTTTCCCTTAATTAGAATCGTCTTGAACTCGTCGCCTACGTTGCACAATACACTCGATCTACTATTTCCAAAATAATGCAGCACGTCGGGCCGTTTATATTACGACTGTTCTCTCTCTCTCTCTCTCTCTCTCTCTCTCTCTCTCTCTCTCTCTCT
>QLSS01000008.1:499510-521792 GCA_024372645.1 Trichomalopsis sarcophagae
TCTCTCTCTCTCTCTCTCTCTCTCTCTCTCTCTCTCTCTCTCTCTCTCCTGTTTATTAATTTAAAACGGCGCGAGTGTATAGCACACGGCATCAGCGGCCCATCTATACCTATCGGATGTGCATTACTGCGCCGGGGCAATTATTCAAAAACTTCGTTTGCAGACAAAAGCATCAGAGAGCTCGCTTGTACAGGTATGTTGTTAACGATGATTGCGCAAAATAATTCATATCCTCGATGCTCATGCCGCTGCATATTGTAACGCGATTCCGCTTTTATCGAGCTTCTGCGCCCGTATAGCTGTAAGCTTCGCACTCAACGCGTGTACCTGCACTCTCGCGTATAATGAACTGTTTTAACGTTTCGCCGTAGGATAATACGTCAGCTATATATATATGCGTCGATACGTAATGATATATTCATTTTAATAATGAAATCCAATACTCGCTTTTATTACGTACTACACAGGATATCAAATTCAAAAACTTCGGACGATTCGAAACTTTTCGCTGCAGCCCGGCAGCTGTTCTCGCGAAAGCTTCTCTCTCTACATATAGATAATCCCCTACTGAAAACATCCTCCGCGAGCGAGAGACAATCTAAAACTTTTCCGAACAATCGGCCGTATTCTCGAGCGAGTGTTTGACAATCCGACTATATACATATATCTATATACACACAGCAAGTGCAACGCATCAGAGTCAGTGTCTGAGCTCAAAGTATATATACCCTTGCGCGCAAAAGCTCGTGCGCGGCTCGTTGGCTGCGCTTGCGAGCTTACGCTCTCTTCGGAGAACAATTGCTCGTGAAAAGAGTGCCCTCGACGATTATTACGGGGTTAATGAGGGAGCCGGTAATTGACTGCGCGCTTTCGCTTCTACTCCCTCTCGTTGCTGAGCATCGTCGGAGAAAAATAACCGCAGCACCGTGAGCCGCTATATAATTAATTAGCGAAGAGCTTCAATCGCAACTGTTTATATATACCTATTATGGATCGACGTTATTAAGCCGCGACGTATCGATCTTTCGATCGTTTTGTGGTGTGTTTTTCGGCTCTGATGAATCGAGCGATAATTGCGGCCGAGAGAGGCACTTTTGAACGTATAGGACATAATGCGATCATTAGCCTAATAGAGCCGTCGAATATAGCTCGTATATGAAAACGCTGATGAAAGTGTTTGCTCGTCTAAAATTACGAGCTCGCGACTCGTCTGTGTGTGTATAATATATCATAAGGCCTATCATCATCCCGATTCATCCGTAAAAACGTTATACAGACACGAAAATCCTTCTGCCGGAGTATCGAGCTCTATAATTGAGTGTATACGGCAAACACATTAGGAAATTTTTATAGACCAGCCATCTCGTTACCGTCGCTTATTTACGAGCTCGATATAATAAAATATCGAGAGAGCGCTATATACAGCTGCACCCTATATACACCTATAAATTAACGCGTGATCTATCCGCACGCACGCGCTGGGTTAAATTTTATAATTAGAGTTGCGGGGGCAAATAAGAGGGTAATAAAATTTTCGTGTAATCTTTAATTAAGCGGATCAGCTCTGGGGCCGCCCTCGGTAATTGGCCGCACGACGATCGAGCTTTTGGTTTCTCTCTCTCTCTCTCTCTCTCTCTCTCTCGGCGCGTATGCGTACGTGGCTATACACGTAGTATTTCACTCGTAAATTCTCGCATTGTGTCCGCGGCGCCGGCTGTAATACATCCTCTCCGGACAAATTTAATGCCGGATGATCCTGCGTGGGGTAGCGTCGGATTTACACTGTTCCGACTCTAATTAATCGCTATTACATACAGCCTGTCGCCTCCAGTAGGAGATCTATGCGTGTCTTACGTATCGATCTATGGGTTCATCTCGGCAGATGTTTAACGCTTTGATTTATATGTACATCGTACATGCCATCATCGGGGAAAAAAATCGTAGGAGTCCACTGAGCGTATATATTCACATAAAAATCGCGGGCGACACCGTTGCCGGGCGATACGCACGACGTGGTAAGACGATAATAGAATTTTCGTGTAATCCTTAGTAATTCCCTTGTGGCCGCGAACGAACCTCATCCCGTGCAGTAGCCGCGCACACATGCGCCAGTAGCAGCAGCTTCTCTCACTCTCTCGGTTCGTATTAAAGTGCGTAGGTGTATATAGAAAGTCTAAGAGGACAGTACCACCACCACTACCACGAGCAGGGCGCATATAATGCGGTACCGGGCTTTTAAATCCCCTCGGGGGTTAATTGCCCGGTGTTTTGACGCGAAGGACTAGGGAAGGATTTTTCCCTCTCTCTCTCTCTCTCCGCTTTTTTCCTCCTTTTCGCGAACGAAAGAGACCGAATTTTTTCATCTCGGGTGTGTACGTTTCTCTATACCGTGTGTCTACCACGAAACTTTCGATAGGCGAAAAATCATAGTGAAAAAGTTTTTAAACCCTTTTTCGGATTTTACAGCCTAGAATGAGAAAGGTCGGGGATGGTTCGCTACCGGTCAAGAGGCAATAAACTTGACACCCACACAAAAAATATAGATTACTAAATTTCTGTATAAATAAATAAATTTAAAATTGACAGACCAAAATTTTAATAAATAAAAAATGCCAATTAGAATCAAATTTGAATCACAAAAATCGGATAAGATTTATTCAATTCTTTTACAGCACTAATACACGCATACCGTGAATGGTGAAAATGTTTTGTATTAGTGCCGTAAAAGCATTATTTATTAAAATTTTATCTGCATAATTTCAAATTTATTTGTTTATACAGAAATTGATAACGATTTATTTAATGTATTTATTCATCCAGAGTAATAAATACATCTATAGTCAACTCCAAGATGTACTTGGTATATCTGGGTTAACTGACATCCTATAGAGGTAGACACAGCTACCTGTACATAGGTCTAGTATATATACTTAATAAAATGATCTTACAAAACTAACTTACAAACTAAAAAACTAACAAAATGAAAATCTTACTAAGATTGCACTCTTTGTTTTTTGTTTGTTAGTTTACAATATATGAGTACTGATCCATTTCTTTACCTTTTTCTTATTATAATTTTTCGAGATATCTAGATGTTTTAGATTTTGATTAGATTTAGGTAGACAATTAAATACTTGTATCGCTCTAATGTGATTATTCTTATCACTAACAGCTTTAGAGCACTTTGGCGGTTTAATAAGTTTGTTTCTAGTTATACTATTTGATGTCATATGCTGATTCTTAAGTTCATTATAGTGATAGATAATATATTCAGAAGCGAAAATTTGTTTAAGGTTTAATGGATTATTTTGATCAAATTTATTTTTGTTTATAATTTTTAATATTCTATTCTGAGATCTTTGTAGTAATTCTACGTTGTTTTTGTTTAGTATTTAGTAATTAAGTAATCTATATTTTTTATGGGTGTCAAGTTTATTGCCCGGCAGCCTCATCCCCAACCCTTCACATTGTCTATCGAAAGTTTCGTGGTGGACACACGGTATACTGTATGAGCATATTCGTGTATACCTGTATATTATCTAGGGAGAGCTGGAAAGAAATAGAAAGAAAAGTTTCACCCGGGAAAAACAGTACGGAGGAGCGAGCGGAAAGTTGTGGGGGGCTGAAAATTTAAAACAACATTAAAGCCTCATAAAAATACATTTATTCGACGGACGACGAACTCTCGCGGCTGCGCTAGCCGCGTAACGAGATCTGAATTTTTCAGGAAGCCTCTGTGGAAGAGAAACAGAAGATGCAGAATAAGAGAGAAAGTATAAAAGGTGTCGCGCGAGCGCGATATGCTTTTCTTTCTCTGCCGTTTTCCGTCTCTAAGCAGGAATGATAGTTCCGAGCGTGGATCTGCGTAAAAATTATTGCATCGTCCTCGGAAGCTATACACACCATACAGAGATAGCATAAACATCGGCCGAGTCGATTTTAATTATTAATCGTAAATCGCCAAGGGTAGCCCTCCTCCATACAAAATTCAGAGCTGCCGGATCCACTGACTCTCTTTTTTCCTCACCGGCTGAATATTTCAGAGCCGATGACACGCCCCCCCCCCCCCCCAAACTTATCGGCGTAAAGTGAATAGGCTTCCATTGAGAGAGTGCGCGTATATCGGTTGGGCAGAGAAAACATTTTTTCAACAACGATTTTCGACTCGACCAGAGGGATTCCCAGTCATGCGCAGCTTACGCGCACGTGGTTTTCGGTTCGCGCATCAGCTATACTCACCGGCTGGAAGACGCACAAAGCACAGCGGGCGGCGAATACTGGCTGGGCTAACTTTCTCCGCTCGCGCAGAGAGAGAGAGAGAGAGAGAGAGAGAGAGAGCTCTCCGGCTTCGTTCTTATAATGTTTTTCAAGGATAAATGGGCTTTCCGCCGGGCGGCGAGGTGATTCCATGGGGTTCGCTCGCCCGTAGCCATGGTAACCCCGTAACGCCATTAAACGCGCTCTCTCTCTCTCTTTCGCCCTCCCTGTTGCTCTCTCGCACACGACGCGCAGATCCTCCGACGCGCGCGCGCACACACTGCTATAAAGAGAGAGAGAGCTTGCCCGCGTGCCATAAAAATAAATAACTCGCGAGTCTCGTGGCATAAAGGTGATACGTGTGTGTATGGGCGGAGGGGGGGGGGGGAGAGGGTATGTAAGGGTACACACCGACCCCCGAGCTTAAAGCTCCTCTCTCTGCGCGCGTGTTCGACCGCGGAAATGAAGAGGAGTAGGTGTATGTATGCGTGTGTGTGTGTGTATTACTGCAGGCGTACCTAGGACGCATTCGGGAATTACGCGCGTGTGTGTTATAAATAAAATACCCGCGTGTAAGGCTTTTATGGCGGCGGCTCCGCGGAAAGGTCTCCGTAGTATACACTCGGTCTCAGCGGGGGACTTATTCCAGTCATTAGAGACGTATTATAGACGCGTCTCCCGGATCCGCGTAATAATTCCCGACTCTTCCATGATTGATGATCGCTCTGCGCTGCAGAGTCGTTAGTCAGCATTGTAATATATAGATCTCCCATTTCACAAAAATTAACGCCGACGCGTCGATTGCACACAATGCAACCCTTTGACTAGCGCCGAGTATAATACGTTTCTCACGCTCTCTCTCTCTGTCACATGCGGTATCGGATACGCATTAAAATCTCGAAATAATAATCGCCATATATGCGAGCACAATCGTATCGAGTTGAAAGAGCAGAAATTTCGTTTATATTTATGCTCGCAACAAACAATCTTCTGTCTCACGTCTGAAAAGGGAAGCAAACTCAATTTGCTGCTCCTTCTACGCAAGCACACGCACGTATACTATATAGATATACGCGCGCTGCATCGACGGGAGAAAGAAGAACAGGGTCAGCCGGACGTAAAGAGGCTTTAATCTCTCATTACCGGAGGTGTATAGCTATACGGTTGGGCTAACGAGCCCACACCTAACCGTTTAATTTCACCGGGGCTTCCTCGAACGCAACCTGTGCGCGTGTATTTATTTCCGCCGAGGAGAGAGAAAGAGAGATAGAGACCGCAGAGAGAGAGATAGAGACGAGGGAGCGACGCTATGCAATTACAAAACTTTCTCCCGCCCTGTGTTTATATTTATTCGATTCTCCCGGTGTATCTTCCCGTTTCCTTTGTGATGTGCCCAAGTAGGTCGACGCGGCTGATAAATTCGCGTGGAAAACGATTTTCGACACTTTCTCTCTACGTCCCCTTCGGAAGTTTCACAGTCTATCTCGCCGCGATAATCTAAGCGTCAGAGGCATAAATCGCTATCGCGACTCTCGCTGCACCCATGAGCCTAATGGGAGAGAGGACGAAATCGCGCGGGCGCGTTGTATTGAGCCCGGCGAGACGAATTAAAAAGCCCCCGGAAAGCTGGTGTCCGACGTCTTGATTAGTCTCGGTAAATATATATTCGTTGGGGCTGGTCAGTCGTAAAAGGCTAATTGATTTAAGAAGCCGCCTCGATTGGCTATTTCACGTCGAATATCCATTTACGATCGTTTTCAGCCTCTGCAGTGTGTGCCCGCGCTGAGATATATATATATATATATATGTATTGTATATGGAATGGATTATATTGTTAGGATCGTAAAAAGTATAGACGGTCGTAAAAAAGGATTTTGCCCGCACTCATCGCTCTCGGTTTTATTGCGTAGTTTATACTATTTGCTCGCTATATCTCCATTGATATTCGTATCGATTGCCGGTACACGAGTCGCGTGTATAGCGCGCGAAATTTGGCCCGTTGATGAATCAGCTATCTCGTAAAAATTTACAAGTAGCTCGAAAAAGTGGAAACTTCAGCTCCTCTCAGCCAAAGAGTATAAGTTGAAATCCAATTAAATTTTAACGCGCGCTGAACTAGATTTTTCGAAAATCTATGCGCGCGCATCATATTACATAATTCAAGAATACAACGATCGGTGCGCGTAATCCGGTAAAACGCCAAATTAGCAGCTAACAGCCCTCGAGCATCTTATCAGCGGATCTTATCAACTCTATCTCTCTCTTTCCCCTAAAAAAAGCTATAGCCTCCCCCCCCCCCGTCCTCCGAAAGTAAATTCGCCTAACAGTACAACCGCACGAACTGCGCGCACTACACAAAAGCCCGCCGGGCAAACAGGAGAGTGAGTTCTCGGAGCTTTGTTATATCAGCTCGGCGAACGTTCTGGCCGCCAAAGGACATCCCTCACCGCGCGTATGCTATATATAATATATTCTCGCTGTATGTACATGCATATAAGTCTTCCCGAGTGATCGGGACTGGGAGGAGAGTAGCTCTGCGACCTAGAAATTACCGAAGCTCTCAGAGGGATCCCTCTGCGCAAACTTGGTTTCGATTTCCCCCGACCGCGAATATATAGTTGGGAGCAAGTTTTCCGGGCCGAAAGAGGATGAGATCGGCCGTACTGGGATCAGGTGGCTTAACCTCCCATTAGCGTAGCAGAGAGAGAGAAAGAGAGAGAGAGAGAGAGAGTCACAGGACCGTATTCGACTCTCCTGAGAGGCCAAAGCTCGCAGAGATTAAGCTCGGAGCCATTCACTCTCACTTTTTCTCGTCGATCGGCGTAATTCAAGTTTGAAATATCGGCGGGACCGGCCACGGAATGCGAATAAAATCGGCGCTTCGTTAAGTTCTCTTTGTGTCCCTCACTTACGAGCGCGCGAAATGAGCCGCTTAAACGATTTGTAGTTAACGGTGAATTTCCGATTAAACGTACCGGTGGATAATGCCTTGCGGGAGTAGCCGGAAAATCGAGAGGAAGCGTGATTACGTTACGATTATTATGTTGTGTGCGGAACGATGCTTACACATATATACGTACATACGTACACACGTGTGTGAGAGTCGATAATGATTCAGATTGGATCGTTGTGTGGGTGTGTGTGTGTGAGGGAGGCTTATTCGGCGTTTCGTTCCTGGAATTATCCCGGGCCGATGCTGCGTAAACGGAATATAAGCTCTTTGCATGGCTGCGCTAATTATTCAGCAAGCTGCGCGAGAAATGCTGTTTCCATCGATTTTTCGATTCCGACAGAAACAATGACTCGGCAGCAATGTTGTTGCTGCTGTTGTTGTTGCCTGCGGGATATTGCTATGTCTGCGCTTTCCGAACTCGGAGAGAGTAATTGGTTCGTAATTGCCTTTGTAATTCGGGGTATTTACAATATTGCGTTTGCCGGGATTGGCCACAGTGGAATTGACATTGGTTTTAAACAATGCATTCGTTTCATCGATCGGTCACAATCGGATTGTTTGTTAATTTGCACTGCGATATTTACCGCTTGATAAATAAATATAATAAATTGTGAGAATAAAAATAAGGAATCGCGATAACACGAATCGTAATAATAAAAACCGATGTTGTGATAGAAAAATAAGTTTACGCATCAGCTAACTTAATAAGGATAAACTCATCAGAAGCTAGAAATAATCTATTGATCAGTTTATTTTCTTTTAAAATAAACGTGTACGATCTATCGTAAAAATTGATTCAAACACAATCTTAAGTGTCGAGATTGTTAGTTTGAGTAATTATTGTTGTAAGCATGCATCATTATTTGTTAAATTGTGTAGATTGAAGTTATGATGCCAGATTTTTAAAAAAAGCTTTTGTAGACAATTTTTAAATTGTATTATATTCCAACAGAAAATTAGCTAAGTGTTTCTACTAAAAAAATAACAAAAAACCTGAAATCTAACAATTTTTACATTTTATTCTAATTATTACTGGGATTATTAATTTTATTTATGCTTTTGTTTGATAGTATTTTATGATGTTGGATGAACGGGGTACAGAAAAATAAGGGAAAAAGAAGAAGTATGTGATTAGCATATTTACGACGCATGGCACTCATGATATCGAATATCGATAATAGATTCCTTCATTATCGATATTCTAAGCTGATGCTACTACTACTAACAAAGTAGATTATAATGCTAAAAAGAATAAAAATTTTTTCAAAGCTAGTTTAATTAGCTTTTATTATAGTATCTTTTACAATCAGCAATACAGTAAAAAATTAAAATTTTTAAAATTAATGCGTAAATATTTGTTTAAAATTATAAATGATTGAGTGTGCAGATGCTGTTGTTAATTTTATTCTTAGATGCCTTTAAAAGAATAAAATTTCGCGTTTAAAAAATTTAAAGATTCGTTTATAACTCAAGTAGCAAAATTAAGAAGTCTGCAAAACTCTGAAACTAATAAACACGGTTTTATTATTGTTAAATTAACTTTTTGCAGTCAATTATCTACTCAAACAGAGCATTTAGCACTAGTTTTAAGTATACTCTACTTTAGAACAAGCAGAAACTCAGTTAAGACAGTTTAAACGACTATTTAAAAAGGCTGAAAATATTCCAAAAATAGCCGTTATTTTCTACGTCTCCAATGTGCCACTAGAACTTTAGAAAATGCCTCCTCAACTGCCCGGCTAGCTCAGTCGGTAGAGCATGAGACTCTTAATCTCAGGGTCGTGGGTTCGAGCCCCACGTTGGGCGCATCTCTTTTGCTTTGATTTGCAATAATTATCAATAGACAATGTCCCAACATGCCTATGGAAACGTTGAGGTACTCAGGAGATGCTTCAAAATTCTTATTTTCACCGTTGCTTCTATTTTCTTTTAATATTTGATGAAATTCAACTCTCAAAAACTCGATTGCCAATTTTACATATAAATAATAATAAGATCAAACGAACAATTATAAACAATAGCGCAAATTTGTTAAGTCATAATGTATTTGCAATAATATGTAGCATGTAGCACTTTTAAAAATATTCGTAGTCTTTCTTAAGCCTTGGCTTTACCAACATTTTATTTATTTATCTATTTATTAATCATAGTAAATTACATGCATGCTTATGTGTAATTATACATGATATAATAAAACGAAACATACAACCTAAAAAGGTAAACAGAGTTACCTGTACATAGGTCTGGTTTACATTAAAAATTAAAAAAAAAATATATATATGGGTCTTTACGGCATTGCACATCTTATATTATTACTAACTGAAGTATGTATGTATTATAGCCTAGTATAACATTATAAAATTTTGTAAAAGTATGAACAAATATATTAATTAGCTCTGATCCAGTTTGAGATTCTGTTTTTTAAACTTAAGCTTTAATAGCTTTAATTCTTGAGGAAGAGAATTGAACGCTTTAATAGCTACCCATTCATTGTTTCTATAACTAATCGTTTTCGATAATGTTAGTAAAATCAATTCTTTATTTCTTTTAATATTTAGAGAATTGTTAAACTCATTTTGAAGGGCTTTGTAAAAATATGACAACGATTCAATTATAAAAGACTCATGTATTTTTAGTGTTATTTTATTATTATTACCTGTATTATTTTTTAGTATTATTTTTATCAATCTACTCTGTAAAGCACCCCCCCCCCCCTATGAATCATCCCACAGCTAGCAATACTATTGAAGAGTGCATGATAAAAAATTAACGTTTCTATTGGAAATGGGATAATATTAATAAATTCAATTTAACCTTTGAATTTAACCTTTGAATTTATTTCTGAGGAGCTGAGAGAAGGAGCATGTAAGCTCTACGAGGGCTAGTTGTAGACTAACGGCTGACGTAGTTCGGCAGTGCATTGAGATGCAGTCACAGCCTAAAACAATGGACCCTATATATTTAACGGACAAACTCCAGATGGCAAGGCCCACCAAGAAGTCGCAGCGTGCTACGTGTCGCAGCACGCATAGCATCGCAACACAAGCTAGTCATAAAAACATAAAATCATAAAGGAACTTTCTACAGACTTAGTTCACAGAATACTTAAGATTTAGTTTTTTAATTCCAACAGTTTCTTTCTGATAATTTTTGATAACTTAGTATATATAAATAACAAGTATTCGGTTTTATTAACAACATATGTTATGAGATAGTCTCATTTTATTTAAGAATCGATCATAACTCCTAAATATTTAGTACAATTAACACTTTCAAATGGTTTATCATTGATAGCAATATTCAGATCTAAAGGCACTTTATCACAGCAGATCCCAAGTGCAATAAATACTCTTATAACAATCAAATTACAATTTGTAAATAATAAAGCAATGCTATGAAGTCATGATTAGACTGAATAAGTCAAAAGAGTTATGATTTATGGAAATGAAAAATAGCACTTTTATGTCTGTGGTATTTTGAAGTAGTGTGTACAACACTCTGCAAACAAATATGTTATGAATAAATAAATAAAAGTAGTATTCGAAATTTTATTTTCCATAAAAACTCTTATTAATCGATGTTGTACGCACATACAGCTCATAAATCACGTATCGTTCAATCGAAAAACTGTTCCACACTACATCAGAAAAAAGCCAAAGCTGGCAGCACTATTAGGTCGATTAAACAAAATCCGTCAGCTATAAATAAACCCGCCACTAAGCATTGTACACTATAGGTGTGCGCGCTTATCTCGGTCCACAGCGTAGACACGCTGAATCGCTACAGAGAAACCAATCGAGATAAGTGCTCCAGACTAGAAAAACATTTGTCGAGCTTTCGATTTCGCAGACACACGCTATAATCCGAAGCAAATGTAAATTAAGATCCTCGAGAAAAAAGGCCGACTTCCATGACGCGCGTCCGGACACAAATTTCAAGACACTCTGGTAATGCCATTATCCTATGAAAGTAGAATTTAAAGCCTTGCTCTCTTGCAACAACAAAAAAGCCCTTGCTCTTCTCAGCCAGCTCAGTAGACGAAAGGGATTTGACGGCAGCGCAGCGCGGCAAAAAGATGATTCATCCCTTGCAGCGGCGGCTTAATTCACCTTATCTCTCACTTAACGCATTAGCCTATCGGAGGAATCCATCAGACGGGGCCAGAACCGCAATTGCCAATTGAGCCTCGCTGCGCCGTCGACTGGAAATCGTCCTGACCAAACCCTATACCTATGTACTGTGCGTCCGAAAAGAAGGAAGAAGGAAGAGCAACGGAACAAAAAAAAAAGGGTCATAACGAAGTGAGCACGTGCAGAGAGAGGCCGAACTTTTATCGCACGCTTCCATACGCATGAACGTACAGAACGCAGAGTCATAGAGAAGAGGCTGGACAGTCCGATGCAGCGAAGCCTCTCGTGGAATTCAAACGAATTAGCTCTCGGGGATAGAGTAGCACGAGTGTCCGCTCCGGGGATCCAGCAATCATCTAATTATGCGTCGACCCCTCGTTCACTTCGCGGCTGGAGACCGATCTAATTATCTCTCTTTCTCTCGATCTTCCTGTCCCTCTCTAGTTCCCTTTTTCTGATGCTCTTCTCTTGCGCAGAAATTACCAGTAGCCCGTCTGTTCTTTTTCTCCTCGATTTTCCGTACCGCGTCTTCGTACCTCGTCCGTCGCCAGAGAATATACGGACGTTTGACATCGCGCTTATACATAGTATGCGGGGGTGGACCGTCGACGCAGACGTGATTAATGACACAAAAAGATGACGCGAGAGGGACGTCCATCATTCGCCGCTCGATAAATCGCGCGCTCTGTCCCCGGCTGTTGCGTCTATTACGGACGTCTAGAGGTATTTGATAATGCTAATGGATTTCTTTCTCGCCGTTCTCGGCGGAATGCGCAGAATTTGCATTATAGCAGTCGGTGAGTCACGTCATATACGCGCCGGAGGTCGAGCACCTCTGCTTAACGACTTTTTCGGACACGTATACTTGAACTGCAGGAGCAGCTCTGCTCTTTTACGAGAGAATCAGGGGGTAAAAAGTGTTGTTTTTATTTGTCTCCACTCGAGCTACCGAGGAACAGCAGCGGCGATCCTTCATTTACGATCCGCCGTAAATTTAAAATTGCTCGAAACTGCGAGAGCTGCTGCAGCCAGGAAAGCAATCGTTCGGAATTGTTTAGCAAACAAATCGATCGGCTCGTTGCATCTGCAGAAAGTGGCTCGCCGGAAGAGAAGGCACGAAACGAAGTAGTTGGAATTTAGATGTACCTATATAGAGTATAGGAAAAGGCAGTGGAGTATTGCTTTCGCGGTCGAGAGAGCGAATCCCATTCTTCCTCTGTTACGCGCCGGTTCCGTAGCTCTCGGCTTTACGAGCCGCACGCGCGCGTTAAAGGCGCCGCTGAATTACGTTACACTCGTCGCTCTGACCTGGCCAAACGAGTTCTAGTTCGTGTTCCTATTCTGCGCTATATACGTGCGGCTCTAAGCGTTGCGGCGAGAGAGCCACTTTAACTGCAGCGACGCCGTTCACTTACTGCTCGACTCTCGACTACTGCTGCTAGGTGCGATCGATGTTGAAGCTGCAGTGGTTAGTGTATAATGCACGTGGGAGCTTCTTTTTTCACCGATGTCTCGAGGAAGCGAGAAGAGAAATGGACGATGGATTATGAGCTGCGTTTAAGCCGTGTATTTATAAAGGCGATGATAAAACGTACCGAGAACGCCGCATAATGAACCCCAGAAATACGCGATTTTTGGGGTCAAATCCGAGGCGATGCCTCGCCCCTTAGTAGCAACTGGCGGTAGTAGAGACCTACGTGGTTTTGCGTATTTTTTCGTTTTTTTTTTAAACTTACGTACATCTTAAATAAAGCTTTCCGTATAAAGGCATCCTGGATGTACATACGTTTCTCTCCGGGCGGCAGGAGCCGATGGATTCCGCGCGAAAGAAAGTGAAATTTATACGGCCGTCGCGCTACGGAACGCTTTTGTGCCACATCGCACCATCGTTATACACGAACCGAGTGTAACTACGATGGAGTCACGTGGGAAGCGACGACGGCGAATTTGGAACAGCTGCTGAAAGATTTACCGCGAGTTCGTGATACTATTGCTCCCCACCTGCAGATAGGTGTATAGTAGTTTCAATTATGCGTATATATAAGTCTTGGAAAAAGTTTTCGCGGAGTTTCAAGTGTTCCGCACGCCGTTTAGGATCAAACTGGGAAGTTTGAGAGTAGCCATGACTATGTGACTTTTAGTTTAGACACGGAGTCAAAAAGTTTGTCACTCTGACGGTGTATGAGCATAATTACGCTGAGAGAAATAGTGCGTAAATTTTACTATATGTTCATGATAATTTACTGGAAAGTTTGGTAATCTCGTCACGGACTGACAAAACTGATATTTTTACTAGATTTATATCAATTTTTACTAAACTTCCATATAAAATTTACCATACTCAATAGGAAAAATTAACAGAAACTATAGTGAAAATCGCCAATGTATGAATTTTTACCTGACAGTATAGTAATTTTTAATAGAACGTATAGTACTTTTCATCTGAAAATCGGAACTGATGCGTATTGACGCGTTATGCGCATGCGCGTTTAGCAAACATGACTGCCGCGAGAAGCCGTTAGGGGGTGCACGGGAAATAAAACCCGCAAGCGGTAAGAAGTTAGCTCAGTTAGTATATAAGCGAGCGTATAAGCATATGTACTGCGAATTGCGAATATGTATAATAATTAAGCGTTTAGTTGTAGGAAATGTATCTAGGTTAGTTTAAGGTCTCTAAAAATCAACTGCGGCGAGTGAATCGATCATGTTCTCTGAATGAAGTGCGTTAGAAGAGTAACCCTCCATAACCATACAAATTTAGGCCATATAATAATTGAAAATAATTTTTCCACTATATGCATTTTTATATTTAATTTAGTCGAGGTAAAAATTACTACTCAGTATAGTAAAATTTATAGTTTTATAAAATTTACTATACACTTTAGTAAATATTACTATAAATTTCTCTCAGTGTATGTGAAATCTGTTATAGAATAAAAATGCTATGCTAAAACAGCGATTGTATAACTCTCTATACGAATTGTGTTGGTCGAAGGTGAAGGTTTGATCGAAGAAAAACGAAAATACCCTGTAAAGCACACTCGTTCGATTCCCCCGTAAATAATTCACAATCAGACCGGCGACTTCCGGCTCTAATTACTATCTGACTTCGGCGTATGAATTTCGATCGGGAACGAATCAAGCGCTTGCGCGCGTCTTCTCGAAATTAAACATCATCGATAATTTATCCGAGATTCCAGCACGC
This sequence comes from Trichomalopsis sarcophagae, assembly GCA_024372645.1. Classification (NCBI taxonomy): domain Eukaryota; kingdom Metazoa; phylum Arthropoda; class Insecta; order Hymenoptera; family Pteromalidae; genus Trichomalopsis; species Trichomalopsis sarcophagae. The sequence goes on from QLSS01000008.1 coordinate 514,056, forward strand.
GCTCGGCATCGGCAAAAGCCCCCCCCCCTTATTTTTTAAGACACACAGCCGCTAATAGATGCCCCGAACCCCTAATTGCCCGGCAAAAAATTCTGGATTCCCGACACGTTTCTCATAAAGGGAGGAAGTCAGTTCGGCCCCTCTCGACGCATCGTTCCACTTTTCCCCCCCGCAGAAGCTCTCGCACGCACCGTGCTCGGTTTCAAAGTTGAAATTCCCGCCGCAGGAATTCGCGACGAGATATATAGAAAAATATCTGCTGCGCGACAATCGCCCGGTGTAGTACACACATAGAAAGAGAGGAAGGAAGGAAGGATTTTTCGGCTGCGGAAAAAGATCAAAGCGACGACACGGGAAAATAGAATTTTTCCTCGGAGCAGGAACTCGTCCCTGGGGGAGTCGCTCATCACGTTGTCCTGTCGCGTGTAGAGCAAAGGTAAGAAGCGTGTAGGTAAAGAAAGAAGGTATATAGGGACGAAATTACGAGAGAAAGCCGCTCTTCCTACCAGATCACGTTCTGCAAATCCCGGCCTTAAATAAGCCGCTTCAGCTCGTCGTCGACGTCGTCGTAGTCGCGGATTAACGCGGCCCGAATGATTCACGAACCTTCTTTTTTGTCTTCCTCTGGCTTCCCTCTTTCTTCTTCGGAGAGAGGTCGAATTGGGCTTAATTTTTTAGTAGTTTGGCTTTGTCGAATTTAATCAGTGCTTGTTTTTCCCGAGAAAATACACTGCGCGCACAGCTTCCTGCGGCGGGTGTAGGTGGATTGTAATTTTAATCGATTTCGGTCCCAACATATAGGTATACTCGTTGCCCCGCAATATATGTGTTGTACACTATACGTTGCCTATATTGCCAAACCAAGTATTGACCTGATTCGGATCTAATATATATATATATATATATATATATATATATACGTACACTCGAGCGCACTGCACCGGAGCATACCTTCATAGTGATCTAATTACGTAATACGTACGGCGCGTAATTAATTTGCCGGAAAAGATCTCCTCTGCACTGCTGCGCAAAATTGTCTCGGCTAATAAAAAATCACTGACCGAACGGCCCTCCCTCTCTCCCCAAAAACAATATTCCCCCTCGGATATTCCAAATTGAAACTTGAAAAAAAAAAAAAGAAAAAAATCAAATCCGACCTTTAAAACAGAGCCGGTAGCAGCTATAGCGTCATCCCAAGATCAGGTCCCACGGGTGAAAGCCCATAGGTGCTCGCCCTCCTAATCCGCATCCCTCGCGGAACTTTGCGCGACACTCGTCGTCTTTTCCAAAATCGATCCCCTGCGGAGCCGCGCCCTGCGTGTGTGTTGGGCCGAAAAGTTATCGCGGCTGCAAACTTTTCGACATTTTTCAGTCCCCCGCTCTTTACTCTCTCACGTGGGCGCGAATCGATGCCGCGAAGCGAGAGAGATTTCGCGTCTCTCTGTATTCAACTTTTCTTTCCGCCGGAGATATGAATTATTACGAGCTTTCTTTTTATTAAACCGTTTAATCGGCTTATTCAACTCTGCAGTACAATGCCGCATCGCGACGAAATTGTTTTCGAAATTCGCGCGCGGGAATTTTAAATCAGCCGAGCTTACGCGCGGTGCATAATACACGCTCTAATGAACTCGGTATATCTCGAGTGAGCTGTTTAATGCAAAAATAAAAAACTTTTTCTCTCTATTAAGCCTCGCTGTATTCAACTCCGAATCGATACACAACAAGTTTCTCGTTTTAATGGAAACGCGATACTCGTGAGCGTGTACGGGGGAAGCGCTAAATAATCGGATTCGCCAGGATAGAGGCCGACGCTCGAACAGCGCACTTTTTCACGAAAAATACATCCGCAGTGAGAGCACGATGCGCGTCCGGATGAATTACGAATTCAGAAAAAAATAAACGCGCTTGCGCGTAAATTCAAGGTTATGGATTGCCCGCTCCGCAATTGCGCCTACGTTGCACTGCAGCCCTCTCGTTCACGACTATACAGTACACAGCACAGAGCGGCTCTCTCTCTCTCTCTCTCTCTCTCTCTCTCTCTGGCGTGTGTCGAAAGGTGGTACGGGGGCGGATGGATGTAGCCCCCTCGAGTTCATGCTCTGCGCTCGGCTGCTCTTCGAGAGCTGAGGGACGGCTATTCACTCGGTGAGGAGGGAGAGGCCAACCCTTTACTTTCCTCTCGCTGTGTAGAGGCACTTCCTTGTGAGGGTGAGCACACGGTGTACAGCCTCCGCTTATTAGCCGGGCGCTTCCCTTTTTTGCGTCGCCCGGCTCGCGCGTGCGTGTGATGCGCTTTTTTCAAAGTGCAAAGACGAAGAAAAACGACTGCGTTTACCGACCGGCTAGGGCTGCTCTCTTCCACTGCGCGGAATTAATTAATGGAGATTATTATTTTTTTTTTTCCTCGAAATTTCCCGTCTTCGTTTTATACGCCAAGAGCAAGCGCTCGTAAGCTGCTGTTTTAGCTAAGCTCGTCGCTGCTCGCTTGTTATTTTATGAAAAGCGCCGCGGGAAAACGGCCTGCATTATAGAGCTTTTTGCCAAAGGGGAGATTACTCCTCTCCGAGTATACGCGCTGCACACATCTATGGTTTTTTCAATGAGCTTTCTCTCTCTTTCCGGACGTTGTTTCGCAGACGAAAATAAACAGCAGCTGCATCGGCCGCGTCTCCCGTTATATAATTCAATATTTATTACACCGAGCGAGAAATTTACGGAGACAAAGTTGAGCGTTTCGATAAACGCAATCGATATCCCTCTCGCTTTGTGTATACACACACGCGATTCATCATACTTATTAATAACGACGAGAGTCGAAAAAAGCTCTCGCGGTAATAGATGGAAAGTCAGAGCGCAGGCTGTACACCCCTCGGCATTTTATTTTCTCTCTCTGCTCCCCGGCCCCGAATGACAAACAGTCCGGTTGACGCGATCGCCAGCCGCCGGCTATATTGTACGCGTTTTCCGTCTCGCAGCATCTCCGCAACGTCGCGGATAATTAATTAACATTGAAGAGCTAGCCTGCCGTGCACTACGTACACACACGCGCAGAGTCGCTCGATAATTCAGCCGTACTACCGCATCGGAGCGAGCTTTATACGTGTGTGTGTGTGTGTGTGTGTGCAGTATACGTACGATATAGTCGATTGCTTGCATCGCGTATATACTTATACGGGGGTACACGTGCGGAACATACACCCGTGTGTGTGTATATAAGAGCCGACTTTTTCGACGTTGTTTATTTTCCGCTGCTATTTTCGAAGCCGCTGCTTTCTGCCAAGGACGCGAGCTTTTTTGCCGTCGATAATAATGACGTTACAACGATGTGCGATGCCGGAGTTCTGAGGAAGAGAGCTGGGCCTAAAATAAAGTACGAAAGTTTGTATCGGTTATGCCGCGCGCCGGACGGACTTTTCAAGTGTATAACACTTTCAGGCCTCGCTTTTGCTCCAGTTTGACGAGCGGCGGCGCTTTGTCTTTGCGGGAGCGGAGAATCTTTTGCATCTCCGCTTTTAACGCGAGCGAGCGCGGGAGAAAGTTGCCGACCGATAGCGAACTTTGCTGTTAGCTCTCACTGTGTACTTTAGAATTAGAGGAAAAAGCTCTGGTTTTTATTAAGACGATTATACCAACTTATTTCCCCTTTCATTTTTTCGAATAACGCTATAATTTATACATTCCCACTGCGCAAAGTACCCACTTAAAATAGTATACACATGAACGAGACTGAGTAACGAGCTTGCGCAAGCTCATTAATTAATTTTTTTTTTTCGCTCGCAGTAGCATCTGGCGCAGCCTCGTAAAAAAGCTCCTTATACTCGAGAAATGTGTGCCACGCGGGGGGAGAGAGAGAGAGAGAGAGAGAGAGACGCTTGGGAATTGACGCTTTTTAAAAATAGACTCCGATACAAGGGTTCGCCCCATCGAATTCCGCAAGCGAGAGCTTTAATAATGCGTCGTCGTCGTAGTCGTTCGATCTTTGAGGAAGAAAGAGCTACTCCCCGTTGTGTGGCGAGTCGAATGATAGAAAAGGGAGGGATATGTTCGGGGGATATAGTGCAGGCTCTTCATCGACTGTGGTGTAAAGTGACGTAGCGGGACGTCGCTGGGGATTTGGGGTGTATGAAAATTTTAGTATTAATTAAAGAGTGATATCCCGTGCACTTTAGTCGAGTGAGCTTCTTTTAATCATGGATTTTTTTATATGCGTAAGAGTTTGATTCACCGAGCTATCTTCGTATTATAGCATTAATCAATCAAAGTATAGAAGAAGCTGACCGTTGTGCAAGTATAAACGTTCGAACCGCAATCGATCGACTCCACTTATAGTTACTTCAGATATTGTCGCTATTATGAGAACGTTGAAGCTAGAGTTGCAAAGAATAAATAATTGCCGGGGTTGATTGACACTAGCGTAGGTATATGTATCCCCATATAAAAAAGTCATGACCGGATGAAGTGAAGCCAAGAATGCGTCGATATCATTGGCTCATGTAGTGCGCATGCGTCAAAAGTATCGTTAGAATTTTTTGATTTGTTTTTGATTTCTAAAATTGATTCTAATATTAAAAATGTAATATAATACTATAATACATATCAAATTATAATTTGTGTACTTATAATATTCTGTATTGTAAATATCATTATTGTTCCAAAAAGAAACATGATGTGAAGAAACATGTTGACACGAACTGAGTTGAGACATAATCTTAAAATTTTAAAAGGAAGTTGGCGACAAAACCGCGGCAATTTTGAAATTGATATAAGCGCGAAATGAATCATGTGTAAAGTTTGATATATTTCCGTGATAGAAAACAAATATTAACAATATCAGTCAAGCATTTATATTTCATTTAATAAGTTAATGAATCAATAGTCTACTACTAGTAGAACTAAAACCAATCAAAAGATTCGATACGAATAAAACTTGTTCCAAACGATAGCTCTCTTCTCGGAATAATCGATGTTCTCCTACGGTATATTTCTCTATAAATTTTGTCAACTACTCTCGAACATCGACACCTCATAATATCCCACTTCATCGCAGCGCAAAAGAAATAAAAAGCGGCTCGTTTAATCGACGCTTTCATCGCACCCACCATTCCTCTAATACACCCGACCTTCGCAGCCATGAAGCAGAGGCCAAAATAAAAGACACCTCTCGCTCGCCATAAAATTAAAAGATTAAAGCCCCGGGACAAAGCTCCCGTCCTCGCGCTTGCCGACGACGAAATAAAACTTCCAAGACGACGTATAGCCGTAACAGCTTCCCCCCCCCTACGGCGATAAATTAGGAATTGGATAACCGCGGCGTCGCCGGAACTCCTGTGGGACACCGCGCGAGGATCGCGTGACGCGACCACGGAAAATTCCGTCTGCTATGCAGGATTAGGTGTCGTGCCCCCGGACCGCACCGCGATAAGGCCATCGATTGCGCGCGTCGCCTCGCTGTATACTATATACGTATACGGACCTCGGGATGCCGGCTTATTTCGCCTTAAGTGATTTCCAGGTACGTATACGCAGCTGTGGCTAGTTATCGTGGTCGGCGATCACGCGTGGGTCCTGAATTACGGGTTGTTTATTGTGGGAGAGAATGATTCAGAAAAGTTTTTCCGTATATATACTCTTGGGAAAGTTTGGACGTTTGTTTATTTATGTACAGTGGGGAGACGAGTGGATGTAACAAAGTTTCGAGTGAATAAACCGCAATATTATTGTATAAGAGAGCTAAGTTCGATCGACTGAAACTAAAATCAAAAGGTTTTCCTCTGAAAACTCGTAGAAAATATACGACCTTTGCGCGCAATTTTCAGCTCACCCCCGAAAAGCGTCGCCGAATCATTAAACCCACAGCTCCTTTACGAGCTGCTATCACATCCTCGGCTCTCATCTCCTGTGTACACCGGAGTACATAAACGCCGCGGAACTACGTCCAAACGACTGCTCTCTCGTCTCGTCTTGACGCTCTCGCTAAACGCGTCTTGAAAAATTAACCGACATCTCAGCGCTCACTACCCCGCATTACGCAGGACACGCATACACATATACACAGTACAGCTGGAATAACCGATGCTCGCTAATAAAGTACACGCGTGGCGGTGGTTAGCGTGTATACGGCGTTGAATTTCGCGCAGGTGCGCGTCTCGTAAGGGAAAGTGCCGGGAGATAACGCCGAATAACGTAGAACGTATATAGTGCGTACTATATACCACACACACACACACACACACACGGATCTCCCCGCGCGCCATTAGTTTACGGTCCCCAAGGGCTGCTGCGGAGGGCCGAGTGCGTCGAGGGACGTTATACCCTCTCTCTGTACTCTTCGCGTGATGCGTTACTTTCCGGCTCTCTAGCGCACTGCCAAAGTTATAATTGCTATATGTAGCGTAGTTGGCTATAGGAGATGCGAATTCGAGCCTCGTTTTTACGATGAGGGGCTGCTGCCGACGATTTTTTTTATTACGCCTAGGAGAGACGTGTGTGTGTGTGTGCGGAATCGATTCGTCCGAGGAATTTCGTATAACGAGCCGCGATTGAATTGTCAAACTGATTTTCCCGCGATTTAATTCGTTTTACGAAGAGTCGGTGTACGCGCGTTGATGTATACACAAGCTTTACAAAAGTTAATGAGAATTTAAGCGGATTAAAATCTCGTTTAATCGCATACTACGTCAGAAACGCGTTTAGCGAGCTATGCACTAGCTGAACAAGTCGGATTAGTGTACACAGACTTTAGAAGCGGTAACGCGTAGTTATGATAATAAACCTGGTAAATGAAAGCCCGTAAAGAAGAGTAATAACCCAGCGAACACAAAGAAAAAAAAATGTATCAACCTTACATCGTAACTACTTCTAAGCTCAGCCGGAAATCCGATCATTACTTTTCTCTACCTGGCGCCATACATACTATATATACGAGTATGGCGCAATTTCTCGACACTCCCCCCTATAATCGTCTACTCGCATCGAGGTTTTATCTCTCGGAATCCGCGCCTCGACAGTCTTACTCACGCGGCAGCTCTTTTTTACGACGCGACGCTTTTCCTTCTCCTTTTTATTACCACTGCTCACTTTGTAGGCAGAGAGCCGAGCGCGTGATACACGCGGCTTTTTCCCTTATTCCGAGTACGTATAACGTGTGTGCGAAAGTGTAGATGTATACCGTAGCTCATCTCGCCCGGACCGAATCAGCATTCGCATCGGCAGATTTCCGCCCGCGGGCCCCTTTTTTCCGGCCGAGCTTCAATCGGTTATATCCGCGAGAGAGAGAGAGAGAGAGAGAGTCTCGGCGTCAGCTGCGAGAAAAAAGCCAGAGAGCGACGATAAGCGTATACGAGCTGCGGAGAGCGAACGAAAAGAGAGAGAGAGAGAGAGAGAGAGAGAAGAGACATCGATTTTCATCCGAGTGAGAGAACGGGAAGGGTTTCGCGTCATGAAATATCACGCGGTTTAATCAGCGGGATTGCCCGCTGTTTATTCTTCGGAGCGGAGGCGGTATAAAGTTCCGAGTTTAATTATACGAAATTTTCTTGTTTTCTTTTCTTCTCGTTCTCTCTCTCTCTCTCTCTCTCTCCATTTCGAAAGTTTGCGCGACGTGCGAGATGTATGGATGAGTTGCTGCTAGGCTTTATTAGCGCCTCCGATATTCAATTCCTCTCTGCACAGAATTTTCGCGAATACCAGAGAGAGAGAGAGAGAGAGAGAGAGAGAGAGAGAGAGAGAGAGAGA
>QLSS01000008.1:521802-559076 GCA_024372645.1 Trichomalopsis sarcophagae
GAGAGAGAGAGAGAGAGAGAGAGAGAGAGAGAGAGAGAGAGAGAGAGCTGAGAGAGAAGCAAAGGAAACTTCCGGCCGGCAATGAGACGGCTTATCGCGTTTGCGAGTTTTTCTCTCTTGCCCTTGCTGAAAAAGTCTCGCTCGCGCGCCGTTTCTTTTTACGACGGTGTGAGGGAGCCGGACGAAACTACTTCTTCGGTGTCCCGTAATTTAGTATGCAAGAAAAATTTTCCAATATCGAGAGCGAACGAGTAACAACCACGGAAATGAAAAACTTTGCTCGAGAGCTGTACTTTGAACTTTACCAGCGCTCGCGCGAGAAGCTTGAACGAAATTAATTCTTTTGCGCTTGTATGACACTTTGTCGAATCACGTATTCAAGGCAATGTGGTATTCTTGAAGTCTCTGCAGCCACAAACGCCAGTAGAGCTGCAGCGATTCTTCGCTGACTTCGTGGACCGTAGCTGGATCGCCGTTGGTGTAGGCGACTATGATCAGTCCTTTTTTTATCTACGAAATTTTTATGAAGATTCGCGTTAATTCAAACGAGTTTTATTGATTTTTTAAATTCAAATACCTGGAATGGATATTTCAGATCAGCGTTGAGAGCTCCAATGTAAGAAGCCAGTTGAAGAGGAGCATCGTATGTCGAACCGAGAGTGTTCTTGGCTTTGTCTGATTTTTTCCAATCGATGCAGCATAAATTGCCCCTTAAAAAATACGATCAACAAATTTTAAAATGGTATAAGAAACAATTTTACAGGGTACGCAGAGCCATCTATGATTCTGCGTGGAAGATGAAGGGCAATCGATAAGATCAATTTCTACTTTACCTATAAACAGCAACGCAGTCTACAATTCCTCTGTACAGAAGCGTTGGATGAATGACATGGGATTCAATTGCTCTGACTCCTTCAACATTCTCAAGTACTTTGTCGAGACTTTTAAATGCATTTTTAACTCTTTCAGGTACTTCATAAGGTTTATCAGTGAGTCTATTCATTATCGACGAGTGCAACATTTTTCCATCCGAGAGGAGCTCTGAAAAATGTAAGCAAGTGTTGAATATTTATCTTTCAACAGCAGTACAATTAAAAATCAAATTGATATCAGTACCTGCTTGATAAAGTTCGAATCCTCTTTCACCCAGTTTTTCAATCATGCCGATTTTCCACCTTTCAAGCACTGCCTTGGCTTCTTCCGTCATCGTGGCTGATAAAATTCTCGTTACACTGGGATACTTTAAGCAAGACCTCTCCTCCATCGCTGATAAAGACATGATTTTGAAATCACTGGACCACTTATCGTCAGGACTCTTATAAGTTTCTACAATAGGGAACTCCAACAATTTTTGTATCACAGTAGTCGAAAGCAAAGAATTCTTTTTGCTTCCAATGGGTTTTTCCTTTGCCACATTCTTATTTACACTGTCTTCTTTCAAGCTTGATTCGCTTTTCACATGGTCAGTCGTTTGTACACTTTGCTCATCACAGCTTACTTCTAAATTGGTGCGAACACTTTGGTCTTCTTGAGGAACTGTTGGCTTTGGCTTTGGCGAAGTTATTTTCTTCAAACCCGTTAAAACTCCAGAATTCTGCATTTTCAGCATCCAAGCCAATTCTGGATGAATACTACTATCCGATGGTTCAACTTCAGGTATTTTTCCTTCATTTCCCTTTTTCGCGCGTTTTAATTTTTCTTTCTTCGTTTCCACGAGTTTGCCGTAGAGCATCTTCTCCTGGTACATGAGAGCTTTCATCTTTTCACCTTTGGAACTCGTTTTGCTTCTGTGAGTTTGCAGTTGTAAGGCACATTTTGAATGTTCGATTATGCGCGCCAGTAGCGCGAATTCGCGCGCGCTCTGCCGAAACATAACCTCAACTTTGGAGCACGAAGTTTTCGATCGGCGGTGTAAGTGCAGAATTTATTTGGTAAGTACCTACGAATCTCATCGGAGAAAGAAGTGGAATATTCACTGCAGGATAATCCTCGCTTGCTTCAACAACGAAGACAATTCATGGCACACGGAATTAGCCGTAGTTCCAAAACATACAGATACGAAATGAATATCAGCTGAGTCGGCGCGATATAGGTACCTATAGAGTGCATGAGGAGAAGGGGAAGTCGTGATCGCGGATGGGCCAACGGCGAGCGAACGCGGCAAAGCAAAGCCGGGAAATTCATCGCACGTGTGCAGCAGCAGATTATTATTGGGAAATAGGACAGGCGTTGATGCTTGGATCTCCACTATAGCTTTTTCATTTAGCTGCAGTAGCACTTTGATGGCTTAAGTTTTAATAATTTTGCAACTTGACTATTAATTTCGCGCAGCAACTCTAAAAATTCGTGGTTGTAAAATTACTATCCTCAAGGTAGTAAACCAATCCGACCTATCATCAGGACAGTTATTTTACTATCTGGTAATAAAATTAGTATGAAAGTTGGTAAATTTATTAGTAGAAATTAGTACTTTTAGTTAACTGAAAGTAGTAAAATTGTTACGTTTGAGTTCTGAAAGTCTAGGTAATTTTATAATTTTTTATAGACGGAGTACTTAAGGATTTGAAAGATAGTCCACGAAGTAAGCACAGTATCGCGCCCTAATTCGCATTCTACGATCTTACGTATCAACTCAAACATTAAAATGCGAATATCTCGAAAACTCCAAAAACGTAGTCAAGTCCTTTTGCCTTCGAGCCACAGATTTATACTGCCCGGTGTTTACAAAACATACTTAAATACATATACAATGTATTTAGACAAATTTGATTTATTTACAACACTGCGAGACTCGAGTTCTTGGCTCGTTTCGCACCCTTTCATGGGAGATTCTCTTCGAGAGTCAGGAGTGCTCGTATGAAAACATGAACATTTTGTGAAAATTGTATCGCGCTGCCCGACACAGTTTGGTACAGATTGGCACAATATTGGCACAGATTGACACAATACTGACACACATTGGCACAGTTTTGGCATAGTTTGGCTCAGAATTTTTTTTTGCTAGGGAAGTTGTTTTGAATTATTTAAATTTATACAATTCATATAATGAGGGCCTAAGTAGGTGTTACGATTCAGATTATAACACCAAAACTCTGGTTGTGAGCTCGAAAATTTTTATTTTCCAATAATTTTATTTAAACTAAATTTTATATTTTATAATCCTAAAATGTATTGATTTTTGCCAAACTGTGCCAAACAGTGCCTATGTCATGCCAAACTGTGCCAAAACTGTGCCAAACTGTGTAATAAGTGTATCAAATGTCCAAAAGGTTCATGTTTTGGCACAGTTTGGCACAGTTTTGGCACAGATTGGCACATTTTTCATTTCCACTGGGGTAACAAATTATTTTGCAATTCTGATATCATATTCTAAATATGCGACGCCGTAAACCCCTCGCAGTACATGTGTTTTTATCATATACCATATTTAGGCATTTATTTATATATAAACAAAATTGTTTCAACAAAATAGTTTGCAAATCTGATATTAGATTCGCAATCAGCGACCCCAAAAATCCCTAGCAGTGCACCATTTTCCAAATGAAATTTCAAATTTGCAGTAATTTACATAAACAAAATTGTTTAAACAAATTATTTTGCAAATCTGATATTATATTCATTATCGGCGACCGCGAAAACCTATAGAATAATCGTAATTGCTTACTTTATTACTTATTAATTTTTTTTACATTTTCAACAAGGCGGTATATAACAGTTCAATGATTTTTTAAAATGTTAATCAAAACACAAAAATTATTTTGTCATATTAACTTTTCTTCTTATAAATAATTACTCTGTATATTAAATATTTGTTTAACTACAATTGAAGATTTATGCCAATAGTTCGAAACGTTGAAACGGAGGAACGAGAGGAATGTAAAAATGGATTCAACGACGTAGCCAAGAGGTAACATTTTGAAATCCTCGAAGCCCATCACTGTCGGCGAGCTGTCTTTATCTCGAGGATAGTTAGGTTATGTATCACCTTTTAAAACACCAAAAATATTAAGAAAATAGTTTTTCTAATAAGTAATGTGATTAATTGAATTAAAGTTATAAGTAATAATCATTATAAGAGAGAAAAATACCTTGAATAACAACTATCAACTTATTACTATCCTATTATCGCATGCAGAGTGACTATTAGCAAATAAAGTTACATAAACATTTTTAGTTTCGTTACTTATCAGTCCAATAATGGTCATTACTTTATATTTTATCATAACACTCATTAAAAAAATTATTTTCTCAAGCTTTTTGGTGTTTTAAAAGGTGATACATAACCTAAATATCCTCGAGATAAAGACAGCTCGCCGAGACCTGCCAAAACTACCAGTGGCCACTCGCAGTTTTTACTGAAAAGTCGCTACTGTGGCGCACTCGCTAAAACTACCATGTTTTACAGTAGAAACGGCTGTTATTTTTCAGTGTATACTTGAGTCTTCGTACTGTAAACAAGTGTCACAACGAGTAAATCTTTTGAGTCTTGACATACCTATCTATAATATTCAGCTATTAAAACACGAAAATATTGAAATGCCAACAATTTGAATGTTTAGAAAAAGTTATTAGTCCTCTCATCACATTACAGAAATAGGATCGAGTATAAAAACGAAAAAAGGGCAAGTTCAAAGAATCCGCTCTCTGAAAAATTCAAAATTGCCCCAGTTTACATTATGCGACGCTCGATTACGTTACGCGCACGCTTTAAATTGCTCCAAAGCACATTACGCGTGAAACAAGAGTTTTGTTTCACAAAAAAAAAAAAATCTCTCAGCGCAGAGAGATAACGGAAGTATATCTAAATTATTGCGCAAGATGAATGACAAGGTAACGAAGTAGCGCCAGCCAGGTGTCCTCTTACGCGTCGAATGTCCCGCCTATAACTCTCTTATGTCTCGTTGTTCGCGAAATGCGAGAGCCGTCGTTCGCGTTTTATATATACATATATATATATACACCTAATGCAGCAAGTAGCTTCCCTCGGATTATTCGCGGGGCTAATTAGCGTCGGTCGTATATAAGTGACGATTTCGTTGAGGCGATACCGGGATATAGCTCGTTAGATTAATTTGACATTTGACGAGTTACTCCGAGGGATGAAGCTCGTTTCGTCTCGGATTCGGATTCTCTATACTTGTTATATAGAAAGTGTGTTCGAGCGACACGACTAACGTTTGCGCTCTATTACACTTTTATGGTTAGTATTTGTTTTACATAATATTTTTTACATTTACATAAGGTAAATAACTTTATTCGCACATAATTACAGTTTACACTAATCCCCGAGCTATAAGTGATTATCGGCATTCGATTACGCGCTCGCGGTATATGGAACTTGATCTCGTTTCATTACAAATCGCGCGCGTATCGTGAGAACACTTTGTTCGATTATTATAAGTAGTCAATTTGAACTATAGCGTATCGCATAAACTTCTCATCTAATTTCTCACTGTCTGTTCTCGCGCGCGGTGTATTTTATTAGATTATAATATACATCGGCGTTTTATATACGCCACGGCCTTTTTAGATCGACGCGAATAAGTGCATAGCCGGATTAAGTATAAATAAATTTAAAAAGCGCGCGCCTCGCGATTCCATCGATTGATTGATTTTTATAGATCGCGCCTTGAACTTTTAATGGGAATTTTCAAACTCACACACGCTATATATCGTCGTGTGCATTTACATAAATTTACGCAACGCGCTTGCGTTCTTTATATAAATATTTACGTAATACTCTCGATGTTTATGAAAAATAAAGCTTATATTTAAATTTTCAAAACAAACGTTATTACGTTTCAAAATCGCATACGTAGAGGTTTTACGTAAAATTAGTTATGATACAGCGAAGACAAAAGAAAGGAATAATTTTCCCGATGGAAAAGCCATTGATCTGAATCGCAATCAATGCCGCGCGCGCGCGCGAGAGCTGTCCCTATCGCTCTTATACATATATATATATATATATATATATATATATATATATATATAGTACACAGTCGTTGTTTCAATTAAACATGGACTTGACAATTCGGAGCATATATAACTGCCCCTGATTTACGGCTCCGGCTTTTTAACAATGAGATTACGACACACCGGTGCACATATCGCGAAAACAATCGAATACAAGCCGACAATTTTTTTCGTTATACACCCGGAGGAATAAACGTTTCCTCCTTGACCCGTTATATATCTATAACGCAAGCGTCCGCCAAATCCGCGCCAAGTGTCTCTCGGTCCTCTCGTAATATTACGAAATAAAAGCTGTACTAATGTACACGCGGTATATGTATATATCGATACATTGTAAAGTGTAATTTCGATCGGGGATAATAGTGCGCCGTCCGACTGTTCGGATAAATTTAAACCACCGGCGCTTTTCCATCGGAATCAAAAGCAGTCCTGGTAGGCCGTACAATAGATCTCCGTCAGAGCCGGGCGTAAACGCGATCTCGTAATTTATCTATACTCGCTTCGACGCCTTGATTCACCGCCTATCCCGATACAATTTTCTCGAATAAGCCAAGGGACAGCAGCGTATAATAGTCGTGTGTGTGTGTGTGTGTGTGTCTCGATAAAAACCTGCGCGAGAGATAAAAAGAATGTCGAACGCTCGAGGACGCCGCGAAAAGCGCGGCTTTTAATCGTCCGCGACGACGTTGTTTCACAAGTCAAATTTAGTATAGGAGCAGCTGCCTCTCGACGGCAGACGTTATTAACGAGGTTGCGTAGACACTGGAGCTGGAAGAAAAAAAAAAAACGCTCCGATTGTTGTACAGATGGACCGACCTTTCCATGGGGAAAAAACTGCGCGCTCTAAATTTCTTTAACTGCGCGCGTATATAGTAGTAAAGCAACCTTTACTCGGGACACTTTTTTCCCTCGGCTGTATATGGTGTATACGTACACGGTATGTGTATGTGCGAGATGACATTAGAGAAGATTGTTCTGTAAATTAGAGTTAGGATAGAGAGCCGCCTCTAAATTTTCCAAAGTGCCCTACAAATTCGCTACGTTTTTCTATAATGGAACAATTGCATTGCCGAGTGTAGTAATTAACTCGGAGATATGAGGAGTTGATCGAATTGATCATATGTACATATACGGAGAGGGACGAAACCCGAGATTTTTCGCCGACGTAACGCAGACACAAGCGATCAATTATAACGGATGTAGGAACTGGAGACTCGAGTATGGATATATGTAGCATATAAATTGGGTCCGACTGCAGACAAAAGACGCAATTGGAGGATTCCCCAGGGGCTCGTAACGATTTCCCCCGGCGCGTATGCAATCCGTACACTATCCGGCGCTTTTTTGCCCATACCGATCTCCGAAGGGCAGTAGCCGATCGAGCGAACAAAGCTGTGACGAAAAACTAAAAATCGGCACTGCTGGCCATGATTAGAAAGGATCGAGATCGTGAGTACGTGTGTGGGAGCGTTGCCGGGGATTTTTTTGTACAGAAATCGGCGCAATTGCGCGGAGGGGCGATATCCGAGAGCGAGAGAGAGAGAGAGAGAGAGAGAAAGACGGGGAGAAAGAAGGTACGTGTACTGAGAGAGCACGTATACGAGAGCGAGACTTGTAGGTATATAAGCTGGGCGTGACGGCTGCAGACTGCATCAGTTAGATCTCGACTAGACCGTCCGAGCGGACTGAATCAATCCTTTTAGATACTTCAACAGCTTCTCGCTACGCACAGCTTCTTATCAACCATGAAGACCATCGTGAGTATAAGCTCTCCGTTTTCGCTGCGCGAGTGTGACTTTGACTTTTTGAGGATAACGTGCGTGATTTTTGGGTTCACGAGAGTTTAATTTTTTTTTTTATTAAAAAATATTTTCAAAAGGATACGTTTGCTTTTGGACCAATCCATCTGTTTTCTCATTATTTTGAAATTTAATTTTTAACGTTGATATGATCTAAATTGAGTTTCGCACAGCGAACGAATTAATAATAAAATGAAGATTGCAAGCTCGATAGAGCAAACTAATTTGCATTTCGTTTTCATTTGCATCAGATCCTAATTGCCATAATCGCCGCTGTGGCTTCGCCCATCTACGCCGAAGAGGCTCTCGAGCCCAAGAAGCAAGAAAAGAGAGGACTCCTTGGCTTGGGATACGGCGGTTATTACTCCGGCCTCGGCGTTCATGGACTTGGCGGTTACGGAGGTAAGACACGAACGTCGAAAATTATTTCACCCCATTATATACCACCATCCGATCTGCGCCTCCGCGTTATCTAAATTGCGCTCGTGTGTTTTCTCAGCTATCTTTACATAAATTTCATTTACGCAAAAATTGGGACATTTCAAAATTGATAAATTCAACAATGCCTTACGCAACTTTACCGCTTTTATATTCATGTCAATATTTTAGAAAGCCCTCGCTGGATATATCGACGTTTTATCGTAGAAAGGCCGGAGTAAAAAGCTCGCCGCTAACGATCGGCAACGATAAAAAGATTGTTATCTAAATGTATCGTATTTCATTACGACCATTGTTACATAAATCGCATCCGGTCCGACGAAGATCGGTAAAAAGCTGCGCCGCGCCACACGCAGCAAACAGATTTTAATTCGCGGATAATCGATCGATAAAACGCGCCGATCGAACAATGTACCATTACTGACATTGAAGCCC
Source organism: Trichomalopsis sarcophagae (assembly GCA_024372645.1). Classification (NCBI taxonomy): domain Eukaryota; kingdom Metazoa; phylum Arthropoda; class Insecta; order Hymenoptera; family Pteromalidae; genus Trichomalopsis; species Trichomalopsis sarcophagae. The sequence goes on from QLSS01000008.1 coordinate 530,451, forward strand.
ATTATGCTGCGATCGGTAAAAATCCAGAAAGCGCAGAAATTCGTATAGCACTCAATTTAGTACCCCAATCGCACAATAGGCACGTATAAACAATCAGGGTTAAACGTATTCGATTGCAACACACGCGCCGAACAAGAAAAGTCCATCAGCGAATTACATATACATATCCATATAGAAATCGGCCTAGCTCACGATCGAACTCGTATACCTACGTACTTTATGCTACATTACAGGCTACGGACATCTAGCCTCTCCTTCGGTCGTGTCCCACGGAGTTCTGCCAACCTACTCCCACGCTTCCTACGGAGGACACCTCGGAGGTTACCACTCGGCTGCTCCGGTCTACTCCGCACCTCTGCGTCTTGGAGCTTACAGTCATGGTGTTGGTCTGGGACATGCCGGTCTCGGTCTGGGACACGGATACAACGGATACCTGGGACACAACGTCTGGTAAACCCGAGGTGAATCGCCGAGATGACGGGGATATCGCGGTAACGAGACGTTACTGTATTTGAAGACGCTTAATTGTACTTTTAACGTTTCTCATTTTTTTTTTCTTACAATTTTCAAATCCGAGTGCGATTCGATTTTTTTTTCTCCTTTTAACGATGATGATACGGCTGTACGGATTAGTTCCTTCGTTTATTCAGACTTTCCTGAGATTGTCGAGTATTGTACATTTTTCTGAATAAAGATTCTTTTCTTTCTAAACAACCATGTGTGCTTTTTCCCTTTGTCCCATATAAGTAATCATTCTTAGCAAAATGTTATATAAAATGCGATGTAAGAACACGATCTAACTTGGAAAAAAAAGTTACGCTATCTCCAGCGAGCTTGATTCACTCAATAAATTGAAAAGTTGAGCAAAGAAATTTTATATCTTGCGATATCGTTATTACGAAGCCATGATTCTTGTACATAAACCTGATGCTACTAGAACATAACTTACGTAACCGTGAGAAAATTTAATAAATTACGAAAGTTTAATCATTCGCTGGCTCACGATACTTGTAACTGTGCTAAACGACAAGCAAATAGTTTTTAGTTGGAAAAAATTTCGTTTTCTTTCCACACCTTTCGTAATAATGCGTTATCAATGTAAATGGAACAATAGAGTTCATTTTTAGCATTGGGTACTTCTCACGATAAAATTAAAAAATGGTACATGCACTTATGGTCACGTTTGCGTTTCGAAATAAGCACACAGTTGAATTTCAAAAAAGCGCGGCATTGAAAAATTGTCGGTAAGATAGGTGTCCACTTTAGCGGCGGTTGCGTACCGGTAAGTATCAGTTTCTACTATAGCGACGGAAGGAACGTAGATCGTAGATCAGTTCTACTTGAGATCGTGTTGTGAGGCAATGTTGTGATTCCGGACTGCTGCTTATTTTTCATTATAGTTTTAATTAGAGTAAATAACAGAGCCGGAACAATGAATATTATTGCTAGAACTATCGGAAATTTAGCAAAAACGTGCCTCGGAAGGACTGTCGAAGGTAATTTGTGCGATGAAAATGTGTATTTAAACGTGATGACATAACCTCTGAATTAATATTGTTGAACTGTATTTTTTCGATTTTGTTGTAATTAATATAATTAATATAACGATGGTTTTGAATAATTTGCTTATATTCCCTACAGGCAATTCCTTAGCGTTGGCTAGGCAGAATTTCTCAGGCTTTCCAGCAGCCAATGGTAATCATTACATTTTGTAAACATTGACAACGATATACTCTTAATGCGATGGATTTATTAATATAAGTTTTACTTCAAGTACTAATATAAGATAATACTTTTGATTCTAGGAAGTATATTAGCAGAAGCGAGGAAATATTTGGAAAACTCTATGCTGGGTAAATTTAAATCATTCGTACAATTTTTGGGATATGCGTATTGAATTTGAATAGAAACTAATCAGCGAGCAATATTATTGTAAATTTTTCACTGAATAAGTTGGTCCAAGGATAGGGTATGCTCAAAATTGTTGGATATAGAATATTTAAGCAAAGCATCTTTACAAGTTTGATCCACTTATTGTGAAATTTTTAAAAGTAATTAGTTATCATCAATTTACAACGCAGAACATAAACTTAACATCAGAATGCGCTTATTCAATTTTTCTGCTCCAGATTATCTCATCCCCAATCTTGCGTTCGCCAAATCCATCCAAACTAAAAAAGAAAAAAAAAACACAAGCCCAATGATACAGCACTATAGACGATAGCCTTAACCCCCGTTTAAAAATCAACCTCTATACCCCGGAACAATCAAATTGTTTCTCTCGAAAATCTCGGAGCATTTCCGAAAACTCTCTCTCTCTCTATTCATCTCCGATCATCGCGTCTCTCTCTCTCTCTCTCTACTCATAGCTCGCGTCACCGCACACTCGTGACCCATTTCCCCAAAATCTCCAAGCTATACTGTGCACGCACGCAAAGTGTTCTCCCCTTTCAGCTTAAAAACGAGCGGACACAGAGGCGCCCGTCATATTTTTCCTAAAGAGCCGCAGGCAAACCCTCGGAAAAAGCGCGCGTTTCGAATTTCATCGCGCGTATACAGGCCGATGCGTATCTCAGGATCCGTGCGAAAGGGTGCAAAGCCGGGCCTTTCTCTCTACTTCCATTTTCCCCCGCACAAAAGCCTCGCTCGGACGATTTTCCTTTTCCGGACGCATGCGAAAACGCCGGACTCTCGAGGTCTCACCTCTTTCTCTACGCGCTGATGGTTGGAGTGAGGGAAGAACGCAAAAAAAAAAAAAAAAAGGCAGAGAAGAGCGTGGAAATGCGTGGGATCGGCGTACGGGTGACAACGCGGTTGACCGGAGAGATTTTCGCGCGTGGCTTGGGAAAATTTTTTGAATTTCAATCACCCGTGCGAAGACGACGCTTATGTTTATTCGCAGAGCGCTACGGAGATCCTCTATATACGATTTGAAGAAATTATGCGAAATTTTACAATGTTATTATCTTCACCCGAACTTATACGAAGCTGTACATCGCACAGAGAACAGCTACCTCGGCCAAAAACCCGACGACGCAAAGATCTCCAATATTTTCCCCTATTAGAGAGTAACGGTGCATGACTGGACACTTTTCCCGTGTGCCTTTAATAGCCGCTCTCCGCAGAAAGCTACCTCTACGCGCCGCGGACAAATGGACCCGCTCTCTCTCTCTCTCTCTCTCTCTCTCTCTTTCTACTCGGCAGAAACGAGATTGAGCGTAAGTAAAAGATGCGACGTCCGAGATATTTGCATGAGCGCGCGGGCCGGAAAGAGAATCTTGATATATAACAGCAGCAGCAGCAGCAGCAGCAGACAAAAGCGCAACCGAAATTTTTCGCAATGTAATCTTGCGTATTGATCTTGGAAGAAAAGGGGTTGCTGCCTTCCGCCGCTGGCATAATGGGTTCTGCTGGTCTCTTGGCTTGGCTAAGTCCGAGTTAGCTCGGATTAGCAGCGCCAGGGCCCTTTGGACACATCTGTCGAGTTTCGTGCGTGTTGTGTGCATACGGATGTATGTGTATTGATGGACGTTGGTCAGTCGGGGAGGAAAGATCTGGAAATGAACAACAATCGGTGCAGCCAGTGAACGGGCTGTGTGTGTGGACAAAAGTTTATTTCCCCGAGCGCTACTCTCGATCGCTTCATTTTCTCTTCACCCTTATGCGCGCGCTGCTGTCACGGCAGGCGGTGGAGACTTTCTACGCTGCGCGTTATATATAAACAGTGTGTTCATTAATTTTTAATCATTATATATATTTTCATACGGATCGTACAATCACATCTTTACTCGAAATCAAATCTCTGAATACTGTAGTAAACCGAATTTTTGGATAGTGATTCTACTCCAATTAAAGACGCAAACTATTCACGAGCAAACCGCTTTCGTCACGGGAAACTGCCAAAAATCGAACGTCCACGATCCACAAAAAAAAATAAAAAAACAAGCTACAATACACCGATGCACCGAACGGTAAACCGCAAACTCGCAAGACGCATCTACAATTCCCCAAAGCCAGATCGATCCTCTCCCTCCGCACAGCTAGAAAATCGAGAAAAAAAAACCCGACGCACAGCCACGACGACTCCGTAATATAACAGTATTATAACATACCGAGAAAAAGACATCGCCGTCGTCGTTCTCCGCCTCGTCGTACGCGCGCGCGCGCGCGACCTCCGACAGCGTTCGCAAAAGCCCCGTCGAACAATGTTACTTAATAAGCTTATGCACGCACCGTCGAGAAAAGAGCCCTACGGCTTGCAAATGTCAAGCGCTCGTCATATTCCATATTTCCCGGCATTTCCTCCTCCGGACAGCGCATTCACTCTCGACTCGGGCTATTCTTCTCCCCAACGTCGCAAAGATTACCTCTCTCTTTCTCTCGAGCGGCGAAAGAGTTTTGTGCCCGCGTACAATGAGACAGCTTTGGCCAACTTTGCACTTTCTTCGGGGGAAAAAAAAAAAAAACGGAACGAGGCGAGTTTGATGGATTGCGCGTTTCTTCGGCAACAGGTATGGACTTTTCGAGGATAGATCGGAGTTTATCGAATCTTTCCTATAGAATTTATATGTAATGCCGCGTATAACTCGTAAGAGATCGCCTTGTTACGCGATGACAATTTAAAAGGTATTAAAACGGAATTAGAGGCGATAAATCGGAGACGAAAAGTGTCGCAACGAGCGAAACGAAGAAACGCAACGTTTCTATATATCGGCGCTACGTGTATCCTTGACGGCTCGTCACGGGCATAATTAGTCACGTATGTGTGCCGTGCGCGACGACTAATTTGAGAGAATTCAAATGACCGGGGGGTAGGGAAAATTAGATGGATTTTTGGAAACTCGATGAGTAGCTCGCTCCGAAATGCGTTAAGTAATATTTGGGTCACTCTCGACACTTTCCAATATCAGCATCGATTCATCGCTAATCGATAACGACGCTCATTCACTCGAGTATTATACATTTTTATTTTTCAGGACTACAGCAGATCCGCGAGAAAAACATCCTTTTGAAGATGCACGAGCGCGGGCCGATAATAAAGAAGCGCAAGAGCAAGAACCCGTTCAACGGCGCTCCGTTCGCGAAAGGCGTGGTTCTCAAGACCCTCATCAAGAAGCCGAAGAAGCCGAATTCGGCCAACAGAAAGTGCGTCCTCGTGAGGCTGTCGAACGGAAAGGAGATGACCGCCTACGTTCCCGGTATAACATATTCAATATTGATCCGTTTTGTTGCATTGTCGAGATGTTGTTTTTAACGCCCCCGTCTCTCTTTCTCTAGGTATCGGGCACAACTTGCAGGAGCACAACATCGTTCTCTGCAGGGTCGGAAGGTGTAGGGACGTTCCCGGTGTCAAGATCAAGTGTATTCGTGGAAAGTACGATCTAGCGCACGTCGTCAAGAATAGGAGCTGAGTCATTTATTTTTTGTTTGTTTATAAATGTTGAGTAATAATAAAACGCATCGTCGATTCGAATGCATTTGGCGAACGATTATATTCTCCCTTCGTTCAAAAGCTGAAAGTAAAATATTCATCGCGAAACTCGATCATAATTAAGCCGCTACAGTCTGTCAGCGAAGCCCCCGCTTTGAGCTCGATGCGCATCGAATTCGGCTTCGCCACGCCGCTCATAATTGAACCCGGGGATACAGAGAGAGAGAGAGAGAGATGACCAGAACTCACATAAGCAAAATCGCGAGAGCATCGCAGCCCTTTGACACACATTCGAGGCTCTCTCTCTCTCTCTCCTGCATGATGCACCGTTATGGTCGCGCAGCGCAGCATTCTCCAACATTAGCACAGTGAGAGAAAAAGGGAAGCGGGCGAAGTGCATCGGCAGTAGCACAATGCGTCGGTGGCGGCTGTTTCGGACAATGGGGTCCAGCCCGCGCGCCCCGAGGTTCTGAAAACGTTATTACGGAAGGGTTGATCCTGCGATGGCTTTACGCATCTGCGCTCGAGAGCAGTATTCCGCCGAAATGGGAAATATTCTCGACGGCTGCTTTGCAGCGCAGATCCGCCCCCGCGCGCTAGCGCGAACGTCCATCTCTCTCTCTCTCTTTTGGCTATTGACCATATGACACGCTGACCAACATTATTATCCTTACGCGCGCGGGCTTAGCTCTTCTCAAAATCGTGCGAGGCCTTTTATTTTGCTCTTTTCCTGTAAACTGGATTGTATTTTTTTTTTTTTGAATTTTACACACGAAAACGATTAGCGATTTCTCACGCCTACAGAAGCAGCATAATACTTATAAATAACGCAATGGCGCATAAACATAAAACTCTCCGCGTGTATGGACACGCTTACGATAATACGAAAACAGAGCCGATCGTCGAGATGAGAGCGGCAACAAAGAGCAACCTGGTCGTAACCCTCTCTCCGAGTTTCAAAAGGGATGGAGATGAGGCTGCGATACGTCAGCGGGGGCGGGAAACTCGAAATGAACGAGCGATCGACGCACGCGACCGAATTTTCGCAACGCGGCACGTGGCCAGCGGTGCAGCGCGTCTCTGTATATACGGATATATTTTTCCGAAAACTAGCCGGCAACTCCCCCATTCGACCTTCCCCCACATGACCCACGCGTCGGCACTACTGACTCATTTTTCGCTCGGGCAGCGTAGGCGTAGCTCTGCGTAACGAATACGCTGGATTTTTTTCGCTTCGAGTGTAAGCTGACGCGGAAGAGCATCGCCTTCATCGACTTCATGATCTGAAATTCACAACAAAAAAAAACCGTCAGCGACGCGAGCGTCCGAAAAACTCGCCTCCTCCGACAGCCGGAAAATAAACCCGGAACAAGATTTATTAATTTTACGACAGCCTAAAAAAAAAACCGACTAATATACGCTACATTTTTTTATCACGCGTTTTCAAAGGAAAAGCTCGTACTTACTCGGCCGTGCGCGCGCGCGCGTCAAGCACAGCTCGTCCCGACCGTGTCGTAAAAGAGCCGTCCTAATCCGGCCAATAGCAGGGGCCAATAAAACGTTTCTTGCGAGAAAAAAATCGTCCGCGTTGACGACAATTTTTCTAATGCGGGATTAGCATCCTTGAACGTCCCGAAGACGACGACGCGACCCAAGCCGAGTCGTTAACTGATTTGTCTGGCGAGTTTCGAGCAAGCGCGCGAAGTTAATCCAACGCTATAATCGAGATCCTCGTTGTTGACCCACTACCTATTCCATCTCGAGAATATAGCTTCGCCGCGCGGACACGCTTTAAAAACGCACGAGCTAAGGGTTTCCGCGGACGGTACCGAGAGGGACTTTATTGCGGTCTACGGTCTCGGAGAACGGATGCGTCCCCCGAGAGCTACGTACCTGGCGAGCTTTTACGAGTAGCAGACCGGCTCGCGCGCGCTTTATTATGGTTTTCCGCAATAATCGCCGGGCTTTTGTACGGGCACTCGTCGCAGGGCTAGCTACGACCTGATTTTTTGCACCGAGGGAGCCTGACCAAAACGTGTGCGCCAGCTAGCCCCCACAATGTTGCACCTTTTTTTTTAAGCTTTCTTTTTATTGCCACGATTTACTGCGCTGAGAAAGCCGGAAAAGCTGCGAGAGACAGCTGAGGGAGTGCGGTGCAGTAATGTATACAGAAGGTATAGGGAGGAGAGAGAGAGAGAGAGAGAGAGAGAGAGGACTCGATGCGGACTGGGCTTAAGCCTTTTAAGGCGAGCGGCTTGACTGCTGCAGCCGGGTTGAGAAGTTAATACTTTCGAATGTGCTTTTTTTCCCGCGTCGGCCGCCTAGTTAAAGGGTAATGGAATTACAGCTGATTGGGGATGCTCAGGAGGCTGTAATATTAAAGAGTTAACGATAAGACGGCGGGTTGATGGGGTTCGAAATTTTTTCTGGTCATTGGGGAGTGTTATTGACTCGGGACTACTTATGTGGATGCGATTGACTGCTGTAATGGCTCGTTGGTGTAGGTTTTTTCTCTTATTTTTCTTCGAACGCGTACAAAAACAATCGGCGCAAATTTCCAAAGCTTAAATCTCTGTGGGAAGCAGCGGAATCCCTCAAATCCGCGTGTTTATACTCTCCCAAAAAGAAAACTAACTGCTCACCCCCACACACACACACACACACACATACACACAGTGACACAGTCCAAAGCCGGTGTGCTCGAAAAGTTTGGCCTGGAGCGTCGCTCGAGCGAACTGTCTCGCGCGAGCGCTCGGTCACAATGCCGCAAAAAGCCCCACCGTTTCTCTCTCTCGTAAACAAAGCTCGCGCGACACGAAATTCAAGGACAGCATACACATCAGAGAGAGAGAGAGAGAAACGGGAGCAGCAGCAGTCCCTGCTCTCATCGCAACTCTTTGCCGAAGGGCTTAGTAACCGGACACTCGGCTAAAACGGGCCTTTTTCGACCCATTCTCCAGAGCTTTCTGTCCTTATGCACACGCTCGATTTGCGATCGCAGTGTCTACGCGTACGCAAAAATCGGCAGACGACACCGCTTCTCGTCTCTTCAGCTCCTTTGGCGAAAGGCATGGCGGTGTATATCGTAAAACTACCGGATTTACGGTCCTATGGGAAAGAGTTTTCCCGGCGAGCTGTGTGACGAGTTTACAACCCCTTGGAATTACGAGTGTAAAAGGCTTCCGTTTTATTATGTTTGCGCGCGGGGCTGCGGACGCCGAAAAAAAGAGCTGCGGAGTTAAGTAGACCTCCGAGAAAATGTGGCTGTCATAACACCAGCGATGCAAAAAAAAAAAAAAAAAAAAAAAAAAAGCAGTGAGCTGACCTTTTTTTTCGCCGATGCCGACCTTCCGCAGCTGCGCTGCAGTCCTCAGCGGTTTATGGTGTATCGGAGGAAAAAATCGAAGTTAAAACTTTATTGTGGGTCGCGCGGCGAAATTATCGCTCGTCGCGCGTCGGGATGGTTTATGGTATCGAGAAAAAAAAATGAAGAGTTAAGTATTTATAATCGTCCGCGGAGATGAAGCTAGGCTCGAACCTTTTCAGTATATTTACGAGAAAAAATCGGTACTCTCTCAATAAGCCAGACGCGCTGCGTCTTTCCCAGCGCATTAAAATCAATTTATCGACAACAATATGATCGACGGAGCCACAACAGCTCCCCGGAGAGAGATTCGCGGTTCCGGGGACGTCTATATACCATTCGTCATACTCGCGCAGAAAGATCACGCCGTCGCGCATTCGATCCCCCTGACGATATAAAACCATTGACGCTAGCAAACGGAGCCTCAAAAAGACGTTTCACTCGGGGTCCATTCTGCGCATGCGGAATATAGCATTATACTCGCATAGAGAAAAAGAAGCTACCGTTTATACGCGGGCGGTCGTGGCGTAGGCGTGGGCCCTTTGCGCCGGAAGTGTATACATGCAAAACTCGAATGCTCGGCTCTGTTGGCAAAACGCGAGCCCGTTGGTGGTCGACCGGGGGAATGATTAATGAAGAATTAATTACTCGCAGTGGGCAGTATAGGCGAGAATGTCGTATGCGCAGGAGTGGACCGATGGGATGCGAGGAATGATGATGATGCGTTGGTGGTTGGAAAGAGAGAGAGAGAGAGATGCTTTTGCGCGCTTTGTTATGGAATTGGGGTGATCTTGGAGTTTTGCTCGCATTCGTGTGTAAAAAGCGATTCGTTTCGAGTCAGTTTATTTAAAAATAAAATAAATATTTGATAAAATTTTAATAAGTATAAATTCATCGAGTGCATTAATTTACTCTAGGTTGAGATTCCGTCAAATATTTGCATTTCCCTCCCAACGTTTACTTTCACCCACAACGAACTCAAAATTTCAGTCCAGCCCCTTGCCACATCGTTAGCGCCGACATTGTGCTCCGGATCTCGAGCGTTTTTCTCAAAAATTCTCAAACTCCATAAGGAGCCAATATCCATTAGACTCTCCTCTGCGACTAATGGTCCCTCGCACACGAGGACCTCCCGTGAATATCTGCGACGACTTCCGTTTGTCTGTCAGGATACTCTCTTTTTTTTTTTTGCTTCTCTCTCTCTCTCTCTCTCTCTCTTTCTCCCGACCGCATCATCTTCCTATTCTCCGTTCGGTATTTGATCGTCGCAGGAAATATCTTTCTCTCTCTCTTCGCGGCTGATTTATTAATTTTCCCGCGATGGATGGATTTTTCTGTACACAGCTATATTTTAGTTTTGGCTTCCGTTCGCACGCGCGAGAGAAAAAAGAAAACGTCTCAGGGAAAATCGTCATCGTCACTGAGGTTTGTACGACGCTGCGCCGGTTGCGCAACAGGCGCAGTTTAGGAACCCCCTAAGCGACGGCTCTATATACTTGTGTATACAGGTATACGCGCAACGGATCGCTCTGGGGAAAAAGTGGTGCAGGTACGGCTATTACAACGCGGCGCTGTGTATTATTATGCAATTGTAACGGAGAAGCGCCTGATGTGCCCCGGGAATTTCGCGCTAATGACCAAAGCGATTTGTAACGGTGTACTTATATAGATTGTTTTGATGCTTACAAGGGATGAGCACTGAGAAAACTGGATATTAAAATTTGCTACATATGCAGGAAAAATTGTACTATCTCAGATAGTAATTTCTATACTGAAATGAAGTTTTTAAAAATTTAATTATACGAATATTGTTATTATTATAGATATTTAATGTTGTTAAGTGAAAGAAATACATTTTTTTGCGACGACGGGAATCGAACCTGACCACTTACCGAAACGATATATTAATCAAATTTACTCATGAGTTAATATTAATAATAAATTGACCAAAATTAATAAATAATAGCAGCGAATGATATTTTATCACTTAATAATTTAAGCTCAAATTTACTAAAATTTTAACACAAGTCTAACAATTTTTACTATGAATATAGTCGTTACTATCTAATATAGTAATTATTCCTACATACGTAGTAAATTTTAGTATATAGTTATCGGACGCACTCGAGACGACTGCACTGTACTATAACGTCCGATGGATTAGTATATATAGACGGCACGAGACTTCTGAGACTGGCCGGCCCATTCAATGTGCAGTCTGAGGGGCGACGCCCATCGCGTGACATCTATCGAATAAACTAATAATAGTTTTAAAACCGGTTGGGGTCTTAGCTCGCGCAGTTACGCAATATATAACCGACGCAGCGACTTCTTATTTACGACGAAACGGAGAAGCCGACGGGTTTGTGATTTATACCTCACGCGCCCGAATTCACGTAATAATGTCTTCAAAAGTCATTGTTTGACTCGAAACATGTATACAAAGTCATCATCGAGAGGCTCGGTGGGTCAGTCCTGCCAACTTTTGCAGAACGTAGGTAAAGGTATATAAACCGGAGAGCGTCGGTGCAATATAATATATAACAGCTAGGTATGCTCCGGCAATAAAACCACGAGGATTTGGAAATAAAACGACCCTATATACCTACTCACCCTCGAGAGGCACGAAGCATCATCGTTGCGAATATCCTGTGCAATTGTCGGAGGGTACAATCAATCGATTATGTCGGTCTTAAACGAGCAATTGTAGCGGAGACGAGCGGATGATAATAAACGTTAAGAGCGTGTAAAAACTTTCCCTCCTGTCTTTTGCGGCCGTATATGCATAAAATTTATGAGCTGGCCCAGGATTTTTACAGCCCCGACGCCCACTATTATATAGCCGTGATGTATACCTATATCTATCTCTCGCACGTGAAATACACAACGAATCGACGGAATTTTTCGGCCAACTGCTATATATGCACAATCGCGGGGGACTTGCGTCACCGCGTATATTTATATATATATATAGCGTGCATAGAAGATTCTCCGCGTTCTTTTGAAAGTGTCATAGCGGCGATTAGTCAGCTCGGGCTTATCTAACGGTCGAAAATGAGCCAATGCGGAAGACAGATAAGCCGTGTCGATTTGTGTACGAGCTTGTATATGTATATATAGAAAAGGAGACAATTGGAAATGCAAGGCGCGAATGCAGTAGGAGGGGGGGGGGGAGAGGTGTCGAGGAGGAGATCACGTACGCCATGGAAAACTTGTGCAAGATTTTGTTTTCCCGCTGCATATACATGACGCAGTCGGTCATTAGGATAAAGACGGGCTCGACCTGTCGTCGATATGCTTGTATATTATATTTGTACGAGAGAGGGACGCGATTGCAGGATAAACGTATTATACAGTTGCGCGCGCGCGCGCGCGGGGAGGTCAAAGCTTGTTTATTTTGCCGAGCTAGTTATCGGCTTTATGAGAGGAAAATTTTTAAGGATGACTGTCGATTGCGTATCGTGTGTAATTTTCAACTGTATATATAACGCTGAGAAAACGCGTAAAGCCAAAGTATAACCCTTGACTCCGTATATAACGGTATTACCAATGGTCCCTTTCGGATTTCCCACAAAATCGCCTACTAATTGACACGTCGTCTCTCGCACGTGCGAAAGGGTGAAGCGCGCATAAAGGTGCGCTTCACGCATATATAGAAGAAAAAAAAAAACCGCAAAATCGCGCTGCGTATAGAGCGACAATGCGCCGCGTATACCGTTAGATCGTCGTCGTGCGATCCGTTGCAGGGGCTGCAGATGTGTCGGAAAAGTCCTCTTTATATATAGGTATGCGTGTATAACGTGGAAGCGGCTGGCCTTGCGGCCGAGGGAAAAGCGAGCGCAAATAACGGGTTGCAGTCGTTTCGGCATAGAAATGTGGGTTATGTGGCCACAAGAGAGGAGAGAAATTTGTATATACATGGGAAAAGCCTCGGCACCGGCTATACGTGTATTATGCGTTCCTCGAACGAGCCTTTTTTCCTCGGCATATAGAGAGAAAAAGCGCGGGGTGAGATCGAGCACTCAATTTACCGACGTCATTCGTCCGGAGGCTCGGACGACATAATAAGACGCGTGTGATGCGATGATGGATTTTCCCATTGTCCAACGCGTTATGCTAATTTTTTTTTTTTTTTTTTTTTTTTCACGCCCGACGATCGGTTATAAATTTTCGACGCTGCACGGCAGCCCACGAGATTTTAATTAGCGTGTTAAATGACGAAATAATTTGTTCGTGCGTCGAACAAGTGAATTTGGCAAACAAGAAATGCAAATTAGGGGCGGAATTTCCATTAGCCTGGACATATACGAGCGTATTTGTCGCACGTAAAATAATAATAAATTTATAGCACCGTCTGCGTGGCTGCAGGCGGCCAATTGCGAATAACGTGCGGAAGGTCCACCGGGTCGTCTTATAGATCGGTATTACAGGCTGCGCGCGCCGTTCATACGACCCCCATGCGGAGAACGAGAGAAAGAGAGACTTCGCCAAGCCGGTGAGTTATTGACTAGCCTAGTGCTTGAAATTAGGAAAATTAGAAGGAAAGGGATATTAACAATAATCCTCGGCATTCTTATCTCGGCTACGTAAGAAAATCGACAACCTGGAACGCGAGAGACTCGAGCTGATGGGCGTGGACGGTGATCGAAAGAGAGAAGGAGGTGGAAGAGAAGGCCAAGGACAATCACTAGGTGAAGCGGGATTAGAACTGCAGTTTTCGGGAAAAGGGTTAAGACAGAGAGAAAGACCGTACTAAGAGTTTCGCAAATTTCAAGCCAATGGGACGCTCACGCGCGCGTCTGTTCCGTAATTTATGGGCGCTTTACGCAAATTCGCAAATGCTCGCAGGGCCCCGCATCGCAGGATCGGAAGCTGATGCTTCAGCCGCCGCTGACAGAGAGAGAGAGAGAGAGAGAGAGAGAGAGAGAGGATTACGCTACGGCGACTACTCGTAAATCAGCGCCGGTGCGCTAAACAATACCGAGCCTTTGAAATATTACAGAAGACAAGCGAGCCAAGGGAGCAAAGGGTTAAGGCGAGAGGCCGCAAAGAGTGCTGCGTAGGTGGTAGTAGCCCGGAAACAAGGAAACGTGTGACGTACTCCTCTACGCAGGGGAAAGGATTTAGTGTGCCAAGGCCCCGACCTCTAACTGGATTTCCAAAGATTTTTCCGCCGAGTGAGAGCCTCGTGGATCCCCCTGCGGCGAAAGGATGCGGATTAATTTACCCGGATTTTGATTTTCTTCTCCCTCGATGGCAGCCGCTATATTGTCTTTGGCCAGAGAATTTGCCCTCGCAAATTGTCGCCTCGTAAGCGCGGGATCAGCCGAGTTTAATGGACTTTTTAGTCGCTTGCCGTCAACGTTGCAGCCAGAGCTTTCCTCCTCGTAAGTACGCGTGCGAGAGATCTCTTCGTAGATTATACGTGGATCATACGATCGACGACGAGACGTTGTCGAAATTCGAGTCGTTGCGTAACCCGCTGTGTACAATAGTTTCCGAGAAAGAGGACTCGTATAAGCTGGAATAATACAATCGATCGAGGCTAGCGCGACGATTACATAAAAATCAAACGCAAACGCTCTATCGCGAGTAAATACACGGCGCTTACGCCAACGCATTCGAACTTTCTCGACTTTATCGTACATGCGGTGTGTTTGGAAAAGCGATGCCGATCCGGCTAAAATTTCCAGACTCGAACGGCGTCTACGTCGCGTAAATACGAAAATAATTCCGCGGCCCAGTCGATCGAAAATTCGGAATAGGCATAGAAATCGGATGACCGAGCGCACTTGCCTACATTCTAAAACCTAGGTTAATTTCAGTCTAGTAGGCGAAGGGATATCTGACATAAATTGAGTCATTTGCGTTCACAGAATGTCCCAAGTATATAATTTATTGACTGTAGTTGTTAGTATGAAAGCGTGGATTAGCGCACGCTGGTGCTCAAACGGAGGGCGATTTTTATTTTGCACACTGCGTCTACCTACGGAACATTCTGTGAGACTAAATGTTAACGAAATTTGCTGAAAGGTCTTGCAATTTCGAGGAAAAGGGTTGAGGATTTGCGCACGATTTCAGTGAAGAGTTACGGCGTAGCCGATATTTATGCATAAACAATTTTTCCGGATTTTCAATTTCCTGCTCGGATTCACGGCAAAATAATTCAAAACAAATGAATGAATATTATAGACGTATCGCTATTATCGTGAGTTACGTATAGCGATACGTACGCAAGACTCCGTCTTCGCATTGTTATTATTTACAGTACGCAGAGCATAGAATGATTGTACGCACATATTCTAGTCCATTGTCGACTGTGAAATAGCTCTTTTTCTACAAATTTAACGATTTTCAACAGTACGTCGTGAATTTTAATTTTTAATAAACGTGTGAAATATTCTAGTAAAGTATGCACTAACGTTGATATTCCTCGCGAAAATGCGCATGTAAATTTTGACTGATCTGGAAAGAGTTTATACGTAAATGTAACCATTATATTCGAGTAGGCGAATAAATCCGATCTATAATAATGAAGTAGGTATCTTTTTAACAACCGTCGTTTGCGTAGATATGCAAAAGGAACTCTTGTGAGACACACCTACCGCGATCAGCGCTTTCATTTTTCAATGCTTACATAGCAACATTTTATTAAACGATTCGAAATCGGATAATCCTATTTATGACCCAGCGGCGAATTTTACAATCATTCAAGTATAATAGTTCAGTTCGTCAAACAATTCTCGCAGCACAAATCGGTCGCAGCGATCTTTCAACGAAATAAACAGCATAATTATAACGAAATAGCCGAATACTTTGCAATTTTAAAATGCATCATGGGTATAACAAGCTTCGGTTCTGTTTACCATAGTCCCCTTCTCTCGTTTCGAGACTGTCCTTTTCTATTATGGCTGCTCCTCCTACTCTGCGGTTGTCAAGCGGGCGGTCACTTTGCCCCGGCTGTCAAAATTTCCCTCTCCACTCGTCTTCGCGCGCCGAAGGAGGACTGCCAGTAGACAAGGGTTGCCTGCCTATATAAGTACTGAGCACCCCCTTCCAGCATTAAACGATTTTTGGACGGCGAGCCGAACACTATTCGAGCAACCGGACCTTAAGTGCGACAGTAGCAGTAGAGTGTCAGTGGTCAGTGTCGTGCTCATTGATTGCCCATTTTCGAGGACTTTTACAACAGTTGGACCAATTTTTGACAAGCAACGAACTATCGTTCAAGTGTTGTGCTTTTTGTGCTTTTACCACAGAGATTCATCAACGTTAAGGTGCTTCTACGTTTCTTTATATCGAATAGTGTTAAAATTTTTCGCTAGTGTTCGACAGTAAGGTTCCATCTGAAATTAGCGAGTGAATCGCTAAAATCGGCAATTCACTTTCGAAAAATTTTTCATAAAATAAATGAAATTATTTAGGATGGAACCTAACTCGTCTGACAGTTGTTAGAAATTTGTTTTTAAATTTTTAAAATACGATTTATTCAAATAAATTTTAACTTAAAATCTATAGCAGCTAACTTTGATAATAATTTAACGATTCAGCATAATATTTTTAAATTGTAAAAATCAGTTAACATCGTTCAAAACAAATTTAAGCGCGATGACATATTCTACCTTTAAACTAACCAATGAGTTTTCTATTTACAGTTGGTCAAACAATATTTACAAAGATGACCAAGTCATTCGAGAAGCTTTCGATGGAGTCGCTCCACGGGCTGGACTACTCCGCCAGCACGCCGCCGCAGAAGCCAGTAGACGAGCCTTGCGAGCCACCAGTACTGGATCTGTCTTGCAAAAAGTCGATGCCACCAAGTCCCCCATCGGACCACGAAAAGGAGCCGATGATTTCGCCGATTTCGTCAACTTCGCCTCTGCGAGGATCGCCTTACCTGGAAAATCATCGTGAAAATAATAACAACAACAACAATGATAGCAAACACATGCATAATTATCAGCATCCTCAGCCATCTCCAAAGCAGACGGAGATGGAACAGACTCAGCAAACCTTGACTCACCACTACCACCACGACGAGTCGACGGCCTTCACCTCCAATCACGAGAGGAAAAGTCCTTTGAACCGCGCCTACATTATGACTCCACCATCGGAATCCGACTCGCCGAAGAAAACGAGGTTCCAGCCAATCTACGATCACTCGAACGGCTTGATGCAGGCACATCCGGCTTACTCGATGATTCCGATGAACATGAACCCAATAAGCCTGCCGGTGCCGATGCCGATGAGCATTCCACAGGTGCTTCCGGCGATGTTGTCCCAGGTCAACAATCATGTGCCGGTGCCAGTGCCGTCGATGCAGATACCCACGCCGCCGTCCCCTCACGATGTCCAACCGATGAACGTATCATCCGAAGAAAGCAAGAAGGCTCCAAGGCCATTCAAGGCCTACCCTAAGGATGCGCTTTCTCTCACCTTGAGCCCGAACATGTTGTTCGACCAGGAGTTGAAGGAGAAGTACTCCGACTTTCGTAACAAAATGTTGGACTGCGTGAAGAGGACGAACGAGGGCACCAACATCAAGATGCGCCGTATGAGCAAAAGTCCCATGCTGCCCACCAGCACTTGCAGCGACAAAGACGAAGCTTACTGGGAAAGAAGGAGGAAGAATAACGAGGCCGCCAAGAGGTCCAGAGATGCCAGAAGAGCCAAGGAGGACGAGATCGCTATCAAAGCAGCCTTCCTTGAAGCAGAATACAACAAATTAAAATACGAGAATGCAATATTGAAGGCGGAGAATTCAAAGTTGCTTTACGGCCGTTAAGTTTGCAACATCGATTTTTATTGATAGAGATTTCTCTACTATTTTCGTAGCCTTGCATCCCGAGCAACAAATAATATGGAAATATCGATTTTTATTGATAGAGATTTCTCTACTATCTTCGTAGCCTTGCATCTCGAGCAACAAATAATATGGTAATATCAATTTTTATTTATAGAGATTTCTCTACTCTCCTCGTAGCCTTGCATCTCGAGCAACAGACTGCTTAGTTTTAAGATCGATAGATTAAAAACTGCGGAATCAGTTAGAATTAGAAAATTTAGATAATTATTACTTGCAGCGTTTTCTCGCTCTCTTTCTCGCCGCTATCGCTCACGCTCGCTTGTGTATTATTGTGATGCATCAAATTGTATATATTTAAATTAATGATAATTGGGGTGCAAGCGCGCCCCCCTCTCAATGAATTGTACAAATAGAATTACAAGAATAATAATAAGAATGCTTTTTTTACCATACATACATTGCTTTGTAAATTGTGTACAGCGCTCCATTTCCCACTTCTCTCTACGTAGAAAACTGTCGATTATTCGGTAGTTGGTAATGAATCTGCTAGATCCATTATACTTTCAGATTCAAGAACATCTTTTTCCATTGTTTTGTCGCCAGTAAGAGTTTTTGCAAATGACTTTTGTCTCACTTGAGTGGGTACAAACATGGTAACCAGAGCCATTTTCTTTTCGGGTTTTGGATCATCCGTAGTAGAAGTTGCAGGTTTTATTATTTCAAACTTTTCTGTTGTAAAAGTTTTTGGAAGATTCTTGCCAAGGTAAAGACTTTTTTTTTTGTTCGTAACAGGTTCGATCAGATCTATCTCCATAGGTGTTTCATTATCACTAGCTTTCTTTTTTGATTTTGGTTTATCCAACTCATCATACCTATAACGTTTTGGAAACAGGTGAACCTTCCTGCAATGGTTTCTTCGTTCCAGATGATCTTTGAATTTGACATCGCAATGCGTTACAAAGCATTGATACTGCAATCAATCAGATTATTGAATACAGTTTTATGGAAGAAATGACGTATAAAAAAATTAATATAATACGCGCACCATTGGTTGCTTCTTAGCCATCACTTGGAAAAAGCTGTCGTGCGTTTCTTGGACATGTATTTCCAAAAGTCGAGCAGTTGGTCTCTTTTTCTTGCATTCAGAACAGACAAGATGATGCAGATCGTTGTAATGTAACTGATAATCGAATAGGTTATCAAAGATTTCCGGGCAGGCATTACATTGGAAGGACTCCAATCTGAAATGAAAAAAATGTTCACATTTTTTTTAGGTTACAAGCGATAAAGTGAATAACGAATGATCTTACAATTGATGACAAAGTTCTTCTTCATCTTCGACGGTAACACCTTTGCATTCAAAAAGTCTGCAATATTCGTACGTTTGATTGAAAAAACGTTCGCACAGATATCGCCGACCGATTCCTATTTTTTTTAGTTCAGCATGGAGAAATTCATTATCTCCGTGATCGCCTCCTCTTATATCCGTGTCCATTATCACCTCTTGTCTCTTAACTGACAGATAAAGTTTCGGAATAAATGGATTAATTGTTGGTTACTTTAAATTTACCGCAAACAAGCAATAACGGAACGAAATCAACAGGACGATCACACACAGCTATATCACAACAATTGTAAATGAATGCGCGCAAAGCGGTTTCTGATTTTTACCTATTTATTATAGATAACTACTTTACCGACGACCTCTTGTATATAAGTATTTCTACTTTACCGAGAAAAGGTCGTATTATACGCGGTAAAGCTGATAATTTTAAAATACTAGGAATGAAGCGGCGCTTCGCGCGCTCTTGATTCTATCTCTGTATAACAACACTGGTAGAAAATCTACCATAAGTGTTGGCCGGCACATAATATTTTATAAGCATGTAACATGTTACTAAATTCCTCAAAATTATTTTTTAATAAATATATTAATAATGCTCAATGTCGTCATCATTGGTTTGAATAGTGAATTTGAAGTAAAGTACAGTATAGGAGTCAGTGGGTTTGTCTATCATTACAATGCCATTTATTTGCATTATAAAAAAGCTACACAACTGAAATTTTACACAGATACTTACTATGCTATCTAGAAAACATGTAACCTACCATCTCTAGCACATTGTATTTCTGGTTTCCAATGTATTTTTACATGAAGAAAGTGATAAGTATTTTAGCTTTTTTGTCAAGGCATTAATTGGAATTTTGACTTTTAACAGTTGTAAGAGATTTTGAGACCGAAGCTGCATCTCTATTTTTGTATTTTTTCTCATTTGAAAACTAACAGGTCTAGAAAGCTCATATTTTGCATATAGATTTCTTTTGTGATTGTGGAAAGATATCTAAAGTCGAATCAACGTTAACTGAATTACTTTTGTGTTCGACTACAACACCCATGATAATTATTTAGTCGTATAGCATAAATTTGCATTCACATCAGACTCGAAGTCAAGATCAGAAGTTTTTCAGTTAAGGTCGAATCAACTTTAAATATCTGTTCACAATCACAAAAGAAATCTATGTCAAAATATGAGCAACAAAAAAGCCAAAACATTTATCACTTTCTCCATGTAAAAATATGCTAGAAACTAGAAATACAATGTGCTAGAGATAGTAGTTTTTGCGTAACTGGCTATAAGTAAAATTTGACATGCTCAATTAAAAAATTCGCATGAGCCTGGATGTGAAAATATGAACGAAAACAGTTAAATCAGAATCATCTAGGTTACATATTTCTAGGTAATATAGGAAGTGGCAGTGGCATATTTTAGTAGCCTTTTTACAATTCATTGTAATTCATTGTCATTACCAGAGCATTGTATAATGATAGATTAAACTTACTGACTCGGATACTGAACTTTTCTTTAAATTCACCTCTCAAACCTCACCGAGGGTGACTTTGGGCACAGAGACACAGTATATCTTCAAACTCTTTATTCTTTTAATTGAACTTCTCACTGACATTTCAGAAAAACTAAGTAATATTCACACACTTTATTACTACTTCTATTAGGGTTAGGGTGCCACTTTTCGATACACATGTTTTAATACTACACGCTCTTGGTAATGGTTAATTTTTACTACAATTTCTTGCTGGCTATATTACATATATTTTATCTGTAATCAAGGTTTTCAGATTTCATTTTAAAGACCTCAAACATTTCTACCAGGGTTATGAGTTATGTCTGTTTTGAGGGTTATGAATTTAAATCGCGGTTCTGATCTCGTTGCCTAGGCAATCAATCAGCAACCAATCAGAATCACGTATTAAATGCTTCACAACAAAGGCCATCATTTTTTTAAGAGAGGAGGGTGGTTCTGTAAATGCTACATATTGCATGTCTATATAAAAGTGAATCACTTTTCCGCAAAATTACTTTTTTTTTCAAATTGCTCAGCAGTTTTTGCTGCAGTAGGACTGAATGTGGTTAAAGACAGAGACAAAGATCTTTATATTGTTAATACTGCATCGTATTCATGCGCATTTACATATTTATATTCTGTTTTGATTAATCATTATGGCAAAGCATGTGATTATTGTCATTATTAAAATAAGATAATAATTAGTCATTACAACACGGATGAACATGTATAGATTACGCTTATATTCTGGCGGGAAATTTGAACGTAATCCATAACTTTTATAAAAATTTATTTTCAATAAATTTAGAAGTAATAAGCAATGTAATTTAACAATTATATTATAATATAAAATTGTTAAATAAAAAAATATATTTATATTTAATGAAAATCCCTAGTACTGTTATATTATTAAAATGTTTTATTCAATCATAATCAATCAAATATATGCATATATTATAAATCAATATGATCTTTCGCAATAACGTTGCATTTTAATAAAACTAAAGTCTTCACGTCGTCGATTTCGAATGCAGTCATTTGACTAGCTAGCGCGTCATGACTTCGTCTGAAATTCAGCTTATGTTCATTACGTTGATCTCTCGCTTTCGTTTTCTGAAAGAATTCCAGTTCATTAATTTTTATTGTACCATCGATATAACTTTTAAGAGTCAATATTATATTAACCGTACATCAACAAAGTAGAAAATCGTCACACTCAGAGGTGCCTCGAGTACTGGACGATTTGCGACGATCCCTCGGGATGCTGCTGTTTGAGTTCGGACACCTTGACCGATGCTATTCTGTTCCTGTACTCTTTGATCTTAATTTTCTCGCCGTTGAGCAGCGGCTCATCCGTGAATTCCTCGATCCTCTCGTTGTAGTAGTATGGCGTGGGTTCAGGTATTATCAGCATACCGTCTTTCTCGACGTAGTTCGACGACTCGTCCTTCACCTGATGCTTCTTCTTCGCGGTGGGTTTCGTTCTGCTCACCTGTCTATTATTCGACTGCCTTGGGTTCTGGTCCTGACGCCTGAAGAACTGGTTGTTGAAGGCGACGGGATTTCTCACGGAAGAACGCAGAAGACTACCTGGATGAGGTGTTAGGGTTTCTGGAATTGAGGGGTAGGTACGATGATGCTGATGATGCCTTATCGCGGGACGTTCGGTAGTGATTGGTCTTTTTCGACTGTCCCAGATTGTCGGCTGCGTCGTCGTTGGCGCGTAGATACTGGGAAGAAAATAGATTTTATCTAGTGGTCTAAATAAAGACTCAACAGTAGCGACGATAGTCAATAACTCACTTGACCCTCATAGTTGGATGAGCACCTGGTTTCACCTTCCGACTATCCCTCGAGTTGTCAGGCCTCCTCGTGGGACGAGCAGAGGACGGTAGATCGAATCTGTCATTGTTCGCTTGTCTCAGCATCTTGTGGACCCTGTCCGCGTCTTTGCCAAGTGGCAACGAGTGGGATTGGTGATAGCAGTCGGGTTTGATGGGTTCAAACAGCGTTTGTCTTGTGGGATGCTGTGATCCTCTGTGGACAACGTCGCTGTGTTCGCTGTTGTCATAAACGTAGTCAAATGGCGCAGGCCAGGCTCTGATCTGCTTGACTTCGGTTTCCTGCAGTATACTTTGAGCAGTGACACGCTCTGGCAGCGTCACCACGGTCGGCGAGTAAGTCTGCTGATACTGTCTGTGGACAGTCGAGAAGCTAGGGTTCTGGACCAGATCAGTTCTGGTCTCGAATCTCTGAGTCGTAGGTGGCGAGTAGGATGTAAGCCTGGCGATGATGCCCTGGTCGTTGCTCAGAGGATCGTACAGGTGGTTCACCGTTGAGTAATATGGTCCGTAGCTTACCGAAGCATCCGGCAGTTTGGTTGGAGGAGGTAGACTGGTAGGCACAGTGTGACCAGGGCTTCTGGCCTCCTCGGTATGCCCATCGGGCCTTCTGGTCTCTTTGCTGCAGTCGCACTCGGTAGTCGAGGATGGCTCACCTATATGTTTCAGTTCTTCTGCCGGCAGTTTTCGGTGTTCTGGCCTACTGTCATCGTGGCTGCCGTAGTCGTCGTCGTCCTTGATCTCGTACTCTTCGTACTTGCTCTCGGGTCTACCGTATTCCTTTTGGATCTTCTGGAAGCCACTAACGAGGTCGCTGTTGTCGTAAGAGGCGCTAACTGGGCTTCCGAATTGCTGGATTATCGTTGGATCGTAGACTCCAGTTTGGGGGTTCTTAAACATGGTGAAGTAGCCTGCTACGCGTTCGTCCACCTTGCCACCGGGTTTCTCCAGGTTTTGACCATAGCTGTCGCGTAGAGGATCGCCCTGGCGAACCTTCTCTCGGTCGTAGCTGATCGGCAGTGTGGTCGTGTACGAGATCACCGGTGGGATAGTTTTTTTCTCATCCTCGTTGTAGTAATTCTTGTTGTATTGTCGAGGTCCGTCGTCGTGGTAGTTCTCGTACTTACGAGCATCG
The DNA here is from genome assembly GCA_024372645.1 of Trichomalopsis sarcophagae. Taxonomy (NCBI): domain Eukaryota; kingdom Metazoa; phylum Arthropoda; class Insecta; order Hymenoptera; family Pteromalidae; genus Trichomalopsis; species Trichomalopsis sarcophagae. Next base: position 553,890 of record QLSS01000008.1, read on the forward strand.
GCTTTGGTAGTAATTTCCTCTTTTTTGGGAATCTGGGTCGAAGCTTCCAAAGACGATGGTCTTTCGGAAACCTTAGTCTCCTGCTTGTAATCCTCGTCTTCGTCCTCGCTGTTATTCCTACTGTCGCTGTAGCTTTCCTTGTCAGGTTCCCCGCTTTTATCATCATCGTCGTAATAAGGTTTCTCTGTAGGTTCGTCATCCTCCTCGTAACTGGCTGAAAGTTCTTCGTTTCTGTCGCTGATCTCCTTTTCACGACTGGCGTGGAACTCCTTGTTCTCGCCCGCTAGCTCGTGATCACGATCTCTGTTCTTTTCCCGCTCAGCGTTTTCTTCTGCCAGAGCTTCTGCCTGAGCCTCCCGTTCGGCTGCTAGTCTGTACAAATGATCCTCGTGCTCCTTTTTCCAATTGGGCTCGCCGACGTACATGGCGTGGTTGAACTTGCTACCAACCAGTGGAGCCTCTTCAGCTACTTCACTCGGATCATGAATTTCTTTGCTCTCGACGCTGTAGTTTACCACGTTCTCGTTCTTCTTGTACTCTTTTTCGGTGGTCTTCTCCTGTGGCTTTACCGTCGTCACCGGTGGCGGTGATTCAGGCTCGGATTCGTTATCGTCATGGTCGTGACTGTTCGTCTCGATGCTATCTTCGTTAGGCTTGTACTCGTAGTTTCGATCTTCTGGCTCATCGTACTTCTCGTGATTGTTCTCGTACTCTTCGTTGTACTGGTGAGCATCTTCCTCGTCTTCGTGGTTACCTTGACGTTCGGAGTCATCCTTGTCTCCGTGATACTCCTCCTCGTGATCCTTGGTGTACTCCTCCTGATACGTGTTCTCTATGGGCATTGGTGAAGGTGGTTGAGGTGGCGGCAGGTTGGGCACGATCGGCAACGGGATCTTGACAAAGAGCGGCTCAGGCAGCGGTTGACTACGTGGGTCTATGCTGGGCTTCGGTGCGGGCGGTGGTCCCGAGGGTGCTGGAGCCGCTGACGGAGCTGCTGATGGCGCCGCTGGTGGCGCCGCAGTTCGATTACCGTGAAATAGCTGCTCGTACTGGGCAAGATGAGTCACCAGGTTTGAGGTATTGACGTTGTTGCCGAAGTTCAAAACTCCCGTAAACCTGACAGTCTCCCTCTGCCTAGGTGTAGGTGGTGCTGCAGAGCCGTTACCCATCATCATCATCGGCGGCATACCCATAGGTGGTGCTGGCATCATGCCTGCGGTAGGTGGCGCTGCTGCAGCAGCTGGAGCTGGCATCTGGGCAGCTGCGGTTGGGTTGGGTAGGGAACCTAGTTGGATAGGAGAGACCGTGTAACCTAGAGCCTCCATAAAGCCCTGAAGAAGTATTCCCAGGGCGCGCTTATCGCGAGGCAGCTCACCGGACTTGTTGAGAGCCAGCATCTCCTCCTCTATACGTCGTATCATGTTCTCGTCGCGGTCTTGCTGGTTGTGCTTCGTCGAAAGAGGATACTTCTTGCGACCAAAAACACCATCGTCGTTCGGAGTGATCCCCAGTGCCCGACCTAGGCACAGGAGGATCAGAAGTCTCATGGCTGCGTGAGATTTCATGATTCGATGCGGAGCACTGTATCCTACAATCTATCTCACATGGCAACTGATTCCCGACGTTTGCTCACAGGCGAACAACGTTTCCACCCGATCGAGGAGGACAATGACGCTCTTTGTGAATCGAGCACACTTTGTCTTAACTTTAATATCACCTTGCACAATTGCGTCTCTACTCTCCCTATTAAATAAGGAACATTAACCAGCACTAAATTCCACGTCTAGCACTATAAATAGTACATAGCGTGAAACAGTCTACTATCGGCGTATCAAAATAATCCTCCAAAAGATTATACGAATTCTCGAGTCAAAAAAAGGAACGATTGGCACTATAGTCCAGCGATTTCCCAATCACAGCGCCAGATCGCACTCCAAAGTCCGGCTGCTTCACAATAGGCTATAATATACAACAGCAACGACAAGTCCGCAGGAATCTATCGCGATAGTCAAGCGGGTCCGAGTTCCGTAGTCGAACTGTCGACAGCGGCGAGGTCGTAGCTCGTCAAAGCCCGTTAAACAATGACCGGAGGATAGTGGTGGGATTTTGCATAATATCGGAAAGGACCCAAGCCGCCTATGGAGAGAGAGAAAGACAGAGAGTTTCTCTTCAATTGCACGCCGGCTAGTAAAGCCACCTGTTGATTAGAGTCAAGTGAAGCGGCACGGCAGTCTACGCTGGCAGTGTGGCTTGGCGCAAAAACTTTTTAGAGACACCGTCGCGGCCGCCCACTCACCTCCGCACGAAAATTCTGCGTTCCCTTAACCAGCCGCTTGCTCGTAAATTGCAATTACACCTCGCGCGCGCGCGCGCAGGCGCGTGTACATTATGCGAGGTGGCCGCGGGAAAAATGGATTATTGGTAAACCCGCGACCCAGAAACGGACTCGGGGCTTTTTGAGCCCGTGTACGCGGGCAATTTTCCTCCCGCGGCGAGTTGAGTGTAATTGGATCGGAGGGACTTTCTTTGCGATAATAATATTGTTTTTGTCGTCGCTGGTGTATTCGCACGCTTGTAATGTGTAATCGGCGTAGAAAGTTATATCCGATTTTTCGCTTTGTAATTGCTTAATAAGCTCGAGGGCTTTTTATTAATATTTATTGCGAGTCGTTTTTGCTGCGTCTTAGGCTATACGAGAGAACGTTCGCGATGGAGAGTAAGATACCTATCGCCGGTTCATTTGGCAATCTCAAAGATCGGGCTCTTAGATTTTATGCATATGCCATAATTGTTGCGTTTAGTTCGATTATTTTTCTATAGTATACTTCGATCCGTACCAGTAGATCCGCTTACCGTTAGAGTCGGTAAAATCGAAATTATTGTACTCGGAAATCGTCGAGCCGAACTTTCCTAACGAACTGCACTTGCGAAGCGGGTAAAGTCATGCCTATAACGCGATTAATAAATCCGCGCGCGAGAATCTCGCTGAAAGTGAAACAAACGCGCGGATATTCGTTACCGCTGAAAATTTCACTTGCGTCCCAAACTTTTTCTCTCCGCCCCACCTCGAGAGCGAACGTCTTGATCGTGACAATAGCCGTCGTCCTTTTTCCATCGTCGCTTTATTACCGTAATAAAGACGCAGAAAAAGCCGCTTTCAACGCCGGCGCGTTTTATAACTCTCTCTCTCTCTCTCTCTCTCTCTCTCTCTCTCTCTCTCTCTCTCGATTGTGCGCCGTTCCTTCGCAGATTTCTTATCACCTATACACACCGTTAAAAAACCATAGTCAGCGCTGTACTCTCGTACGCGGGCGAGAGAAAAAAAAATCGGTTGCGCATAGTTAACGGTCATTACGAAGTGAATCTCGCGCGGCGCAATCAATCGGCCGCGAAGCGCGATGACGATATTTTCTGCATCGCGGTCCAGCGCTGCTGCAGCGCAAGAAGATGACCGGTAGCAGATCGGTGGCTGTATTATCCAATACACGGGACTGACGTTTCCGTTAACGACAAATTGCATACCCGCACAGGCCGGCTTTGGATTCACTTACGACAGTAAGTAAGCAACCGGCTGTAGCGGAGAAAGCCATTCGGTTTCTCGCGCGCCGCTGTGTGGAGAGAGAAAAACGCGACGGAGAGCGAAAAAGGAAATCGCGAAGCCGCATGCAGGAGGACTCGCGAAATTTCTGCATCAGGTTGGGCAAAAAATTTGAATGTTTTTAGGCGACGAGGATGCAGTTGCTGCTGCTGCTGTGCGAAGAAACTTTGGAGAAGAGTTTTTGCACAGGGGAAGCGCGGCTGTCGATTTTTATGACGGAGTGAGACGGGAGGTTTTGTTTAAAAAAAATTTTTTTTTCAACAGAGATCGATGCTTGAAAAGCCCCGGTTTCCGAGTAAGCACTTAGCTGGAATGCCTTTTTAACGACACTACGATGAAGGCTTGAGAGAGCGGCTCGTTAGTGATCTTAAATTTTACGCCGATAAAATTACACGATACGCCCGATAAAAGTATATACAGAGCCTAATAGAACATTCAATCTCGCGACTTTCCATTACACGCGGTATCGAATTATCCGGCTGTAAAAATAACCATATTTCGAATCGCTTAGGGCTCCGCCGCGACGTAGGAAATATTTAGCATAAACTAAGCAGATATAACACGGCAATTTACATTAATTTCGCTCGTTCCCTCCAACAACTATATCGTACATAGTGTACCTCGGGCTCGAGGTAAACAAAACAAATTTCCAAAACAGGATACGCTTCGAGCCTGCAATTAATTCTCGCGCGGGCACTTACGCAGCGATGTAAAAAATGGGGTTTACGGCCATGCGTTGCCTATTTTATCAACGTTCTCGTGTCACGCATACACCGCGAGAGTACTTTTCACGACAATCGTCCGTTTAAACGTGCCGCTCTAGGTTATAATAGCACCTGGGGACATCGTTTTCATCTGCTAACGACGTGTCGCGCGGAATCCAGTTTGCTCCGATTGCGCTTTGACTAATCAGGCGAGAAAAATCTCGACGGATGCTCGCGATTTATTATACACGGAGAGATTTTGCAAGCTAATTGCGCGAGTTACAGCCCAGATATTCGGCGTATGCGACCGGATAGTCGTTGCATTTTTCGACCGAAAATTCAGGCTCGTAAACAGAGAGAGAGAGAGAGAGAGAGAGCCGGGGTTACTTTACAGGTATACATAATCCATCACCCGGCATGTCAATATCCGCGAAATTAGCCCAATTTTCTCCAAGCGCGATTATACCGATCTTTTGAAAAAGTCGTCTCGGGAGAGAGAAAAAACCGATAAATAAGACCACGACCACGCCGGTGAGAATCGCGTAATGAACGCGCTTCTATAGCTAAATCGTCGCCATGTCGCGGACACTTCCTCGTTCGCTTCTTTGCATCGAAGAAAGTCAGGAAACGTCGATTACAATCGATCGGGTGGACCTATTCCCCCCTGCGAGGAAAAAAGAGTCTCGATCGATGAGTCGACCGAAAAATCGTTAATTAATCGCCGACACTTACATCCGCGTAGCGTGATAGATGCAACCGGTCGTTTCCAGCTTTGCGGTGTATACCGATCTGTTCCGCGATCCACTTGTTACCGCACGGTTCGATGCCCGGGTTTCTCTCTCTCTCTCTCTCTCTCTCTCTCTCTCTCTCTCTCTCTCTCTCTCT
>QLSS01000008.1:559086-621685 GCA_024372645.1 Trichomalopsis sarcophagae
TCTCTCTCTCTCTCTCTCTCTCTCTCTCTCTCTCTCTCTCTCTCTCTGTGACACTACTGTCCCTTTTATCCGGACTCGTCGCTCGTGTCAGTAGATACTTTTTTTCTACGACATAGGCCATACCGATGTTATTCACGATTTGTTTTCTCCGACCAGCCGGTATAAGCATGACAACAAACGAGTCGGATGCGTAAGAGCCGCGAGCTGCAGCGAGTCTAGATTTTGCAATTCTGTAATGGGAGTGGCTGAGACCGAGTTGTCACACTCGCGAGGGCACACACGCGTGTGCGATACCGGTGGATCGGGAATTCGCCATAACGATGGAAACGAGTTGGATGAAGAACGCGGTATAAAAGTCCAGGACGATCGGCGCAAGTGTATCAGTCGGCTCGACTGAGTTTCTTTACGCGCACATATTGTATAGGAAAAAATGAAGCTGCTGGTAAGCTTGGCTCGATGATTTTTCGCAATTTTTCGGCCGAGTCATTGCTAAAATCTTCTGGCTGTGTTCGTAGCTGCTGCTCTCGCTGGTGGGCTTGGCCGTGGGTCAGACGATCATTTCGAAGCTCGCGGAGACGAACGACGTCGGTGTCAATCAGGGTGTGCTGCATCGGATGCCGCAAGATGCCGTGGAACAAGCTGAGGATAAAAAAGTCGACAAGAGAAGCTACGGCTGGAGCCCGTGGATCTGGCCGTCCTACGGTCACGGCTGGTCTGGACACGGTCACGGATTGTCCGGACATGGATGGCCATCGTAAGCTCGCTTTTCCGTAACGCGCATTGATTGGTCTTAATTTATACGAGCGCGTAAAAGTCGCAATAATTTAATTTCAATAATTCGATCTCCCATTGCGCAACGCGGCGATAAACGCAGTTATCCAATAAATAATTCACCAGTGCGATAATGCAATACTTTCCAATATTCATGCAATCTTTCGAACAGGTATAGTCACGGATGGTCAGGACACGGACACGGTTGGCACGGTGGATGGTCAGGACACGGACACGGCTGGCACGGTGGCTTGAGCTACGGTTGGCCCATCTACATCAGCAGCGGACACGGTTGGCACGGTCATGGTGGATGGCACAGCAAGTGGTGAGAGCTGAATTGGATTTATGTGGCTCGTCGTTGTATATTTTGGAGGACCGCCAGCGAGCTCGAGAAGCCGGGGATCCTTATTATTATTATCATTATTTTACCTTGTACATTTGCGTGGATGACGTCGATATGCGCTGTGCCATTTTTAACGATGTTGACGTGACCAGTTCTTCCAGCTGTAAAATTTGCTGCGCTTTTGTCGAGAGCGTTGTATAATGAACGAAAAAATGCACGCGTGCCAATGCAGAAGATCAATAAAATGTTTGAAAGCTCAAACTTCTTTACGCGTATTACATTTTGAAAAATACTGTTATCATTAAGTGCCGTCATACTGGGTGCACTTGAAAGTAAAACAATTTCCAGTGCTAATGAAACGTAATATAATATTTCTTACGATTCGAGAAACGCTTCTATTTCCTACAGCAATCACTGAGGTAGAAATCCGTAATATTATTCTCCTGAAGCCTTAGCGGCGATTACAGTAGGTGTGCATTGAAACATGGAAAAGTGTTGCTCGAAAATGTTTTCGCGCACTTTCTATTCCACTTGGTCGCGTTGTTGTTTACAGCGTGATTTTTGACTTTACATATATTTGAAAAAAAATTTTATACGATACCTCTCACTGGTAAATTGTCAGAAAATCGAGTAGGGACGTAGAGTTGCCGATAGGGCAGCGATCTACTAAGCTTACCGACCGTTGCCATTAGACCTCTAGCTACTCTATTCCTAGAAAAGCAGTAGGATTCTGCATTACCGACGTCTAGGGTAACGTATAACAATTTCCGAGAACTAGCGAGAGAGGCGCACTATTCGCTAAGGGCCGAGAGTCCTTTGTGCATTCGATACAGTTAAATCCTGAACCCTTTGAAACTAAGAGTAGTATCTGTAAATAGTTGCGATTTCAATACTGTTCCAAGTACAAGCACTGAAGTAAGTACAGTCGTGCCGAGAAATTGTTTTCACTCCAATTATTACAAAAATTTAGAAACGAGCGCAAAAATTCCCAAGCCCCCTCAGCCTTAATTATCCGCAAAAGCCCACAACGAGCTGCGTTTTCTCGCCTCGTTGATCCCGACCGGTCCAAGCGGACGATCCGCAAAAGTCGTTTCTCTCCTCGTAGTAGTTAACTCCGTCAAAACAAAATGATTAGGCCCCATTGAAAAGTCAGGGCTAAATGTAAATAAAGCACAATAAGCCTGGCTCCCCCTTAAAATCCATCCTCCCTTTCGCGAGATGAGGGCTGTACGAATTTCGCGGTCCAAACCAGCTCTAACTAGCCACTGGTCATTGTTAAACGCGACGGACATCAGCATCCCCGCTAGTGGACCAGTTTTTCTTCAGCGGCACGCGCGGAACATAATGGGGTGAGGACGACAGGTTTTTTTTTTCTCTCTTCCGTGCGTCCGTCCCGTTTCGGAATCCGCGTTATTGGCTTCGCTGACCCTTTCTATTGAGCGTGCGTGAGCTATAGCCTAAGAGGCACGAGAAGCGCCGACAAAGCGATCGCGCGCTCCAGATCAGGTGAAAACTGGTCCATCGCGTGTCTCTAGTGTGTACAGACGTCCGAGGTGAAAACTAGATCAGTCGATGCAGGTGCGCTTTGGGTGATGCTGCTGCTGGTGTTTGTATACACTTATATCGCTTGGTACACCTGATTCGCCGTTCGTAGCTCGTTTGTTTCAATTTACATTTTTCTTTTATTTCTGAAACAACATCGAATTTTTTTAGAATGGAAGAATCGTTGAAAATTTTAATTGACGGAGAAAGCGTTCACAGGGGACTCCCGATGAGTTTCAGAACCGGGGTAAATTAAAAAAGAGCGGAATAGAGAGCGAGCGACACAGATCGTCGTTAAAAAAAAAAAAAATAAATAAAAGGGAAGGGCTGAAGCGCGTGCACGCCGCGAAGAAGGTGGGACACAAAGGCGAGTTCAAACACTCGATCAAAGGGATGAAAAAACAAAGGACGCCCGACGTGCGTGTCACGCGAGACGCCGAAACCAGCCCACATTGGCCACTTCTTTCAGCCGTCTGTCATTCGCGTCGTCGTAGTCGTCGTCGTCGTCTGGGCATTGCGTCGAGGACATTTTTCTCTCTCTCTTTTTTTTTTTTTTTTTTTGCTTTCAAAAGAGGACATTTGCGTCCGACCGAGTTTATTGTGCTCGCTTTTTTTGAACGCACCTCGCGGCACGTTTTGTGTACGCTATATATATCGTCGAGCGATTAGCTCTTGCGGTGATCGACGGCTGCTGCGCGAGATTGAGGCGTATTATTTGTATAAAAAATAGGAACATTGATGTTTCTTTTTTCAAATATTAATTTATTCATTTTCGGGTAATGTATAGTAACAAAGCTTACCGCTGTATTTTGGCGTCGTGTGCGATAATCGTTGTATTATATAGGATGTGCTGTTTCGTCAAGATCCAACTGCGGATATTGCAAAATACAGCGTTTACAGCGCGTAATTGTTATCCTTTCTTGCCACCGCAACCACCACCACCGCCGCCACCTTTGCCACCGCTGGCAGCAGCTATGATGGCCGCGGAGGCAGCCAAGATCCAGATTAGCTTCAACATTATTGGCTTTTTATTGAATGGCACTGAAATCAATGCAACGATATTTTGTCGTGTTATCGCAGATGAGGTATTTAAAAAAAAAGGAATAATACAAATAATTACTGGTTGAATCGAGCTAACGAAGTAGGTAGATATTAAAAACTGTAGAATACTTACAAGTGACCGATGACACCTCGAGTCGCTTCTGATGACAAACCCGCCGAGAAGATCCCCTTTTATACTCGCCAATGTCTATACCGTCGACCAGCAGGAAACGATCGTAAATAACCCAAAAGACATTGCACGTAAAATCGTTAAAAATACCAAATTAGTCGCCGTAATGCGCATTATCTATGTCAGCTATAAAACCGTATACAGCTCATACCTCGCACTCGATGAATATTCATCCAAGCATATATCAGCCTTATTCCAACTTCTAAAACGTCAATATTTTTACAACAAAAATCGCGCGTTTTTCAAACCAGCTTGTTTCGCTATACGCATAAGCATAAGAGAACAAAAAAAAAAAAAAAAAAAAAACCGATCGCACACGACACCAATCATCGAGGAAGCCCAGCTCGCGGTTTGCCATCCATTTTTACAGTTCTCTCGCTCTCCGCACGTAGTAGCCTACGGGGGTGGCTTCGCATATATGCCAGACACTCGCGGGCGCAATGAGCCTGCGAAAAAGCGCTGAAACGGAACCATGAAAGGGACTAGCGAGTTCTGGCCCTCGCCCGCGACGTTATTTCTCCCGAACGCTGCGCTGTATAGGTGTATGTATATATATATGCAGGAAGGGAGAAAGAGAGATGATGGCCATGCACACGCGGAGTCGTATTACACAGGTCGCGCATGAGAGAGAGAGAGAGAGAAGAGGTATTTGTTTTACTGCCTTGCTGCCGGCATTGGTTGAGGACGTGCTCCGCATTCTTGAAATCGTGCCACCCTCGTTACCTATACACACGCGTGTCTTTCTCTCTACCTGCATGTCCCTCGATCGTAAAGGTCCTTAACTCTTTTAATGGCGCTTTCTTTATTCCCCTGCAAATCCGCGCGAGCTTTGCCGTGGATTTCCGGATACGTTTTTATATATTTTTGCCAAACTCGCTTCAGAGAGTATAGCGTATACCGCAATATTGTTATACACCAAAAATAAAAAAATGGTCACGACGAAGCTGGAAGCTGCAGACTTCCTTCCCTACGCGTGCATACCTATATACGCATATATGTATATATATATATATATATATATATATATATATATATATATATATAAGAGACGAAAAACGAATGCTCGAGTAGTCCGGCATTTTGTCGGATCCTAATTTACGGCCGGGATTCCGGGCGTTTATGTCTTTCCGATATAGGGTCGTTCGACGCGCGGAAAAGCCGAGCGCGCTTTTTCGCGTATGTCGTCGCGTCGCCCGCTATATAGCTCGCGACGTGCCGTGAAAGGAAAGTTCATCTTTTCTCTTTTATTAACGAACCCCGCGCACATACGAGGAATATCTATAACAAAACTATATTCCTTTAACCGTAAATTTGAATTTTCCGCGCAAGCTCGCGGCGTAGCATCTTCTGTATAAAAACGCGGGATATTACATATCTCGAGGGTTGACAAAATCGAAATGCAATCAGGGCACACGCATCATCGCGGGATCAATCGAGGAAGGAAGCGACGAATGTAAGCGTAAGGAGAAAATCGGATTCTAGCGGCGGTGAAGAAAAAGTCCAGGGGCTACGCGCCGCAGTGTTAAATCCCCTGTAAGATTCGTTTGGTCCGCGAGGATTTCCAGTCTCCGCGGAAGTGGCAGCGGCGAGTCTTCAAACGCGTCGACTGAGCGTGAAATTGTGTATAGCCGATCGAGCTTGGAAAAACGCTGCCGTCGCTATATATATGAGAACAAAAAAAAAATAAAGTCCTTTTGCTCCTCCGGCTGTGTCCGTCTCTGCTGGAATTGAAAGTTTATTTTGTATATGCTAAATAGGACTGGTTTATCGGACCTCGACGTTTCGCATCTTTGCCGTAAACGTATATAAGCGTCGAGGAATAATTTACTGTGTTATAATACCGAGATAAGTATTCCGAAAAAGCAACGTTGCGCAACCGCGCGCGGAGCGAGTATCGGACTAGCGTTAAATAATGCAGGCTGGAAAACGATGCAGCGGTCTATAGCTCTCTATAGGTGTATATATATATATAAATCGTATAAATAATACAAGCTGCCCGCGATCGATCATCAGAAATTCAAGCGGTTACTGAATATAGACGAGGCTTTATCGATAGTAATTGTGCATTACGTCGGGAAGTGAAATTAGCCCGATGGACGCGTACATACACGTGGAAAAAAGAGAGACTACTGCGAGAACGGAGATAAAGACTCACAGCGGCGGAGGAGAAGAAGAAGAAGAAGAAGAAGGGTAGAGAGTCGAGGGATAAAATTTATAGCGTCTCGGAGAGCGGAGCGAGAAGGCCTGGAAAAGGAGGAAGGTTTAAAGCCGCGGAGGGTTGTGCAGAGCGCTCACCGCCACCCTCGGACTCAATGTTTTCCGCCAGGGAAAGTCGGAAGTCGAAGCCCTGGCCAGCCTCCACCCCATACGTCTTCCTAACGGACCGGAGAAATTTAGTCCGTTGGCTGACGGCTGAAAAAATTCGTAAAATTCGCGAATCAGCCTAAAACTCGAAATTACAACCACCCACGCATCCGAATAGTTGGCTAATCCGAGATACGAGAGACGGATCTCTGGAATCTCGTGGAAATCACGATAGCTCGGCAGCGGATAGATCCGACGAACGGACAATAGGAGAACGTTATCGGGTAGATTTAGTTGGACGAGCTCCCTCCATTTTCCGAATGGACTTCTGACCCCGCTCGCCATATCCCTCGCGTCTATCCTTCGGCCGCACACCATCCCCCGGTCTGCTTTTTATTAGACTCTGGCTGGGATCGAGCGAGAGAGAGAGAAGGGACTGTACGCGGAGTTAGCCAAATAGGGTGGAAGCTCGAGAGAGAGAGAGAGAGAGGGACTGGCCGTGTTCGACGTGCGCCGGGACGGCCCAAATTAACTGCGTTAGAGCTGCCGAAATGCGCGCGGAACTTTTTTTTTTTTTTCAAGTGTATATTTTCAAATCGATCGGAATCGAGCCTATATATATATACATACGGTCAGAGAGGGATGTAAGTCGAAGGGAGGAGGGAACGATTAAAGAGTCGCTATTCGGGACGATAAAGAAAGTCTGGCATTCGGGTAAACGAGACAATAAAAAGAAGGCAAGGCCGCGCGTTCAAAGTGTCGTTACTCGTTCAAAGCGGACGACATTACGGCGGAATGGAAACACAATAACGCGCAAACGAATAAAGCGCTGCAGGATACGTATATATATAGTGTGCGTGTGTATAGGAAAAGTGAAATACACTCGTTCGATCTGTCGCTCTCTCCTTTGGATAACTTTCTGAATAGGTGATCACGTAAAACTGATTTGGCAATTTGCCCATTCCAGCGTGCGATCTTAGTTCAAATTGAGTATAGTCCAAGTCTTACTCAGGGTGAACCACTACTAATCCAATTCTCGAGATCCCAAGACGAGTCCTCGAGCTAGAGAGAGAGAGAGAGAGAGAGAGAGAGAGAGAGAGAGAGAGAGAGAGCTGCGCTATATATATACGTATAGAAGCCGGCGCACAAAGCGGAGGCCAGTAGCAGCGGCAGCGGAGAAAGATGGGAAGAGGAGCAGAGCGGTAGTAGTAGTAGTAGCAGGACAGAGAGAGGAGACGCGGGTATAATATCGCCTATGCAAATAGCCTTTAGACTTGGACAGGTTGGACGTACTTCGGCTGCTCGATGCTAAAATTACAACCTTGCGCTAACTCCTTCGCTCTCTCTCTCTCTCTCTCCTCTCTCTCTCTCTCTCTCTCTGGTCTTCCCCGCCGCCGCAAGTCGGTCTATCTCTACATAGCAGCTAGCTCAGCGTCGCCCAGGACATGAATTTTCAACGTTGAAACGTAAGAATCCAATTCCACGAGCCCCCCCCCCCCAAAAAAAAAAAAAAAAAAGTACACGAGTTTACTTTCGCGGCGAGAGAGTACACAGAGCGGACAGCTCGGGGCGGTTTTCCTTTTTCGCCGCGGCCGCTCAATACGGTGCTGCGGACTGACCAATGGCCGCGAGGTTACCCCCACCATGTCCGGCCGCTGGTCATTGGTCGGTCTCTCTCCCTCTGCAGAGAACAGTGCTAGGGGGTGACTCGTCGCGCCAGGGAGGGGGGGATAGAACGGACGGACGAAGGTATATATAGGTGTCTGCTGTGTACAGCCCTTGTGCGCAAGGTAGAAAGAGAGGGATAGAGCTTAACCCGAGGAGATCCTTCGCCGCTAACTAACCGAAGAGGGATCACCCGGAATTCTCCTCGTCTTTCAATTTCAGAGCCTTGTCTATACGTGTATTTATATAACTTGCGATTTATTATAATATTTTAGATATTCCTACGGTGAAAACAGCGTTTAAGTCTGGTGTAATTCCGGCCGGCAAACAATAACGAAACCGGCCGTAAGCCGCTTCGGGAGTACAGCGGCGTGAGTTTGCTCGAGATGATAATATCTCTTTCGTTAAATTTCGCGATGCGGCTGTACTAAAGCAGATGGGCCGACGCTTGAAAGTTTGCCAAACTCGCGCGCGCGAGAGGTGAGATTTAAAGAGAAATCTATGTCGCTTTGTTTCGAGTATGTATGAGTCGATGTTAATTTTAAAATTTTCACGAAAATCGGAGGGATTAAGTCGAACGAAAAATAAGATGTATATATAGCGCGCACACATTATACGCGTATAACGTGTACAGGAAAGGCGATTTTCCGCGCGAGACGTCGATTTTTCGCGACTTCCGGATATCCTACGAGAAAGTGAGCTATATATATATACCTATAGGTATAAGAGAGAGAGAGAGAGTCTCACGGGGGACTGCGGGATCAAAGGAAGAATTATCGGGGCTCGGCTCGCGTCCGGGATTTGGTCCCGCAGGAGACTTACCGCATGTAAATAAGGACAGAGCTCTCTCTCTCTCTCTCTCTCTCTGCAGCGCGTAAATAACATTTTTCCGATAGCTAGAGAATATAACCCCGAAGAAGCCGGCCAGGAGATCCCCTTGGCGAATGCTTCACTCTCTCTCTCTCTCGTCTACCTATATTTCGTCCATTGTGCGATACGCCGGGCCAGGTTTTTTTCCTTCGTTGTTGTTGCGCGAGATGCGCCTTCGCGGAATCCTCTCGTCTCGCTGCGGCTCTTTTATACACGTATAGCCGTGTGTAAGGAGAATCGATAGTCGCCTCTGTAATAAGCATACGGTTATAGTTTTCGTATACGGCAGCTCGACTTATTCGGTATAGCAGCTGAAAAACTGGTCGCTTCGAAAATTACCTGGGAACTGGTTGGCCTCAACCCGTTTGTCCGGTCGGGCGCGTGCCTCCTTTTATCTCCGTCCAATAAACGTAACGCTTTAAAGGGTATTTTTTTACGATAAAAATTTCATCGATATACACAAGGCGGAATCAAAACACACTCGTCCTAACGCAATTGTACGCTCGATGTCGCGGGAAAACGCGTACGACGTATTTTCGTTTCCCCCGCAAAGGCTCTTTATTTCTTTTTTTCTTTCTTCCCCCGCCGCGGTGTCCCGGCCGGCATATTCGTCGCGGCTTGACGCTATATATACGTTTCAAAATGTATGCAAAAGACCGGAGCGCTCCGCGCATCCTAACGCGAGAGCTGGTACAGTCCGCGGAGAAAGTCGCTCGGGAGGGGGGATGATGAAGCTTTTGTCGAGGCTAACCTTGAGATTTCTTTATTCTTTATTCGCGTAATTCACGCGAACGTTTGTTGATAAAAAAAAGGTTTTGGATGTTTCGCGGAGAAAGTCATTCCACGAGAGTATAGTAGGGAGAGATGATGAATATAAAAGCTTCCACTCGCCGAGAGAGAGAGAGAGAGCGAAGCTAAATAAGCAAGCCATTAAAACAACGATTTATCAGTAGCCAAGCGCCGAGAGATGAAGGTAATCCTTGAGGAGGGTCGAAGTTAGCCTTGGGGCTGATGCCGGCTTCTGTATAGCCTCTCGCTCCTTCATCGGACTGTACTCCCTTCTCCCCGAGAGATCTATACATATACCTCACACTGGTCCGGTCGTCGTCTTCGTCGTCGTCGTCGTCGGCGTAGTTACCATCGATTCGTGGTCGCAACTGTTTCGCTCGTTTAAAAAAGGAACGCACCGTCCTCGTCTTCTTCTTCCTCCCCGCTTTTCCATTCTATACTCGGCGTTGTCTTGCCCACCAGCGCTACTACTACTTGGACCCGCTCGCACGCACGTATACATTTCCGTTTGTCCAGGGGGTCCTGGGCGACGAGCTTTATATATGTATATGTAAGTATAGGAGAGAGAAACAGATGCGATTCCGCATCTTTTACGAGCCAATACTCCTCCCTAATTCTCGTGCTTTTTTTTTTACGGCTGCGTGACTTTATGCATACTAAAACGCGGAGGCGAGTATTCGGGAGAAATTTGGAGGAAGCGCGTATGGCTGAATTTTTTTTTTGTTTGGTTGATAATCGCTCATTTGAAGAAAGGATTGGAATATCGCCTTTTTCAATAAATAATATGAGCAGGGATGGAAAAAGCTTCTAACATCGAAAGATATCTTGTAAATCTGAAGGCAGTTACAGCACTGGTGAGCCAAGCATGCGCAACAAAGAGCCAGCTCTACTTGTGCAGTCCGGGCGCCTGTATCGGAAAAGTTCCAAAATTTCTCCAAAGCGTCGAAAAATAAACGCGGCGAAGTAAAACTCGCGCACAATTAACCGCCTGCAGAATCGAACTCTCGGCTAAAACGGCGTCACTCACGCATAAAACACATAACGGACACGCGTATATAGGGGAAGGGCTTCCGTATACAGTGTCCCTTTCTCTCGTCGGCGCGGAAAAACAGCGTCATCTTGAAATAAAAAGTCGTACATTTATTCGAATTCGCCCGGCGCGAGCGCGCGTGCGGTGCGGAGGGACACGACGCATAAAAAACATATTCCAAGAGCGAGCGAGAGAGAGAGAGAGAGAGATGCTGGGTGGACCTTCGGATATAATACATCAAAGCCCAGATCGATACTATCCCGCAGACCTCGCTTTATTCCAATACGCGGGAGAGAGAGAAGCTTCCCTCCACCCCCATCCCCTTCCTGTGTGTGTGTGTGTGTGTATATATGTATATATATAGTCGTTGTCGTGGCTGCTGCTGCTGTCGCTTTGCTCCCGCCCCCGTACCCCCCGCACACATACAAGTTACTTCGATTCGAGTGTAGCGAGTGAGAGAGAGAGAGAGAGAGAAGGCCGTTGCTTTCTCTCTCCTATCCCCCAAATCGAGACAATTCGGCGCAAATGGCGGACCGATTTCGACGCTCTGCGGCCACGGACAGCTCGTCGCGCTTTGCTCTGCCCGGGCTCTATACTGATGGTATTGCCGAGAGAGGAAGGAAAGTACAAGGGAGGCGAGGGGGTGTATACGTCTTTATTTGGAGATAGATGAGTTATGATTTTCGCTGCGAAATTGCTTCGTTAATTTAAAAAAAAAAAAAAATTCTCGAGTCCGACATGGAACGGCGCGTTCTTATTTATTTTTTTTTTAAATTTGAATCGAGAATAGAATTATCCGAAAAATCCACCGCAATCTCCGAACAAGAGTCGAGTGCAGCTTTCTCACTAGTATCCGAAAATCAGATTAGTCAACAACAGTCGTACACAACCCTTACCTGTTAACTGCGCGATGCGCTGCGTGCGAGCTCCGGCCTAGAACTGCCACCTTTTTAGCCCGTCATGGGAAAAAGGGGTAGAGTCGCTCGACCAGGTAGGAAAACTTTCTGTGCGTGTGTGTTCCCCCCTTCCCTCCACTCTCCCTCTCTCTCTCTCTCTCTCCAAAGCGGCGATATTTCTTCCACAGTTTGTTGTTTCGAGCAACGCGATGCTCCTCTCGAAAAAAAACCCCGTATAATTTTCGGGCTCCGGTAATCCGTGACATTAAACTATATATATATATATATAGCGAGCTGTAATCGCGATAAAATTTTACGGGCCGCGCGATTTATACGGCCGACGCGGCTAGGATTTTTCCTCCCCCGCACGTCCGTATATATATATTGAGCCAATCTCGCGCCATTGGGCATAGGTCAGGCAGAAGTCGATCCGCCGGGAAACTTTATTCTTCGCGCTACGGTCCTGCGCGTGTTATTATTGGAAATTTTTTTAACGGCGCTTTCTGATGACGACTATATTCGCTGCAGTACTTATAGTGCGTTGAGTATTGAGAGAGTAAATATAAGCCGAAGGCGCGAGAGGGAGTCTGTAGACGAACGGACCCTCAAATCCGCGGATAACGCCGTCGAATCCGCGCCCGCACGCGCTATAGCCACACACGTGTATATAGCTATATATATATAATAGGGAAGAAGAAGCTCGAGATATCCTGGGAGAAAGCGGCGAGTCATCGGAGTCTGATCAAAAAATGATGGTAGAGAGAGAGAGAAGGAGGAGGATATCGAAGCCGCAGGGGGGGAGAAAAGTTTGAGGGAACGAGGAATACTCGAGGCTTCTATCTATCTCTCTCTCTCTCTCTCTCGTGTGAAAATCGCTCGCGATTGGCTTTCCTCCTACGATTTCGCTCTCATAGAGAGGATTTCGTCCGCACGGTCTAGACGATTTTCTTCCTCTTTTTTCTTCGACGAAAAGAGCCCTCAATTAAACCGTGAATACGAAATAAAGGAGAGGGCCTATAGCTCGTTATCATCGAATAAACCCTCCTCAGTATATATATATATATATATATATATATATATATATACACGAGATCGAATGAAAAATGCATTTCAGCGACCCGCTGAAATTTTAATGCCGCCGCGAGGCTCGATTTCCGAAAGAGCGAGAAAGAAAAAAGCTCCCCGACGGCCATTATACGCCTTCGATTCGGAAATAAATTGCGCGCCGTAAACAGGTCGGTCCATAAGAATACATAGGAGCCGCTTTTCGTCCCTGTACACAATTTTAACGAAAAAATAATGTACATTAATGTATACACGCTTGAATTCTCACATAGCGACGGTAATTTATAGTAATCGAAACAATAACAAGCCGGCTCATCGCGTTTCTCAAATATTTACCTCTCTCAACACATTTTTTTCCCTCTATACATATACGTTTATATCCGTATCCCGTCGGACAAACTTTTTCCCCGTAAAGTCGCCCGCGAGAAGAAACCACCGCGTTTTTGCGCTCCTGTCGCGCGCCGATAAGGCCAGAAAGAGGGAGAGAGAGAGAAGGAACGAGAAAGAGAGAAAGGACTTTCCGGCGAAAGGGCTCTCTCTCTCTCTCTCTCTCTCTCTCTTGGCCCGACAAATGGCCCGTCACGATTCTCGTAAATCAAGGTCCGAGAGAGAGAGAGAGAGGGTAGGAGTGTCACGCTCCGACTCGCGCTTCGGCAAGAAAAGCCCAGGCTGCTGCACCGCAGAGATGTGCGCGATCGAATTCTCGAGATGACGAAAAAAGTGTTATCGTTTAGCGCGGCGTGAAATAATAACGAAATTTTCTAGAGCAAACCCTGCGCATAACCCTTTCGACGCGGCTAGAGTTACCAGTTCCAGGTATACGCGCGCGAGAGTAAGGGTTGCGCGCGCCGTTACGCAAAAATCGAGGCCGCGCGGGTATAAAATTTTAAATATTTGAATTAAGCCCTTTTCGGCGGGGGATACGTAAGAAAGGGTCGCGACGCGACGAGGGAAAGGGTATATATACCTGGGGCCTACTTTTTTTCACTCTCTCTCTCTCTCTCTCTCTCTCTCTCTACGGCTATTATTTACTTCGATCCTTTTTTGCATCTGCTATGCGTACGCTTCTCCCGCTCCATGTGAAATTATGTTAATGGATTATCCTTCCGGGGCTACGCCGCCGCGAATCGAGTCGTTAAACGTAGGTAGGTATAGAGGCATCGCAGCGCGTACAATGCGATTCAAAGAGATAGATGCGTACGTGTGCTGCGGAAACGGGGCCTTCTTTTGCGTTTTTCACCTAGGTAGGATGAGCTGCGATGGGTCTGACTGTGCTATTGTTGCGGACGAAGTAGGTCTTCGTATTGGCTGGTTAACGATTAAACTCGATATTCGAAATGGAGTATAGTTACCTAACTTATCGAAATACGCGACTGATAAAGAGAATCTAATAGCGACGCCAGAAAATCATTAAACGAGCTCTAACACATCGAGAACAGCGGCTTCCAAAAAGCGCATCAGCTTATATACTCACACGATTCAATATATATATATATCGAGGTCGTTAACTAACAAGCGATTCACGGTCTTTTCGCCTCATTCTCCGCACTATATACAAGCGCAGAGCCCGCACGCATAGTTTGAAAAAAAAAGGCTCGCCAAGGGATGCGCCGAAGGCGACAGATGGGGTTAAAAAATTGTGAAAAGGATTATGGGGAAGCGCAGCGCTCGCGCGCGCGCGGCTGTTGATCCTCTTCCCATTTTCATTTCGGTTGGCGTTCGAGTCGCGACCTTTTTTTTTTCCCCGAAGCCCATATAGCTCGTCTAACGCCTCGTCACTGCAGACGCGCCGCCGGGATCATCCGCATTACATTTCCAAATTGAAGATGCGCGCGGAGATCGAGTTTTTTTTTTTAACCCCCCGAGATGGCTATTCCCGTTTCGAAATTTTAATTAGGCTCGGAGAGAGCGCATGGTTTTTTTTTTTTTGAATTTTCGAAAGCGCTTTCAATAATTCGGGAGATATCGAGGCAGAGCTTGAGCCGCGATGAATTCTGAATAGCGATTGTTATTTCAGAGGCGGCTTGCATGTTTCATCGAAGCTGGATCGTATAATGGGGTTACTAATTCCGGCGACCGATTATATCCGCGACGTGATGTAACGACTGTGAGATGGTTATGCGTACGGTGTATAAAACCATGATAATGATTGAAGCGTTAGAAATTTGGCAGCTGATGACGACCGCGAATCCAATGACTAAGATAATTCGTCAAAAAAAAAAAAAAAAAAAAAAAAAACAGTTATTAAACGCTCTTTCCGAAAGCTTGTTATATATTATTACAAAGTCCGAGCGGCGAGTATAAAAGCCCAGCACTCGTATAACCCACTCCTAGACAGACGCACACTCGCATATAATAGCCTCGAGTATAAAGAAGGGCCGTGCGATATCTGCGTGAAATCTCGCAGCCGCGAAAGAGCTATCTCAAGCGGTTCCATGCGGCTTGTAGTCAAGAAGGAGAGAACGCGTGCGGCGAGTATAGTACAGCCCTTCGAAGATTTCGGATAATTCACGTACGCGTCCGAGCGCGGATACTCGAGAGGGTGCTGAGATGGCCCCGCGGATAAGCCGCGGGACGTATTCAAAGGCCGGTAGACTTTTGCATTCGGATGTTTGCCGAAGGGCTGCGAAATGGACTCGAGTGCGTTGTTGCGATTTTTCGCGCTCTTGACGGACGCAGATGGGTTATCGACGATGGTTCTTCGAGGGCTTTACAGCCGAGTGTTTCGCTGCGGTGTTGGAATAATTATAGAGGAAGGGAAAGGGGATGTGGAAGAAAAAAAAAAAAAGGCGTAAACAGGGAAAAAACTCGACAACCTGTAACATCCGCTGGTGGGCGCGCGTCGCTCTCTAAATCAGATATAGCCATTCGAAAGGCGTTATTTGGCGGCTTTGTAGCCGATTTCTCGCTCGGCGCCCCTGTTTTGGTGTCGGTTTTCAGCTTTTTTCACCCAAAATCACCCTCGACGGCCTATTGTCCCCGCGCGTAGAGAGGCAGGCTTTTTTTTTTCCACAGAAGCGCGTAATCCACCCCTAGGGGAGTCGAAATTTCAGGCACTTCGGGGCTTTATCGGCAGAAGGGCAGGTTGGTCACTGCCGGCAGGTTCGTGTACCCTGTTAATCGGCCATGTAAGTTGATTTCCTCGGGAAGAGGGAAAAAAAAAAATGGGTTACAGGTGTAATCCGTCCTATCCTCTATGTAACGTTATCGATACGTTGTTGCAACGTGATTTTCGAAAAGGAGAACAGCTGACGGAGAGAGAATGCAGTCGCAGCGTGTAACCCGTTAGCCCGTCGTACAACGGTTCCCTCCGCCACGGGGTGGAAATAAATTAAATTAATTTTCGCTGCAGCTTGGTCCCTCTTCTTTGTGCCTCGTGTACGTATAGACGCGACTATTAGCATTCGTACGAAACGACGAAGCTCGATTATATTCGACGAAGACTTCTTCTTCAAAGAAGGAATAAAACGTATAATATTAGCCATAGCCGAAAATTTTCACGATTATCGATCAGGAGCGTCGGCACACGTGAGCGCTCGCAGAGAGCTATATACCGAGGGACGCGACCTTTTCACGCGGCGAATAGGGTTTTACATGCATCGCGTTGAATGGCGAATGAGCCGCGCTCGTAGGTAAATTCGTCATTGCGTAACGGGAGAGAAAAGAAAAAAAACGAAGGGTCCACGGGAGGCTCGAAACCCTTTCGCCCGTGTCTACCTGGCCCCCACCCGAGTAGTAAGGTCTCGCAGGTAAAGAGAAATTTTTTTTTTTTTCTTCCATTACCCGAGAGCCTCGGCGCACACCTCGCCTCGTCGCAGTCGGAATCGAGGCTTCGTCGTGTTTGCGTCGCGGATTTTTCGATCTTCAGCGAAGGTACGTATATATACATTATATGATAAGCGATTAGCCATATATATATATATTAAAGTAGTGAACGCGTGGGATATCGTGATTATATACATTCGCGGTCGAGTCGGCGGGCGCTTTTTGCAATATGCAAAGTGCCCGGCTTATCGCGACGCGCAAAAACACGGCGGTTCCTCCGGTTCTCGTGTCTCCGTGTACAGTGCGGAGGGTGAAAGCGAGGGAGAGAATACAGTCTCCGTAGCGCGGCTGCTTGGAAATTGGAGTGGATACCGTGCGCTGCTTGGTCAGCGATATATACATGTATACAGAGCGAGGGGTGGTAGTGGCGGCGGCCACCCCAGGGTCCGGCGACGCGTCGACCAATGGGCTGGCTCGATTTCTTTTTTCTTTTTTTCTCATCGATACACCAGCGTGTCACAGTGTGTGTAGGGACGAGGGTGCAGCCTCCCGAGCTTTTTCCGCTTCTGCTGACGCTGATCTGCCCGGCGAATCGAGCAAAATGGTGGAAACTGCCTACTGCGAGCATGTTTTATTTAATTGATGTCTTGAGAGAGAGAGAGAGAGAGAGAGAGAGAGATAGAGTTTTTGCTGGGTTTCTATATAGGGACGGAGGGTCGGGATGGATGCTCTCGGCCTTTATTGCCTAACTTTGGGAAGCTGCTTTTTCTTTATCTGGATTAGTTTAATGGGTACGCGAGTGGTGTTTTTTCTTGAAATTATCGTTGCTTTTTCTTTCGATAGGTTATAATTGAGCGCGATTCGGCAGAAACAAAAATTATGCAAAACTACTAAAAACACGATTAATCAAGAAAAGGGTATCCGGCCCGAAAAAAAAAATCGTTAATCGAATTTAGAGCAGCGCGCGACATACGGTCTCTCCTCGTCATCGCTCGGGCTCCAGAACGATGAGTTATCTCCAAAAGGGTTTCGTCATGCCAGAAGCTCTCGCTCTCGCATTCAATATACCCGACTAAGTAAAGTATTACAGAGTAAAAAAAAAAGAAGCAGCAGCGATGATACGGCAATAGCATCCCCAGCGGTGCTGGCGTTGATCTGATGGGCTGGAAATG
Source organism: Trichomalopsis sarcophagae (assembly GCA_024372645.1). Taxonomy (NCBI): domain Eukaryota; kingdom Metazoa; phylum Arthropoda; class Insecta; order Hymenoptera; family Pteromalidae; genus Trichomalopsis; species Trichomalopsis sarcophagae. The sequence goes on from QLSS01000008.1 coordinate 576,530, forward strand.
GACTGCGATCGGGCCAGTTAAAGAATCGTTAGATTAGCCTGAGAGGTTTCGAGCCTTGTGTGTGTGTGTACGTGTTTGGAAAGGGAGTAGTGCTGCTGTGGTGGGAAAGTTTACACCGTATGCAGCACGTTAAGGTGATTTGATGGCTGAGATAGCTGCAAGAGAGAGAGAGAGAGAGAGAGAAGCCGCTGTTATCTTAGATCGTTATTTCCGGGGGAGGTCTTTCGCCTCTGACTATCGTCCCTGTGTATATGTATGTGTGCGCGGCTAAGAAAGCTCGGGTAGAGGTACAGAGGTGAGAAGCATTAGAGGACGGATTGAATTTGGCTGTAATATCGAAGCTAGAAGGAACGAACGGAGGAAACGAGGGTATAAACACAATACACTCGCGTCGCGTGTCCCATACATATGATAATATACATACACGCGTGTGTCCTCTACCGGTTCTCCTCCTCGAGGAACTAGTTTTGACAGGCCTTACCCACGCGCTCGCACCTCCTATAACACGCGCCATTTCCAGACTCGAAGCAGGAAAAAAAAAAATAAAAAAATATTTTCTCCTCTATTTTCCCCAGTCGCGATTGGCTAGCTCGCACAAAACACCACTTAAAGAAGAGCCCCACCGCCGGCAAACGCGCTAATGGATCGCGACCTCCTTACGCGGAAATGTATATTTCTTCAAAGCCCGCGAGTATACACACACAGAAAGAGAGAGAGAGAGAGAGCGCGAGAAACTTGCAGAGTAACCACTCGAAGGATATTTGGCCGTCTGTGGAGGACATCGCGCCGCGTTGGTATAGTTCGTCGATCATCCGATATCGTTGAATCCGCTCTCCTTTTCAGCTGTCACTTTGCGCCCGTGGAGGAAATTTTTCTAGCTGTATATACGTTAGGGAAAAATTTCTTTGCTTATGGAGTGCGTGTTTGCTTATATTGTATAGAGCGAAATTATTTCCCGAGATACATGGCGCTCGTATCAAAAACAATCTGGCTGTATTTTTTCTCCTTATCTCCGGCAGGCGATCAAAAGGGCCGCCTAATACGGGCCGAAACAGTGGCTCTGCGGAAAAAGGGGGCGAGTCTTGAAATTTGAATCTAAATTCAAATTCCCGGAGAGAGAGAGAGAGAGAGAGAGAAAGTGTCACCCGAGGGATCGTAGCGCCGACCTCAGCTTCTCTCCTCCACTGTATATATACGTACACAGTCGGGGGTGGTCACTCGGTCCGCCCGCCGCTCTGTACTGCACTATATATGTATATACGAAGGCTCGCGCTGACGTCGGCGCGACTACTCGCTTCAATTTTTGAACTGCGTGGATGTCCCTCGCGGTCTCCTGGGAAAAGCCACCGACGACGAGGAGAGAAAAAAGAAGGGACGCCGAGGTCCTTTGCTCTAAACTTTGCACATGAGCCCGTAAGAGATATATATATATATATACACGTATGCCCGGCCTTGATGCGGAATCATCGCGTGATATTGATCCCACGTGCCCGAGACGTACGTACCGAATTACGCGTTTTTTTTTCTTTCTTAACGTCGAGTGACAAACGTGAAATTACGAGGCGATACGAGTGTATTAATTTTGTATTTTCTGCCATTAGGGCTCAACGCGATGCACAGAGGGGAGCGTCGATTCCTCTCGATTACGGCCTCACCCCATCGTCGAAACTGACACCACTAAATCATTAATTTGGACGATTTTTTTCTCTCGTCCATATTTCCGCAGGTAGCTCGACGCGCCGATGGTGTCGACGACAAAAAAAAAAACCCTTTACCCCACAGGTACTCGCTCTCCGCTCTTCCTTTGTCAGGATCTTCTCATCTCACGCTATTTTTTTTTTTTTCTATCTGGACCGATACGTGTAGCTATCGGGTCGTGTATACGAAAAAAGTCGCCCTTTCGCGCGGACTCCACCCCTTTTACTCGCTGCGCGCTCGTAGAAAACACTCCGCACTGTCACTTCGGGGACTAATATATTTTTGATCGATACGCGCCGATCCCGTTTCCCACGGAGAGCGGAGCTGAAAAAAAAACCGTTGTCCAAACAAACACACCCGTGATTCGCGCGGAATACTCTCTCACTTTTTTTTTTTTTTCGTCGGAAGTATAAACGCGCTCTGTCACCTCGGCGTGTTTTGACTTATTTCCGTCGCGAAACGCGTATTCGTCTCTATTTACGGAAAATCAGATGACGACTCCCCCTACTTACTTCGTGCATTCATCACTGCCAATCGCGAGGAGTGTCCATACGGAGAAGAAGAAACAAAGGCAGCGAGCGAGTATGAGGGCGAGTATATACGTACGATTACCAGGTTTAAGCATCGCCGGGGGTCTCTCTCGAGATGAAAAAGAAGAAGGAAGAAGTAAGACGAGACAAGGTATACGGCGGCGTACGTTCTTCGAAGAGAAATTGAATATCGGACACGTCCGAGGGATATTGCGACTCGCGCCCTCTGGTTAAAGGCTCGAGGTATATATAAGCCAGAGGGAAACTTAATATGCGACGTCACGAGGATCTCTCTCACTCTAACGGCGTCTTTCCTTTCGCGCTCGCGCACAATGGCTAATTCGAGAGAGGATCTGCGTTGTATTGCTTCGAAATCGGAAAATCGGCTTTGCTCTCTCACTCTATCGCGAAAACCAAAATCCCCTGTGTAATCCCTCGGCGTATCGCGGCAATTTTTCTCTCTCTCTCTCTTTCGCGTCTCTTACACTCTGTATACCGTCAATATAGCCTAGAGGGGGTATCTCGCGAACAACCCCTTCGCCGGAATTTTTTAAGGGTTAAAAAGCCGCACTCGACTCGCGACGACAATGCTTTGGAATAAAAAAAAACAAAAAAAAAAACGGGGTGTCTCTCTCTCCCGATATTTCTTCTCTCTGGCTCGAAAATAAATAACGATACAAATGACAGTCGGAGTGGAAAAGTGTTTTGGGTTTTGTAGCGCGCGCGTATCCCATTGAAAGGGCCCTTTCTCTCTCTCTCTCTCTCGCACACAGAACTCGCTCTTACGTGACTGCAGCGGAGACTAGCCGCCTAGAAACGCATCGGATATTTATTGCGAGCGCGACGTCAGCTGCTATGCTTGACTCGAGCTCGTATAGAGAGACACACACACGGGTGAATTTCATAAATATCAATTTTCCGAAAAACCAGCAATATGATGCGCGCTCGTGATTTTACAAGGGTTAAAGGGCGAGGAAAGAAGAAAAGTTGCCGCAGCTCGGAGGAATTTAATATGACGAGATTGTCATTTTACCGGCAGGCCCGATATGAAAATTCCAAGGGCTGCTCTCGCTGCGGCTTTCTTTTTTTCCCGCAGAGAGACACTGAGATAGAGCGAAGCAAAAGAAGACGAGCCACTTACGTTATTCCCTTCTCGTTGTTGCACTGCATCGATGAGTCGGATCGGGATGTAAAAAGGCATAAATTACAGCGTTACACTCCAATAAAAGTTTCCTCGCTGCAGCAGCAGCAGGGTCGGAAGGATCGAAGTCTGGACTTGCGGAGAGTCAAGTTTAGTCAGTCGCGCGCGCGCACGTACAGCGTAGTCTTGGGCTCGGAAATGCGACGCTGGGGTTACTCTCTGCAGCAGCGTCGCCTTTGGAGAAAGCTTCCGAGTTTGCAAGTTGGTGCAGCGCGGCCGGTCGCGATATAGCCGAATATGACTCTGTATATAGCCTGGACGGAAAGTATATATCCAGCGGTGTATCAAGTGCTTTTGTCGTATGCGGCGCTACTGGCCGTCGCACCGCGGACTCGCGGCTGAAACTTCGTTTAAGTGGATATCGTTACCCCAAGTTTTAGCCGATAATTTACGCCGCTCTCTCGACGATGCTTTAATCGCTTCGCTCTATACGCGCGTGTAAAAATTTTCAAATTAATAATTAACCGGCTCCATTAGCCCGAGTAGGGTCAAGGCGAAACAAAGGCTGTACACGCGCGACTGAGAAAATATATATATATATATATATATATATATATATATCACGCGAGAAGCTCCCGCTCGCAAGTGTCGCGCTTGTATTTGTACAAGAGTAAATCTCGAGGCAAAAGCAAGCAGCAGGCCGAAAGAGAATTAAGGCGAGCGCGGAGAAAGCCGGAGCTTAGGGCGAAGAAGAGAGAGAGAGAGAGAGCAGACAAAGTAGAGCGAGAGCTACTCTAATCGATCGCGGCTGTCCACCCTTATCAGGGGTCGTCGGCTGGTCCGCAGCAGCAGCAGCTCTGCTGTTTTGGGGATAGCTGCTTTGCATGTCTCTCTCTCTCTCTCTCTCTCTCTCTGGCCGCCACCACCACCCCCTCCCCCCTCGAGCTTTCGCCGACAGCCACCCCCCTTCCTCCTCCGGACGAGACACAAACCGACCCTTAAAATAGGGGGCGAGACCACGTTGCGCGCCGCGCCATTGTTGCCAGATGCCCCGTGCATTTGCATTTACCCTGGACGCGAGCTCGGCGAGCAGCTCTGAAAAATGAATCCTACGTTCTTACTCTCTCCTTTTCTCGCACTCTCGACCCTCATTTTTTTTTTGTCTCGACGAGCCCTCCGCAGCAGAGAATAAGACGAGACGAGAGAAAGAGACTGATGATAAATACGCGGCCGGTCGCCCTTCCCCCTCCTCTTCGTACACTGTGTGTAAAATGGAAATCTGGCATATTTCGCTCTTTCCTGCGGAATTTCTTCGCCGCGACGACGACGACGACGGCTTTTTATAGCTCTCTGCCGCTGCTGCTGGACGCGGATTTTATTATACGCCGGAATGCCTTTGTTTTATTGGCCTTTGTTCGAGTTTCGCGCGCGTTATACGTCTGCGGTTTTACGATAATTAACGAGTCGAGTTACAACGTGTGTCTTATTTTAATAAAATTATCGAAGCCTCCCCACTCACACACACACACAGAGAAGGGTATTATCAAACCCGGCCCTCAACGCTTTGTCGGTAAATTAGTCGATCTTATTATCCGGGCAAACACTCTATCTCTCTCTCTCTCTCTCTCTCTCGCGCGAACGCAGGACTCCATCTGTATTTGAACGGACGTTGTTTGAACGGGGCCAGCCGCGCAAAATCCGTATTTGCGCAAAGTCGCGAGCACTTCCATTGGCCTGAAACACGGAGATTTCCTACGCGTGCATGTATCGCGACTCTGTCTCGCCTTTTTTTTTTTACAGCGAGGAGAAAAAACGAGAGGAATGAAGAGGGATGGAACAAGGGTAGGTCAGAGAGGATGAAGAGACGGGCGAGAATCACTCAGCTCTCGCGGCGGATTTTAGTCGGTGCAGCGGTGATAGATTCGCACGTCGGAAAATTTAATGGAAAAATCCGAGGTGTCGAGCACAGACAGCCCGGCGATACGTCAGACCATTCACCGGCGCAAGAGAGAGAGAGAGAGAGAGGAAAGCCGCGAGCGAGGTGAAAGTGAATAGGGGATGGGAGTTGCTCTGTATATGTGCGGGGCTCGAGAGTAATCATATTATCACGCGGGGAATCCGCTTCGTTTCCTCTTGGAAATGGAAGAGTTTTTATCAGGTTCGATTGGACCGCGCGCGTGAAAAAAATCATCAGCCCCTCGAACTAGCGTAAAAGAGTCTGACGCAGGCCGAAAGGTAGATCCCCGGCATTACCAGCAGCTCGTAGCGCGAAGGATAAAGCAGCCGTGTCGTTTCCCGGTCGGTACGGCAGTCCCTTTCGAACCGGTCACGCTGAACTCACCCCTCGCTATACACTACGCGATTACCGCGAGGGTTGTCCAAAGCCGACCCTCGTTGGGACTACTACCGTTGCTCAGGGACGTACACCACGCGTATCGGTGGGGTTCCCTTAATCGATGATGTATTGATGCGCGCGGCCAGGTCGAAGCTTATTCGAGTTTGCGTTATTTATGTTTCATTAGGGGGCGCAGTCGGACCCTCCAAGTGTTATGGTGGAGCGATTTTTGAAAGTGCGATGGCGTGGGTGGTGCAGTTCGATTCTTCGACTGGATTTTTCTTCTTCTTTTTGTCGAGCACCACTCCGCTGGCTGTGTAAATATTTTAGGGGGCGGGGGGTGATTGAGATAGAGAGAGAGAGAGAGAGAGAGAGACGATGATGGTGGCGACCGATGGAGACTCGGAGGAGGGATGCGCGGATCGGGGATGACGTAAATATTAACGGGATATCGGAGTGAGCGGTTTCGAGCGAGCGATGTTGCTTATTTTTCTCGACGTCTCTACTGTGTGATGGAGGGAATTTCGCGTGTTTATTTTTTTTGGCGCTGTTTTTTTAGCGCGGCTTGATTTTTACATTAAGGAATGAATAAAAAGAAATCGTGACTCGTGAAACTGCTGAGTAATCACTCTTTTTGAGGAGGTTGTTTTCTTTATGATTGTTAAGAATTTGAGAACGTTACACGGAAAAAAATGGTTAGTAACAGTAACAAACCGCTTGGCAAAATACGCACCAACTATTTTTTTGGTTAACCTTACCAAGTACTTGGTAAGTATAATAACATAATTGGTAAGTTACCTGCTTTTTTGGTAACATTTATCAAGTTATTGGTTAGGTTAACCAAAAAAATAGTTGGTGCGTATTTTGCCAAGCGGTTTGTTACCGTTACCAACCATTTTGTAACAGTGATATAAAAAGGGTATTTCATTTTTACAGTGAGATACTCGGTCTTTTCAAATCAAAATTTCACATTTAAGTAACAAAAAATTTCATTAAAAACTCTGTTCCAATTCGCGTATGCACACAGTGAACGGCGAAACGTATCATATTTATCAAAAGTAGTATTGGACTAGCCTAGTTTTCCTACCTCAAACTCTCATTGTTTCCGTCGAGCAAATGTAGGTGGCGCATAGGCTTCTTCCAATTTCCCTCCATCGTTTTCTGCGAGACCAGTGTATATACAGCAGTTTGTCTCCTACGACGAAATTGCCTTCCGTTAAACCAGCTCGGGCCGCTCATGCTGTAACTGATTCTGTTTACTACGGAACAATTGCCAGTGTAATCTCAAATCCATTGTTCATCACGACTTATACGATCGAATTAGAAATTTTAAAAATCCATTCCCCCATCAAATCACTGGGCAAATTGCGAAAATTTGACACGGATAATCTAATTCTGAATTTTTCCATTAGAGTGTATTTCAAAATGTTGAATTCAACGCTGCTCTCAAAGACACTGTCAATCGGATGCAATTTCAAGTGGCTCTTCGTCATTTAGCTTATTTTTCGTAAACTCTTCAAACCCAACTAAATTAAAAGAATCAATTGGCAATACACTTGCAAATTTCAATTCAAAGTACCCCTTGTATACTCCGAGTCGACCCTCGCCAATATAAGCAATTCCAAGCGAAATATCTAATTCCCCAAGTTGAGCGCGTAAAATCAGCGAGTCCTCAGTCCTTCGCTACTTCCAAATGATCGATTTCCACTATCGAATCCGCGCGCACATACGTAATGAAACCACCCGGCATCATCGCATGCCGAAATATACGCGATGTAGATGAAGGACTACCCCTTTTCCACGAGGGCAACCTTCCTTGGGCGCCATGCGTATGCATGTATCACTTTTCCGAGCTCGATCTGCGCACGTGCAGCTGACTAATTAAAGACTTCTCGGAAATTCGGGAAACCGCAGACGCTCGTGTATTAATTCGACGAATCGACGGTTCTTCCATCGAGTCCGATAATTCGCTACATCCTGGCGACGGCGGTACAGAGTCGAGACTCGAATTTCCTTCGAGCATAGACGAGTAAACGTCGTCGGCGCTCAGGTGAGTCCCCGGCTATACAAGTCACACATACAGCAAAGGTGTGCATGGCTGAGGGCTGCACTGGAGGGAATTCGCAGCACTGCCGTTGCTACAAGCTAGTTTCGTAATCGAATTAGAGGAGTCAGGATATTGCGCGCCGCGGCGGTCCTCAATTGTTTTAAGTCGTCGTCGTCGTCTCCGCCGGCGCTTTCTCTCTCTCTCTCTCTCTCTCTCTCTCTATCTCCGGACATTGAATTTGTACTAAAACTATCGAGCGTGAGATATCGAGTTATCGAGAGGGAGAGGCGTGCCCACATTGATGCGACGCTGTGGGCGTTTTCTTATTTCGCTATTGCGTCCGAATCGGATTTGGCTGTCGCAGAGACTGCGTCGGAGGCTTCGGAGTCGAGGAAATTCGCGGGAAACGACGAGTAATTAGTCACGACGAATTGACGGATTTGCGGCCTCGGTTGATTATCCGTATTTGCGCGTACATCGCATGCGACTGTATGATGACTTTTAATTCGATCGGGTTTATGAAAAAAAAAAAAAAAAAACGATTACTGTGACGTGCTGGTCTAGATAACCGAATCACCTGGTAAAAACCGGCTGGTATAATCGTCGCGTCATTGTCAGTATATCCTCTCCCGACGTCGACGAAAAAAAAAGAATCGCTGAAGAAAAGAAGGCGTCAGTCAAGTGTCGCGTTAACGCGTCCGACTCTGCTCTATATACGACGTCTGTTGTACAGCGCTGCTTTTGCTCCGGAATACGATAAGGCGTATAGGATACTTTTTTTTTCGGTCCTCTTAACGATGACGAGGATGATTTACCAAACGAGCTCGTCCGCGTAAAATATAGAACGCGTAACGCGATTATACCCGATGCGACTCGTTAGCCAAACTTTCGAGTGTGTATAAGTATATAGCGACGGGGATGAAACAACGGATTCCGCGCAATTTGCGGACCCGTGTATATAGAGCGTCGCCTCAACCCCATCGGCAAACAAATCCAATCCTATATCCCGAAAATTCCTCTCTCACTCTGTCACGACGCGCGATGAGGAATGCTCGCGAGGGCCGATCTGACTTTCCGCTCGAAAAGGGCTGCTCTCTCTCTCTCTCTCTCTCTCTCTGGCGGCGCCTTTATTAGCGCGAAAGACGACACCGCGCCGGCAATATCTCCCTTAACGAGCAAAGTTTTTTGGTGAGCTGTCCGAGAGAGAGTCTGGCGGATTCTGCCTCTGTATCATAAATTCAAAATGGCGAGAGAGAGAGAGAGAGAGAGAGAGAGTAGTAGGCGCCTTTGGGAGGAAAACAAAAGCCACTTACACATACACACACGCGCGCGCGAGCGTACAGTATTAAAAGGGTCCATGGGGTCGTCGTCGTCGTCGTCGGCGGCAGGGTATACACGTCGGCGCGTCTAACACACAGTGAGAGGACGAGGACGGGTAACCCTTCTGTCGCGCGCGCGCGCGCGTATAAAAGGGGGTGGCGGACTCTGCGCTCGCCAGAGGAAAAGGGCCGGGCGACTCGAGCCTCGAACGCGTATACATGTATATATCAGAAGCGCTGCGCTCTGGGGTGGGTTAGCTTTCTCTCTCTCTCTCTCTCTCTCTCTCTCTCTGGAGTTGCGCTATATAGCTGCGGCAGCAGACCCGACGAGAGAGACGGATGAATTAGAGAGAGGGTGGATGCGCGGCGTCGGCCACACCGAAAATGGCGGACCCAATTAAGGCAGTCTAAGCCGGCAGAAGTAACGCGCGCGAGTGAGGAGAGCGAAGGAGGAAAAAAAAAAAAAAAAAAAAGTGAGGGGCGATGCCCGGTTTTTATATACATACTAGCAAGCGCGTGGAGATTTTTTTTCCTTTCATTTCCTCTCCTTTCGCCCTCTCGAGCAGTTTACGTTTGGCTGACCTTCGCTGTTATCGGATAAAAAAAAAAAATTGCTACGCTGCGGAGCTCGCGATTCTTCGGCGGTAGACGAAGACTAATTAAGCGCCGACGCTGGAGGGGGTGAGGGAATTCCAATTAACTCGTTTTTTTTTTTTCTTTTAAATTCACTCGGTAAGATTTATGCGCGTTTGAATAGAGCATAAGAGGAGTGATGTACGACTCGTGGTCAGGTGTTGAAGCACGCGCCGGACTCTGGACCAGACTGACGAGATACAGTCGCTCACCTGACTCGCTGGACCGAAACTGGATGTGTCTCCCTATATCATACACTGAAAACAGGTTTGACCGTCGGTCATCCTCTTCAATCTCTCGCCTATTTATCCGGCGTTAAACCGTATAACGTCTCTATCGAAAATTTTCGCGAAACTCTCGCGGACAAAAATCAAGCGCGGATATCGAGAAACGAGCCCCTTTTCCGAGGTAGATCGAAACACGGATCGTCGGATATCAGCGGATGATTTTATCCCCTCTCGATAGATTCCGCTCTCTCTCTCTCTCTCGGTAGTCTGTCAGGAGGAATGGAAACGCGAGGTGAGCGACGCGGGGGTGGAGGCGGGAAGGGGGTAGTAGTAGCTTGGCGACACTCGAGAGCCTCTCTCTCGTTCGGTCTCTGCTCTCCAGCAGCAGCAGCGGTACAAGGGTCCATCTCTCGTAGCAACGCCCACGATGCTGCTGCTGCTGCTGCATGTATCTCTCGCTTGCACTCGCGCGAGCGGAGGAGCGGAATCGATACAGCACGGCGACGCGCTGGAAAACCTCGTGGATTTCGGTGAATTTTTAATTTTTCTGTCTGTATGGAAGGGCTGGCATTGAAATGAAAAGCGAGCGTCTTCTTAGAGGAGGCTAAAAGGCCGCGCAATCTCGTCGCCGCAATGTCTCAAAATTGAAATCCACGAGAGAGTGTCACCGTGGAAACGTGCGTCGAGTGCGAGCAATGTCGCGGATAATTTGATGAAAACGGCTAAAAAAGGAACGAATCATGCGCGCGCCCTCGTCGAAATCCTATATACTGCGATCGTTGTCTGCGCCGCGCTACGTGCCATATATGCATGCGAGCGCGCGCGCGCGCTTGTATACGCGAAAAGAACGGAAGAGGAAGAGAAAGAGGAACAAGTCGAGCTTTGAGGGCTATATGGTTTTGTATTCCCGAAGTTTTCCTCGTTTTTCCCGGCGTGGCCAGCCAAGCGTCTTGTCATGCATGGCTGATGTCGATATGCCCAGCGCGTCTGTGTACGTATATACACAGACGCTCTTTCGATCGGCCTCGACTTTCCCGCGTTCGCGTACATATTCTCATCCCTCTTCTTCGGCGATGCCGTGTGTTGTAGGTACACGTATATACCAGTCGATCTCCGCCACGCGATCGGGAAAGAGCAAACGAGTCCGGCATCGCACTGGAATGCGTGGGCGATTTTTCTCCGCCGAAAGGGAGAGACGTAAAGGATTTTCTTTAGATGTTTAGAGCTGCATAATTCTCTAAGTTTTTCTGTTTGTACAAGAACTTCAACTGTCCGGGCGTAATAAAAAAACCTTCCTCTCTCCGCAAACATCTCGAACAGCGAAACACGAGTAATGGCGCAATAAACGCGCGCCGCATAACACGACCGAGTTCCTATACATAGCAATTTATAATCTCTCTCTCTCTCTCTCTCTCTCTCTAACTGGCCTATAATAAAAGTAGCACTGAAAAATTTGTCGACAGGGGCGATTGCGGTGAGTCCCGTCGCACAACACGCGCTATACTGACCAGTCCAGTCGTCGCGTGTCCGGTTATATCCGAAATCCGGATCTCGCGCCCCTTCCGCTCGCGCCTGTCAACACACGAAGGCTATGTATGCAGTATACGGCAAGCTACGTTATACAGCGTAGAGAGCGGATGACAAATGCCGCTAATGTTGCTGCACAACAAATTATCTCCAGCCGGCGGTGAGATACGATCGCGCACGACGACGGCGAGATAGATAAATGGCTTCTGCGCTTCGGAGCGGAGTAATTATTATCCGCGCTGAGAGTATTATATACATAGCTGCATCGAGTTTTTATATAATAAGCGTTTAATGCAACCGCGTCGCGCTATTTCGGTAGCGGGTCTATTTATACGACAAAAGAATTTATTCGAGCTTCGAATCTTGGAGCGTTCGTTAGTTATTAATCTTTCATCAGTAGCGCGAATATAGAAAAGTGCTGGGATTGAGAATATTACAAAAGCGCGTAATGTAACGACGTTGTGCATAGTATGGAAGAGACGATCTCTCGGTTTATATTCGTCGGTCGTTAATTAAGGGACTTTAGTTTTGCCTGATTCGCCGCTGCGGCGTTGGGCATCGATTTTACGTCGAGCTCGCTCGCGCGCGCAACTGCTACTTTTATTACGTGTCAAATGACGCTTTGAAATATGTATAGCGCTGTGTCTTGCGTTGTATGCTTATATACTGTATGAGGAAAATTGTCGACTCGCGTATATTAATAACCTTCGTTTTCCTGCTGTTTCAGATCGTCAACCCAGTGGCTGCCCTTCCGCTATAATAACGGAGGAGATGAAGAGAAATCTGTAAATAAACATAATCGAAAACGTTTGTAAATAAAGTGAACAAAAAACCCGAGCAATATATTCCTTGTGTACAGCCTAAAATCAATCCATAAATGCGAAAAGTACACACGGATCTCGACAACGTGTGTATAGAGATCGTTTCCATTAGCCTCGCCGTAAACAGGTAATCTCGCGTTAGCACCGATACGGGGGTATCGTCCGTCCAATCGGATAGCGCCGGGCATCGGGATATTAAATTACGGCCAGCGGCTTGGCCTCTTGGAAGAGAGGACGGTAAGCCTCGGAGGAAATGACAAGGAGCGTGCGTTAATTAAACCTCGTCCGGGAAGCCGCACAGCTATGCCACTGCTGCGGTATACGTGGGTGTATGCGAGCGAAGGGTTGAGTTTGTCGAGGGAATCGATTTTCTCATACGACCGGCTCTCTTTCGTCTGTACTTGAGAATTGTTTTTTTTTTTTCTTTTTTTTTTTTTTTTTTTTGAAAAAAATTATCACTCGCAAAAAAAGGATTGAGTCTAGTCGAAGAAAGCGACATTTCAATCATCCCCTTAACGGGCGAAGCGAAGCGTTATCAATCATCGTCTATATACACCGACTGATTACCCAACTTTATATAACGTTTTAATTAGCAAAAGAAGAATCTATACACACCCCGCAATAGCCTTGGCAAAAGTCTGCCCAGAGACCCTCGGAAGTGCATATCGAACGCCGTCGCTCGTGCGTATACGCGCGTAAACAAATCGTCGTCGAGTCTGACGCAAACTCGCGAAAAAAAAAAAAATACGCAAGGAACTCCTTTAAAATATGAAAAACAGAGCGAGCCGAGGCGAGATTGTACAATAGCCGCGCGACTGTTCCTCGGACACAATGCGTCGCGGGGGGGGGGGGGCGCGAATACGTATGTACGTTATATATACAGTATACACACCGAGAGAAGGTATGTAGCGCGTGGGACGTTTGTTGTTTGTCCGCGCGCGTATACGAGCGTATCATCAAAATTCCTGGCGCAGCCCGGAGTGAGACAGAGAGAGAGAAGACGTAAAAGGAGGAAGGCTAAGGGCGGCAGGAAGTAAGTATAGAAGCGTCGGCAGACAGAGAGAGAGAGAGAAGCTCGTCGTCAGAGTTCCTTTGAGGCAGCAGCGGCTCGGACTCTGCTCGAGTTCGCAGCTCCTCCTCTGGCCTCGGATTACAATTTTGCGCGCGAGTCCGTCGTGTGCAGAGAGGAAGACTGCCGTTGCAAACCGTAGAGAGAGAGAGGCATCTCCGTGTGTAGGTGAGCCGGACGAAGAGAAAGAGCGAATAAGGGGGGGGGGAGTAAAATGGCCGCCGGCGGCGCGCGGAGGGTAGTTTTGCTTGCAGCTCGCCGGGGGGTTTCTCTTCTCTCTGACGCTGCTAGTGGTAGTAGTGAGCGGCGAGGGTGGCCGGCGGAGAGAGAGAGAGAGACGGGGAAGGGGGCAACGAGGGACTGTGGATGCTAGCCACAACCCCTTAAGGGTCGAACGAACCCTTGCAGCCACTACCACCCGGCCGCAGCAACTAGAGAGCAGAATCTCTCGCTCGCTCGCGCTCTCGAGTTTGCCGGTACTGTTTGCGCTCTCTCTCTCTCTCTCTCTCTCTCTCTTTCGACCGCTGCTGCAGCGCCTGAACAACCTTTATATCTACAGGCACAGCGGCGGCCGAGTACCTTGCAGCGAGGGAGTTGGAGGTAAAACGGAGAGAGAGAGATGAAACGAGCGCTCTGAAGGGTTGAAAAGCGAGGGAGGATGTGGTAATGCGAGAATGCACGGACGAAATGAGAGAGAGAGAGAGAGGCTTGGACTAGCTGCGCGAGAGGGTGGAATTTTAGCATCGGGGGCCAGCCTTAAAATACACGGCTCGCGAGAAATACCGAGCGTGAATTAGAGTCTCTCTCTCTCTCTCTCTCTTTCGAGACTCGGCGTTCTTTGCGGAGCTCGTATACGTCTGGACCGTTTGGAATTTTTACGTCCGGCGTACAAAACTATCCAGATATCCGCGAAGGAAAACGTTGGCATTTCTCTCTATCTGGAATTTTCCTTTCACTATATAGATCGATAAATAACAACGGCTCTTTTTTCGGCCCGCGAAACTCGAGCGTTTCAATCCTGCGCTTAATCGTGGCAGGGAGAACAGAAAGAGAAATTTTTCTCTTCTCTCTCTCTCTCTCTCTCTCTCTCTTTAACGAAATCGATTAATAAAAGCAAACGTCGTAAAGTTTACAGCGTCAGCTCCTGGCCAGTAGCTCGCGTAAACATACTCTTCGGAATTTTAAGATCGTATGGGCGGCTCTCGCAAGATCAATGTACGTCCGCGTATCGGCCGCGAAAACGACGCGGACGACTCTGCCGCGAGCGGAAATAGAAAATTCACAGCCGTTGAAACAGCCCGACGTGCAGCGCACGCCGCTGGAATATTTTAGCGCGGCTGCAGCGTCGGCTCCTCGGTCGTCATGAGCGAGTTTTCATCGGCTCTGAATTAATGATAAAGGGCTTGCAACCCCCTTACTTTTTTTCCTCCGCTCCTTATCTTTTTCTCTCTATCGTTATCCATAGGTATTAATCACCCGGAATTAGAGCGATCCGCGTCGGTGAAAAACTTTGTGATAATCGCTATTGCGGCGGCGGAGCTTAAAGCTCGCGGAAAAGCGAAAGTTCTCTATATATAACACATCCCGAGAGAGGAAACTGGAGCGCGGCTGAGAGAAAAGAATCTGCGGCAGTCGCCTCGTGCATTAAACAATCAGGGTATAGCTACTCTCTTAATTAATTCCGAATCATCCTCGCGTAAGAGAGAAAAACGTAAGAGGTAAGGAGATCGCGTATTGTAAAAACAACAATAATACGTATGTCCGCGCGACACACGATATGTATATGCATAGCGGCCGCTCGGTCAATACCCACCGGACAAGATGGCCGACGCCCACTCCAACACGAAGCTACCGCCGCGCAAAGTTACATACATTTATGTACTCGAATGTATAACCCCCGACGCGCTGCGCGAGTTGCCGCCGCCGTCGCTTCCGCCCCTACTACTGTGCGACTGTGTGTGTATGTGTTGTATACGTGTATACTCTCCCTCTCGTCGTCGTCGACGGAGTCGCGGCATCCACTCGCGAACTTTGTCATTATTACATCTGAGGAGCGATGTGTGTGTGTGTGTGTAGTAACGGCCAATTTTTCCGCACAAGATCGATCCGAATTACGCGAGAAGCTGTACGACGCGATTATACTTCGTTCTCGTAATCGAATTCACGGAGCACTGGACGGGCGAATATTTATAATCGACCGCGCCGTTGAAATATAGTATTAATATTAATCTGTTTAGCCAGTATAATGACCCTCGTCTCCATGGCGAATTATTATTCAACGGAGACGTGAGCGCGCCGAGGTATTTCGAAGCTGAAATTCGATTCGCTGAAAGTATAGCCGTGGAAGAGATAATCGGGGAAGGGATTAAGTTTGAAAATTCGAAAAATCCCCAAGGTTCGCGCAGTCGCAGCGATTTATTAATTAGAAGCCGTAGGGAAACCATGACGCCTTATTCGCAGAGAGTCCGGTAGACAGTTATATAGTCGAGACACGTCTCTGCAGTGTCGAGAGAAACGCTATACGAGCCTTTGAAGAGCCACTCGATTGGTCAGCTAAGCGGCACGGCCAACCCTCGCCGGCGATTGGTCAAAGCTCCCTTCCTTCGACGCCGCAGCACAGTCGAATTCTCCCTGACCCTTTCTACGGCTATATATATATATATATATATATATATATATATATCCGCCGCTGCTGCTGCTGCTGCTGCGGTGGAAGGGGTGAATTTCTCGAGCTCTGCCGATGTGTATAGGTATATAGCTATATATATACAGCGCGCTGTGTGTAACCAACGCCGGGATAAGTATTGTCCGAGAGAGCTATTGAATGTTGGATGAATTTAAATTTTTCTCATCGTTGATGCGAGTGAAAAGTCGATAAGCTGTGTGTGTGTGTGTGTGATAAGCTGATCCTGAGCGAAAATAGATATCCTGGCGGTTGGGGCTTCTAATCCGCGCAATCGTTTTCAGCCGTGTCGTCTGCTTATCTGGCTCAACGGTCGACTAATTCCGCCGTCTAACAAACTTCCAACTTGCGCATCGAGATTCCTCCGGCGAACCTTACCACCCGCTTACTCCGTGTAGTTTTTTTTTTTTTTTCGACGAGCTTGCACTATACTCGCTGAACGGAATTAACGGCGGTTTATTCAAAAAGTATAAATGCTATACCTATATAGATGACTCGACGGATACACGTAGCGCCGAGAGAGCACGTACAGTAGTAGCCTCGATACAGTAGTACGCTGTTATCGATTGCCGACCACGGGTGGCAGTCTGAAAAATCCCTAGGCCTATATATATATATATATATATATACCTGCGCGCGGCCGACCCTTCGTTTGTATACACACACACGGCTGAATTGGGCTTTTGAGACTGTCTGTACGTCCCCTAGAGCAGGTAACGCGGCTCTACCTGCGTGTCTGCCGGGTTGAGGTGGCGAAGGTGCGCTGTACGTCGCATCGAAATTATAATGTACTATGGAAATTAAAATCCGTATTTCTCGTACCAATTAAATGCTTCGCAACAAAGCTCGTCACTTTTTTTTTTTTAAGAGAGGATGATACGTACCGCCATCGAAAACAAAAATAAACCGTACACTTGACATTTCACCGAAAAACAAGCCAGTCGCGCGCGAAGCAGAACAGTTTTCATCACATCCCAGCCTCGCGCTCGTATCGCGTTCGCGCAAACCCTCCGACGCAACGCACTCCATACAAAGCGCGCGTCGTATCTAGCATCAGAAAGTTAGCGGTTGCGACGCGCGAAAAGTGCGCCCAATTAATAGCCCCGGTTGCGTGCGCGAGTCATTCGCCCAAGTTGGTGGTACAGCAGCGTGTATAGAAGGCGAAACGCAGTTTGACATATTTTGCTCCGGAAACCCGACGGATCAGGCCGACGAGAGTTTACCGGATAGGACAGAGGGAGGGAGATAGAGGAGGAGGGTTGTAGTCGCGGGGACACCTCTGTTCTTGACGTGCAGATTAGTGTCCGCCATTGTGTTGACGTCAGCGCGCAGTTAACGCGCATTCGGAAATGACTACTATATACTGCTCTCGCTCTCGCCTCTGTATAGCTGCGGCTAAACAATTGACAACGACGCGAAGGATATATGGAGTTTGTAATGTACAGCCCGGCGTTGAGATGAATTTTTTTCCAAAGAGTTTGGGTACTTTTTTTAGGTATGGCTAGAGAAAATCGATTCGTGTTGAAAATTTAATTGATGGACATTTTTCAGTCACTTAATATCTCCCGAAATCCATGGAGTGAGCCGATTTCGCGTACACATCGCCTATGTACGTTTTCCATAACTGCTGCAGCGTAGGAGGAGAGAGTCTTCGCTGAGCCGCCACTTGACGGATGAATGTGAACCGGAACAATGGCGTCCGCCAAAAATCAACGGCATTGTTCCAACTTTGCGAGAGAGAGAGAGAGAGAGAGAGCTAGCGCATCGTCGGGCCATCCTCGCGCCGTGCGTCTATGAATCGCGTTATAGCTATATATATATATATATATATATATACACCGGACTGTTCTCTCACTGTGTGTGGCCAGAATCACTCCGCGGTCGTATCCAAGACGTTTTTAACGGTTATTTATCGCCGAGAGCTTTCTTAAGAAGGAAGGAAGGAAGGAAGGAAGCGGTTTTCCGCGAAAATTGGCTTACGATGATAAGTACGCGACTATGCAACGCTCTATTAATCGCGGGAAAATTGTTTAATCACGAGTGAAAAATTGAATTCGAACGTAGCGCGGAGAGACAAAAAAGAGAAAACATATTTGGTAAATGGAACGGATAACGTATATAGGCGCCCCTAAGGCGAGTCGCTCTCTCTCGCCCCTTATGGCAGGCAATTCGACACACATTGCCGCAGAGCGTTTCTCAGCGCGTCAAGGAGCTCGTTTAAGCCGAGGGGAGAGTAACACGTTTCTGAATAGCGAAATCTATAGTTTATAAATCAAACATCGGCGATCTTCCAAATTGCAAAATCCACCGCTTTATTGCGCACAGTTGGCGGGAATAAAACCGCAACATATTGCTTAATATTGATTCAAAGCGGATCGAGGATGTGTTTGAAGGACAATAAAATCTGAATGCAGGTGTGTTATTTTTTTTTTTTTTTTAGAAACAATGTCGTTTATTTGAATCGCACAAGACATACACCGTATTCGCTATATTATAATTAACGGGCCCCGTGTCGAGGAAAGTTCGGCCAAAGGTATATTACACACAGAGCTTTGGCCGCACGTTACCCGAGCTCGCACGCAGCTCTTCATCGTATTGCCTTAATGTCGATTCTCGGGTCGATGTGAAGTTTCTTCGCCGCTTCTTACTTTTTGTTATTATTATTATTCTTGACTCTGTCGCTCACAACTGTGTACACAATCCGATCTTTCTTTCAATTTTTTTTTTTTACGTAAAGCGATAGACATTCCCAACGCACCGAGATACGGATTTATTTATTATTTTTACCCTGAATCAGAAACAGTTCGCTCCGCTAAAATCGATTTCCTCGGCAATACTCGATCTGTTTTCGTATTGTATAATCTCATTCAAGGGAAAAGCGACGTGTGTCGCTTCGTCTGCGCTCTTCTCTCGAGATCAACGGCGAATATGCTCCGGCTCTGTGTTCTCTTTATGTAGTTTAATTATTAATCGTCATTCGTTACCCTGTGTGCATATTAAAAACGTCAGATAGAGAGAGAAATATTAGCCGGAGAGATTTGACGACGCGAACGAGAGAAATTTGCTTGGATATTTTTGGTTTTTTTTTTTCGACCAGAGACGCAGAGACAGAGAAGTAGACACTTACATTTATATCGTAATATAGTCGAGTTACTCGATTAAAAAGTGTGAAAAAGTCCCTTCGCTCATTCCTTCATATTATTATCATACGATGAAGAAAACAAATTTTCGATTGAACTACTGTAGAATGTCACACTCAGTCGTCAAATCTCTCGCTTTTATTATGGATTACAGGGGATCTTGGTCCTATGTAACGATGAAACTGTTCTCTTTACCTCGCAAAAGTATTATGCAGTATGATCGTGTGAAATAATGAGAGAAACACAATGTTTATTTTTTGGAATCAATTTTTTTTTGCAATTTCCTCCGTGCATCACGTGGAATCGTCTCTTTATTATTACCACATGAACGTATTTTTTTTTTTATTTTCATTATTATAATTCTCGGTTACACACCAATAAACTTTTGTATAATCGCGCGGAAGACGACGACGCTTTTCTTGGCCAATCGACGCATTATACTCTTATTTATTTTCTCGCAATTGACTATTGACTCGTGTGCGTGTGTGTGTGTGTGTACGATTATTGTTGCCGTTTTATTTTCTTTTGCTGCTCGTCGTCGATTGGCCGATCGAACAACGCCGGCGGCGATAGCGACTCGCTTTTACATTTCGTTTTACACTATATGAATGTCAGCGAAGAAAATGATTTCTTTTCTTTATTTATAATTATATAACCCTATGGTCTTTTTATTATTTTTTTTTTGTTTATTTCTTAGCTGGATCGTGTCTTTTTCGTGGGTGTGGGTGTACGTGTGTGGTTGTGGGGCAGGTGGTGTACAGGGAGGATAATAGGACGGGGGATGTTTGCGGGAACATGGGGCAGTGCCATTATGTACAACGTCGTATAAACAGGGCCTGGCTCGTGTACGTATTTTCTGAATCATCTAACAAACTTTTAACTAGTTAACGAGACTTTTTACCTAAGGTCGTACACGACTAACACTGAAAACTATCTGATATGAGATTTTTTTTTTCTTCTTATGCATTCCAGCACGCGCGAGCGAACATATCACTCTCTCACACGCACACATACACAGGCATCGTCGCATACCCACTTATTATATATAATTTTTTTTCTCTTACTTTTCGCATTCGCTCCGCGTGTGGATTTATTACGACTTATTGCCTAAATCTTTTAGGAACAGTTCTCTTCGAAAACGCTTGCAACGACGAAAAAATATTCATAATAATAGTAATAATAATGATAATAATAATAATAATAATAATAATAATAATAAACACAAACAGCGGCACAGCGCGCGACAAAAAATGCAAAAAAAAAAAAGAACGCTTTATACGCGAACAAACCTCAGTCTTAGGCAAGGAAAACAGAATCTCGCGCAGGTGCGAGTCGATTTGTCGTCCGGCGGCGATTTTCGAAGACGCGATGATTCGAATCGATCGCGTCTACGAAAATCGCGAGCTGCTATGATGACGAGATTTTAATCTCCGATCGACGCTCGACTCGCGACGATAATAAGCTTTTTCTAATAATAATGCTGGTGACGAGGTCGATACGAGATGTTTGGCGTGTGACGTATCACATAGTGTTGTCGTTTTCGGGCAATCTTCGTCTTACAGAGACTTGGAAATTATTTTTTTACCTTTGAAGAGCCAATCGAGCGACTGATGCGTTTTTTTCATTTTTGTCCGGTGCAAACACCTTGTAACGACGGTAATATAGGTAAGATAAACCTAGACAACTTTGGCATTTTTCGACTCCGGTCTCCGTCACTGGTGCTTGTAACGTTCTCGGGGAGTAGGGGAAACAATAATTGGGAACAATCAACCATCTAACGAGGCCGGGGAAGGAAAAACAAGGATTTTCTTCTTCGAATTTCGTGCGTAACAGAGGGTAAGGTACACGTAATAAGTAGCCGGTGACGGAGACGCGAGAGCGAGTTTAAGTACTTCATTTTTCGATTATCGATCGATCTCTTATACAATTTAGAACGGACTCTTCGACACACCGGGTACGGAATCACAAATGTGAAAATCGCGTTAAATTTTTTTGTCAAAATCTCGTTCTATACGGCGTCGATATACAAGCAATGAGAAATAGAATCAAAGACAATAATAATAATAATAATAATAATATTAATGACAGTAATCATTCGTGATAATGATCATAATAGCAATAATAATAATAATAATAATAATGATAATAGCAATGATAATAGCGATAGCAATAATTAATAATTGATATACAACTAATGTGTAATAATAGCAATAATAGTCGCACTTATACAATTATACAATACAATGTGTGTGTGTGTATGTATATATTAATAAAAATTATTATGATACAATGTTTCAGCCCCCGTATACGTTCTAGTCGAGTCGTGCGGCTTAATAAAACTAGAGCGTATAGGCGTGTGTTCGTGTGTGTATTTATATATATAAGCGAATGCCCAGATCTCGGCGGCCCGAAAAATTTCGCGCGCGCGCGCGAAAAGGAGAGAAAGAGAGTTGAAGCAAACGCGGAGCGTCGATCATCCGGCTCTATGTACAGGCTCGCGAGCGAGCGAGCGAGAGAAAGAGAGAGAGAGAAGATACATTAGACGAGTCGTCGGGAGGAGAAGCGCGAGTGAAAAGAATGAGCGTATGGAGGTGCGGGAGGAAATAGAGCGCGACGAGCTCGTGGTGTACAAAAAGTTTCCTAGCTCTCTTCTCTCGCAGTAACGTTGTTATCGTTACGAATAAATAATCTCGAACGCGGTCCTCTCTTTCTCGGCCTCGCTCGCGCGCGCGCGCGCGCAAGCTCTCCCCCCCCCCCCATATATTTATATGTTTATATATAATATTTATATTTAATCATCTATATATATATATATATATATTCATCTTTGTCGTTCTTCTGTCTCCCACTCTCTCTCTCTCTCTCTATATATATATATACTCAATAGTAGTAATAATAATTTTCGACTTTCGTACTCTTCCTCTCTCTGTCGTGTTTGCAGCAGGTATACGTACACTGGCCGCTCGGCTGCGCGTACGACATCACTGGTAACCATCGTCGGACTGGCCTTCGTAGTCTCCGTTGATCATAATCGTGTATAGGTACTGGCCTCCGCGTCGTCGTCCGTCGTCGAGAGCGGTTCAGACTCTTTGAGCGGGCGGGCGGCAGGATCAGCCGGTCTCTCTCGCAATTAGTATAATTAGTAGACCGGATAGGGCGGCCTGTGTGGCCAGAGTGGCGGAATCGGCGGCAGGCTTCCCCCCGTCCAGGATCAGGTGTCCTTGGCGCTGACGGACGAGTCCTCGTCCTGACTGCTCGGATAAGGTATGCCGAGCTTCGGGCCCTGTTGCACCACGACGACGCACTTGCGCATGTGCTTCTCGAGGGTGCTCGGCACGGAGAATGGCATCTCGCAGAAGCGGCACTTGTACGTGTCCTTGCCGTGCCTGCCGTGGGTCTTCATGTGCCTCGTGAGCTTGGAGCTCTGGGCGCAGGCGTAGGAGCAGAGCTCGCACTTGTAGGGCTTCTCGCCGGTGTGCGAGCGCCTGTGGACAGTGAGGTTCGAGCAGTTCTTGAACACCTTGCCGCAGTACTCGCAGGTGTCGTTGCGCCCGCTGCGCTCCTTCTTCAGCAGCGGACTGGGAAGGCCCTGGAGGGCCAGGCTGGCCGTGCTGCTCGCGGCCTTGCTGGCCTTGCGGAACTCGTTGCTCTCGAGGTAGTGCGGGCTGGGCAGCCAGAGCCCGGCAAAGTCGGGGCCGGCCGCGCGTCCGAAGCCCTGCCCGGAGAAGAGGTTGCCGGCGCTCGAGCTGTTGAAGTTGGTCGGCGAGAGGGTCGAGTCCTTCTCCTTGTTGTTGTTCAGCGAGTTGGCCAGGCTGGCAGTCGACTCGGCCTTGACGAAGCCCCCGACGCCGCCGCTGCGGTGGTTCTCCTGGAGCGCCTGCCGGTACGCCTCGGAGTACTGGTCGATGTTGCTCAGGCCGAACTTCTCCATGAGGTCGCCAACGAGGCTGGCCTTGCTCTCGGCGCGCTCGGCCTCGCCGGGATGGCCCTGGGTGGTCGACAGGTCCTCGGGAGTGTTCTCCTCGCCGTCGTCGGGCTCCTCCTCGCCGGCGCGCTTGCCGCCGACCTCGTTCTCCTCGTCGAGGTCCATGTTCTCGTCGCAGCTGCTCTCGTCGTCGGGCACGGTCTCGACGCTGCCCTGGGGGCTCTGGGCGCCGCCGCCGAGGCCGTCCCGGTGCTCCTTGCGCACGTGCTTCTTGAGCTCGGCGAAACCGCCGAGCTCGGCGTCGCAGACGTCGCAGCGCACCGGCCGGCGTGCCTGCTCGTGGCTCTTGCGGTGCACGATGAGGTTCGACTGGAAGCGGAACTTCTTGTCGCAGACGTCGCAGGTGTAGACGCAGGCCAGCTCGCCGGGCGCGCCGCCCTCGCCGATGATCGGCGTCGAGACGGCCGCGGGCGGCGAGGTCTTGTCGCTGTCGGTGCTGTTGTTGTTGTTGTGGTGATGGTGCCCGGCGAGCGGGCTCTGGCTGTAGCAGGGCGGCGAGCTCTCCTTCTGCGGGTGTTGCTGCTGCTGCTGCTGCTGCTGCTGCTGGGGGGTGACGCTGGAGGAGCCGGTGGTGTTGCCGGCGGCGTTAGCCTGGAGCGCCGGGCTGGGGGGTTCGGGCTGGCTGGAAGCGATGGCGGCAGCCGAGGAGCTACCCCTGCCGCCGGAGCTGCTGACCGAAGCTGAGTTAGGAGCCGCGCCTAAGGACGGGTTAGCGAGGCTCCTTAGGCGCGCCGAGTAAAAATCCAGGTTCGCTTCGAGTTGGGCTGGCTGGCCGTGGCCGAGGCCTCGGGCGCCCGCGTGCGAGAGCTCCGCGAGGTTCGCGAGGTTGCGCGCGTTGTTGAGCGTGTCGAGGGAGCTGCGCACGAGGGGGTCGCCGAGGTTGAGGCCGTCGATGCCGCGCAACGGGTCGCCGAGGTTCTGCAGGTTGCGCGTCGCGGTCTGCAGGTCCTGGAGGCCGCGGTAGCCGGCGAGGGGGTTGAGCGCGAGGAACTCGGGCCTGAACATGGGCGCGAATCCGCGCTCGAGGTGCTGGGGCAGTCGGAGGAAGCTGTGCAGGGGATCGCCCACGCCGAGTCCCGGCGCCGTCGCCGCCGAGGACTGGAGTCCGGGCTGCTGCTGCCGGTTGGACGAGCTGCCGCTGCTGGACGTGCCGCCGGACGAGTTGGCGGCGGAGGAGCTGCCGGTCGACTTGCCGCTGAGGTTCAGGTGGTTCAGCGGGCTGAGGTGGTGGTGCTGCTGCTGCTGCTGCTGCTGAGGCTGCTGGCCGGAGATCGGCGTCGGCGTGGGCGGACTCGGCGCCGGCGTGTTGGCCGAGGAGCCGTTGGACGAGTAGAGCCGCGAGCCGTGGACCGTTTGCGCGTGCTGCAGCATCTCCCAGGCGGACGACAGGCGCCGCGAGCACTGCGAGCACTGCAGCCACTTTGGTTCTGAAACAGGAGAGGAGAAGAAAAAAAAAATTTAATTTTTTGCTCTCTGCTATTGCTCCCCAATGACCGGCAATGAAAGGCTCGTTATCGGTTTCAATTCGGAATTCAGCGCGCGCTGTGTGAAATTGCGGCTGCGAGGGAGAGGCCGCGCTCTCGGTAAAATATATAATATCCCCGACGACAGTCTGCTGCTGGGATGTGCGGGGAGAAAGCTGGGGCGAAACTGACCCTTAACGACTTTTCTCTCTCTTTCTCTCTCCCGCGACGGGTTTTGAATTTCAATGTTTTTAATCCGGAATATCAGATTTTCAGCCATTTTTCACGCTCGCCTGCGCGGCCCCGGGATTTTTATTAATTCCAGAGAGAGAAAGAAAGAGCCCCCCCCCTCCCTTATTGTACGTAAGGCACCGCGTGCGCGCCTATCCCTTCTCTCTCTCTCTCTCTGGATTTTTCAGCGCGAAGCGTGACCTCGGAACGCACACACGGGCCGAATTTACGAGCGCGACGAATCCGCGCGCCTGTAATCGGATGAATCGATAATCCGTATGCAGGACGTATTTTCCTAGCTCTAATAAATACGCGATTCACTCGGGAATCACTCGGGCGGCACAATGGTCTGCCGCTTCTTCTTCTCCTCGTTTTTTTTTTTTTTTGTCTTCCGAGCAAGTAAGCGCGCTTCGAGTGCGACCCGTTAAGAAGCGGCCGAAAACTTTTTTTTTTTTTTCAGACGCTTTGTAAGAGCCTTGGGGAGAGAGAGAGAGAGATTGCGAGCTTTTTCCAAAGTCGTCGCGAGACAAAGGCGCCGCTTCCATCGTCGTCGGGCTTAATTAAAAGGCCATCTTTGATTCCAAACTTTTTCCCGCCGATCGAATACGCACTCGTGGATGTACAAAGAAGAAGGAAGACGCATGGAAACGGGAAACCGGGTGATGAGCCGAGACGTATTGTTTCGCGCTCGGGGCGTCTCTGCATCCCCTGTGTATAAATATACTCGCGCGGAAGTCGAAAATATTGCCGACTTCCCGGACTAGCTCCGGGCAGCCGAGAGGGCAGATAAGCAAGTGCCCGGACGCAGGCTATATAATAAAGGTGTATCGATTCGCGCGTTCTCGGCTTTTCATATGCAAACATCGCGGGTGGCCATCCGTTAGGATTATTTTTCGCGCTCTCGCTCGTTTTTCTCTCTATCGCTCTCCTTTTTTTTTTTATGGATTCTCGCCCTTCGCCCGAGGGTCCGGCTCTCGTGTTCCAAACCGCAGAACTGATTTCCATAGATAGCTCTATACACACTACGAGCTGATGTATTCTCCTGAAGTCCGAGAAGAGAGAGAGAGAGATAAGGGAGACTTATATACGCGTGGTGAGCAATAACAAGAGTCGAGGCTCACAGTGACCACTTTTCCGTCGAAATTGCCCGTGTCTCGCTCAAATCGCTCGGAATCGTCTGTGCAGTCGCTCTCAATTGTCTACTCCTGGTCAACCCTTTCACGGGGCATTTCACGCGAAGAACGATCTCGAGATACAACCGCGCTGTATACGCCAGCTCTAACGCTTTAATTGACAAAGGGGACGGATTTTTTTTTTTTTTTCACCAGCCGAGTATCGCACACCGCCGTTTCTTTCCATGAGAGAGAGAGAGAGAGAGAGGAAAACTTAATATGCGAACATAAAATAGCGTGGAGGGAAGAGCGGAGGATCACAAACGAGAGCCGGAGCGCGTCGTTGCTCGACGATATTAAAATATCGATTGGCCGATGTATGCGACGTATGCACTTTGTGCGTCGCAAGGGTTGCTGCAGCGAAGGGCTCCTGCATTCGACTATATTATTATATACACGCGCGCGCGGATGTTTTGCCTCTCGGAAATTCTTCGCCGTCTACGCTCGCCTCGTATCGTTCTCATGGTCGCGTCGCGTTGCACAAAGCCTTTCGGAGCTTGTGGTCAGTGCGCGGATTGGTCAAGTCGCGCTTAAAGACGCACATAGGTATATCCTTTGTGTCGCGCGCAGACCGCAACACACTTTCTGCCGCGGAGTCGTAAAACCTATATAGCTATATATGCCCGCATACACGCGGTGCGTTATAAAGATCGATTTTACCATGTGTATCAGGTGAAGAAGTGAGCGCGCAGAAAGATAAAGAAAAAAGCCTCTTTAAAGCGCGACAAAAGTGAGTCTCTCGCTTTCTTTTTCTCTCTCTCTCTCTCTCTCTCTCTCTCTCGAGTGTGGGCGTTGTTTTGAGTTTAGCCGTGGCCAATTCGCAAGCAATTTCGCTCCGCCGCGGGCTGTGCGCCTCTTCTCTCTTTTCTCGAGGTTCTTTACACCGCGCGCTGGCGGGAAATAGAAAAGCCAAGTGGACGCCTCTATATAACACACCGATACACCTATATACACAAGCAGTCGGGCCAAGGATAACTTTGAGAGAGCTTGGATTAATATTCCAGAGACGGACCTGACAGATCGGAAAATCCTGCGTATGGGCCAGATGGGAGAGACACTTTTCGGGAGATTTTAATTTTATTCGATACACAGCGCGGCGAGTGTCACGAATTCGCCCTTTTTACCGAAGCCTCCCTTTTCTTCCTTTTATCCGGAGTCTCGAGCGTGTGCGTTTAACGATATTATCACTACTCGCTCGGCGGAGATCTCGGGAAGGAGATACAGCTCGCATAAAGTGCGTGAAATCTAATATTTCCTCCGAAATAGCCCATAACACAATGTATATAATCGAATCTATTATCCTTCCGATCTTTCTAAAATTTACGCTTAAAGCAAAGCTCGCGTCCTCTGAAAAAAAAAAAAAAAAAAATTCCCCGTAAATATACATCGCGCGCGTGCGCGGCACACGACGACTACAGCGCGCGTACCTGCGCGAGTATAATATCGTTTCCTGTCTTGTCTCCGCATACACGCGCGTACTAGGGGTGTATAGAGACTGGGCTCGTGTGTACCACGTGGCCAAACAATGGGACGATTCTAATTGGGACGCGGTCGCACGGGAGAAAAAAGTGGACACAAAAACGCGCAGCCGCGCGCTGATGCGTCTCTCCGCTGAAGGGTTAAATCCGGTGCGGCGAGCGTCGAGGGGATCTATCTCGGACACGGCTGTACACGCGCGCACCTATGCACGCGTGCGCGCTTAAAGTTTTAAGTAGCCGAGCGTTTCAACGCCCTCGTTATACCAATTCCTTCTTCGTGGCTTTGATTAATCGTTGCTATAAATAATTCTTATACACGCGAGAGAAAAAAAAGTATACGCTTTAAAATCGGGTATATCGATGTCCAAGGTCGATCGGCCAAATGTCGCGTCCCACGAGAGAGAGAGAGAGAGAGAGAGAGAGAGAGCGAAAAAAAAAAATAAATCGGCGACACTCGAAACTACACAGCGCAGCGGACAATGCACCCCACTTTAAATTCAAAAATCGAATTTTACTCCTCCCCTGCGCAGCAGCGCACGCAGGGGCGACTCGTTGTTCGGCTCCGCTCGAGCAGATATATCGTCGCTCGGTATAGACCGGACGCTCGGATGCTCTAAGTGCAGCGCTTTAAACTCTTTTTTCTCTCTCTCTCTCTCTCCTGGATTTATATACGTATAGGTGGGAAAAAAAAAAACACGGCGATATCCTCGAGGAAAAAACTGGGTCAACGGCTTTGTTTGCCGGGGAGAAATTTAGAATAAATCTCGCATAGAGACACACGTCGCGGCGGCGAAGGAAATCGCGAGATTCCTCGGATCGATATCGCCTCCCCCGCCGCCTACTCTTCTTCTTTTCCGATGCGCCGCGCGGTGAAAAGGGAAAGTCGTCCCCTTTCGCCGGAGCTGCAGAGCAGCGCACAGATGCCTCTATATAGATATATACAGAGAGAAGAGCTGGAACTGCGCGCGAGGCAATTACGCGAAGCAAGTGCGCTCGATCGATAGCCGTATATTTAAGCCCACAGAAGCGCGACTTTCAACGGGATACCTGCGGTCACGGCGCGCGGAGAGAAATTCAGAGCCGATCATTGAGTTCTATACGGCACCGTATACATAGGATTTAACTCACCGGTGCTGACGGTGTTAGACTCGGCGTCGACGGACTCGGTCTTGGGCTTCTTGGCGATCTCGTCGATGCCGTCGTCGAGGAGTCCGTCTACCGTCCTTCTCTTGGGCGTCGAGCTGGCGCTCGCCCTGAGCTCGATGGGACTGACGGCCTCGTTAGCTCCGGAACTGGTACTGCTACCCTGTGGCGTTGGTGGGCTCTCGACACGTCCCGACCTCTTGATTATAGGGGCCGATATGCTCGGCACCGAGTTTAGCTTCTCGCTCGGACTCGTCTCGGAGCCGATGCTGCTCTTGATGGCCAGGGCGTCCTCGGGGTCCGAGTCCTCCGGTGCCGCTGTTGCCGATGGGCTCTGGCATCCCGGTAAATTGCTACGGCAGTGGTTCACCTTGTGCTCGATGAAGCGCACTATCTCGCCCAGCGGGTAGGAGACCCGGCAGCCGCCGCACATCACGATGTCCGGCGAGGCTGTGCTCTGGGACGTCTCCGCTGGAATCAGAGAAACGAATTCGTTTTTATTATATATATATACACAACTTTACGAATATAAATATGGATGAGAGTTTGCGGGGAGGATTTATACATCTCGGGAATTTAATAGCGCACTCGAGAGAGAAAGAGCCTAGCGCCGAGTCTTATAATTCAGTCTGGTGCCGCAGCCGAGCTGCGAGGTCAGCCGCAGACGTAACAATTCACTTTTAGGGCTCCTTCAGGAGAGTCTTTCTGGCACGCCGAGCAACACTTACTCACACACACACACACACGCGAGGAGGGGGAATTAACGCGGAGATTGGCAGGAGTTAGCGCATCGATCTCGTCGCCAAGGAGAAAAAAAGTAAACAACAACAAATTTTCATACGCGTTACAATAACGATGAAAGTATCAATCGGGGCGGAGCTCGCGCTTGACCAGTGGCGATCGCGCAGACGCCTGGCCACACCTTTCACGTGTACGGCTTTCTTTCCTTTAAAAAATCTCTCTCTCTCTCTCTCTCTCTCGCTCGTTCGCGTGCGCGTATGTGCTGCATGTCGCGCCGAAGGAGGGGAATCGCGAGCGCGGGGTTGGAAGGAGGCGGGAAAGGAGGGAGAAGACGAAGGAAGGGTCGCACCCCATTCGGGTATACGCTTTTTTTTTTTACCGAAAATCTGCTGGATCGCAGCAGCAGCAACGACGACGTCTTCTTCTCGAAAAGTCGAGCGAACGGATTTATAAAGTGTATATATATATGGCGGGGGAAGACTTTCGCTGGCGCGAGCGCGGCAGAAATTAAAATATCGAGCGACGGAAAGAGAGAGTTAAAGCTGTGCCGAGGGAAAGTTGGAGGAGGCGCGGAGACGACGATGAAGAAGACCCACATTCGAGAGGAGCTCTTTTGCTCTTGACTGTTACGGAATAACTGTTGTATTGTACTAGCAATCGATTGTTGATAAAAAAAAAAAAAAAAAAAAAAAAAAAAAAAAAAAAAACTCGCAGAACCGCCGTAACTCAGCTTGGGGTGTAGAGGAGGGAAAAAATCGAGCAAGAAAAAGGTAGCTGAATGCGCGAGAGCAAGAGCGGAGTACATAGAGTCCGTTATGCGCCTACGATTGAAAAGCGCTCGGTTAGAAACTCGAGAGACGCCGACAATGGGCTTTTGTTTTTTCGGGGGCAGATGTTCGCCGCGAAATTCGGTCCAGCGAGCTTGATGTGTATTATTTTTATCAACTTTTGCGACGACCACGATAATGCCTTATTCGTCATTAGTGGGAAATATATAATAGACACAGGGCATTCCGAGAGTGTAGAGAAGTGTGCGAGTGTAGGGGCAGAGGGAATATAAGTCGGTAAAAATACAATATTGCAGACTCCTCCGCCGGATCGAGCGTAAGTTGGATTGCTTACAAATTGGCCCATACATCCGTAATGCCTCGATCGCGAGCGTGTCTATATCTATATCTGTATACATCTCGGGCATTCCGCTCCCTCTCTTGCATTGTCTCACTCTCTCTCTCTCTCTCTCTTCCTCTCTTTCTCTCATATCCATGCGCACGCAATAAACGCAATCAAAGCTAGTAGTCCCGCGCGGTGATTCGAGTGGCCCAGAGAGAGGCAAGATATAACCAATATACTTATGCATATTGATATATCTCTCTCTCTCTCTCTCTCTCTGCGCCTGTAAGTTATGTGTACCTCCATAATATAACACATCCTTCCCTCTGTGTGTAACTTCGTTTGCGGCTATATTTGCACGGGAATATCGGGCGACTAATGAGCCGGGAATCGATCGGATGTTAATTACCCGAAATACGTCGTATATGGTATAATCAATCGAAGAAGCTCTGCTCTCGGTGTATGCACTGTAAGCGTGCGTTAATTTTCACCATCGCATCGTCGGGAAATAAATCCTCGACTCGTCGCGGGGACGTAGATGTAATGCGATTTGCGGCTCGTCGGGAAAAAGTTGCCGCACCGAGACACACTCGCACGCGCGCGCATAAGAAACAAGCAAAGTTTACCGTTCGCTCTCGCTCTATATACACTGTAGATATATGTATTATACAGTGGGAGAGAGAGAGAGAGAGAGAGAGAGAGAGAGCGAAGGCACGTATGCCGCATCGCCGGATACATAGCCCGCGGCGGTGTCCTTGTTAGGACATCCGTCCTGTCAAAACGTCCAGAGGACACATCGAAACAATTGAATTACGATCATCCCCAGGCGTCTCTCTCTCTCTCCGAAACCAATAATTCCATTATCCATTAGTATTGAGTCTCTCTCTCTCGCGAGCAAGTTCTGCGGCACACACACACACACCTATACATAACACGTAAACGAGGATTACACTACGCTGCAGCGCAGGAAAAATGTGCCGCACGCTCTGCAATGTACTATTCATGCGGACGGGAGTCTTATCTCTCTCTCTCTCTCTCTCTCTCTCTCTATTGGAGGGTAATTTCGCCGATTGTATGAATCGTTACCCGTTAGCAGCGCCATTACTCCTCGAGGTATGCGAGTGTATACGTATATCACGACGACACCAGCACGATCATCACCTCGATAATATATCGGACGGACTTTCCGTTGCGGCGTCGCTAATATGGCGAAGCTTGCACATGTATCACCGAACGCGCGACGGAAAGAAGGGGCCACTGGTGTGGTCCATGCTCGGATGCAGACTGGATGAAACCAGCCCGAGCAGGACCCCGAGCAGGATATCAAAAGAATAGAAAGGACCCCGCGCGCTCGAGCCGTCTCTACCCGTACGTACGTATGTGTGCGCTTCTCGGTAGTGGGGATGATTCCGAACGTTCCTCCTTTCCTCTCCTCTCGTCGCTCTTCTTTTTTCTCCGACTCTCATCTGGGGCCTCAACCCCCTTCGATTTACGGGACATACGACGGCACGGTGTTTTTTTTTTCTTCGATTAACCCGTACCTGGACACAAAGGATGCGGCAAAGTTTTTTCTCCAACGTCGAGAGAAAAAAAGCGCGACGGTTCGGGGAAAAAAGAGACCGTTGATCCTCTCTCTCTCTCTCTCTCTCTCTAGCTACCCGGTATTACCGCGGCGCGTCTCGCGTGTCTCCGAATCGATCTTATCGATTCGCAGCAATAAAGATGATTTATCGGCTTTTAAGCGGCTTTTACGCATTGTGCCTTCCTCGAGCGTATAGAGAATACACAAGGAGCACACCGCGATTTCCCGATCGGTCCCCAAGGTTCGCCGACGCGACCACGAAGCTACCGCAGCGGAATAATCATCCTCGAGAGGCGATAAAAAAAAAAAAAGCGCGCGCGGAAAACGAGATGAATAAAAGATGCGCGAAGAAAACGGTAGCAAAGAATATTCTCAGCTCTCCCACGGTTAAGTTGATTAGGGTAGATTCGCCCGTAGATAGAGAAGGTGCGCGTATATACGCATTGTCCGGCGGGAAAAGGATACGTCCCATTCTCTGTGGAAAACGGGTGAAATCGGGGTGACCAGCGAGAGACAGCGAGTTTAGAGAGAAAAAGCCGAGAGAGAGAGAGAGATCATAGAAAAGGCCCCAGAAAAACACAGTCCACACATTCGCCGCAGTGGCTGCCGGTAGTAGTTATGAAAAATATGAAATCTCGTTCTCACGGCGAGCTCTGAATAGAGTGAGAGAGAGAGAGAGAGGCCCCTGCGTATCGTGGGAGGATCTCGGCCGGGCCTTTTGTGCCTTGCAGCGCTACGCTGTCCGCCGCCGGCTCACACATATACGTATAACGCGCTCTTCGTCGCAGCTCTCTTTGGACGATGTCCATTGTGAGGGAGCGTAGGCGACGGCCAAACAGGTCCCTTTGGGCTTGACCTGTCCCCTTTTGCTCTCTCCACACACAGACAGAGGCACAGGCTCATTCAGAAATGCCGATGCTTATGGCTGTATAAGAACCCTTTTCTCCGTTTTTTTTCGATCAAAATAAATCATGTGGGGACATCGCACGGATACAGTTATACACGCTTTTCAGCTGCCTCGCTGTTTCCGGGATCTCTCTCTCTCTCTCTCTATGGCTTTTCTCGCATTTTCGCATTCTTCCATGATCGGCCGCAGGCCGATTTTCTCATGATTTTTTCGTTGGAAAGGCTCACTGCGTTTTCCCATACTGCACAGGTGCGAAAGAAAGATCGTCGTATCCAGCCGCGATATTCCGCGGGAAAATTCAAAAGAGCGCTTCGAAATCACGGCTCCGCGAGCTAACTGAAAAGAAGCTGACCGCGAAAGGCCAATTAAAATTTGACCTGGACAAAACTGTCCCGGCACGTCACAATGTATCGCTTTTTCGACGAGGCGACGCGAGTTACGTGGATAAAAGCGCCGGACCCATACAAATCCAGCGGCTTTTGTACTGTCCGGCGCTGCTGCGTCGCGTACACGCACAGGATTGCTTAATTAGAAACTTCTCTCGCTCGGCGTGTGCGACGAGGGCAGCTCGTTACATTATTCATCCCCCGCGTGCGAAACTGCGGCAAAACGCAAACTTTTGCGCGAGTGCCGAATCGTGTTCCGCGGCGGAGTGAGAGAGAGAGAGAGAGAGAGAGAGAGAGAGTTTTCGCTCTCTGTGTTTAGGAGGACTTTTCTATGCTCTAACGAGCAACGGAGACGCGTTCGTACGAAGGAATCCGCATCGCTCCACAATACACGCATACCTTTCTCTTTTCCAATGATGTCACTCGTCCCCATACTCGCATAATATCGACCCAGTTTTCGAACAATAATCGCAGGCAAGCCCCTCCCCCCTCAACGGTATAGCCTTCCCCACTCGGCGATTGTTAATTAATTTGTCACAAAACTCACCCGCGGCGCTATTATCCAAGGTCCGACCAATCGCCGCTCTCTCTCTCTCTCTCTCTCTTACCTCTTGAGAAATGGCCGCTGCCGTCTATATAGCCGCGGCAAAAAAATGGTGAAACGCGGAGGCGACAGGACGTGATAAGCAAGGATCAGACTCTCGGACTCGAAAGTGCGAACGGTCTACGCTTTAAAGCAGATATCCTGCGCGAAAGAGAATCGGCTTCCGTTTTCCGCTCTTGCGACGCGCGTATACACGTAAACGCTCGACCGAGCGCGACAAAGAGGCCGATTTGTGCAGCGTTTTCTTCGATCGCGACCAGCGTCGAAATTCAAGCGTCTGCGAGAGAAGCGCGCGCGCGGGGCGAACGAACTGCTATGGGTTAAACATCCTCTGTACACATACACACACACACACGCTAGTGCGCGAAGCGTCAAGGCCGGCATTGTATACGGTTCCTCTGGTACTTTTTTTTTAATTACGCGCTTCCGCCAGCGCGTACGTTCCCATAGCGTTTCTCCGCCGGCTAAGGTCGCGGAGAACATTTTTCCTGGAGAGTCGCGCGAACTAGTATTTTTAGACACGCGTGTGTGTATCCGGGAAAAGAGAGAATAATGAGCTGAAGACACTGTTTACACACGCTGCGGTCAATCGGAGATAGAAAAGATAGAAGGAGGAGTGCGGAAGACAGGGGCTATGTACAATAAGGCGCATCGCAGCGAGAAGCACCTGAGAAAGTGACCCTTGGTCAGGTAGCCGAAGGAAGAGAGGAAGGTGAATGGGGGGCGACAAAGCGTATAATGCGAGCAGATTATTGGCCTGAAAGGTGCTACAAGCGCAGTGTGTTCGCACCTCGGAGGGTCGTCTCTCTGCCGCCGGACAATGGCCGAGGGAAACCGAGACTGCAAACAACCATAAATTTCCCTCTCTCTCTCTCTCTCTTCGCTGCCGCACAGGATATACGCGGCTACTCGGCCTATTACGCAGGGGGATGACCCTTCGGCGCAAGCGATGAATATAATAAGAGAAAAAACGCACGAGCGCAGGAAGACGAGATAAACACGCGAGTCGGCCTTTTAAGAGGCCATTTGAATATACGATGGGGAGAGAGTGAGAGAAGCGTGCGCGGGTATTGTTTCTGCACGCGCTTCTTCTTTTCTCTCTTTTTTAGTACAAGCACGCGTACAGGCGGGGTGAATTAGCGGAGGGAGTGAGGGCGCGTATACGGATAAATTAATAAATCACGTTTATCGCAGAGAGAGAGAGAGAGAGAGAGAGAGAGAGAGAGAGAGGCAATCTCGGCGGTTTATCAAGGAGCGTAGTAGTTTCATTATCGAGGGCCGAATCATCGTCGAAAAGTCCAATCTCCAAGAGAGAGAGAGAGAGAGAGAGCCATTCCAGCGTAGTTTTGCGCGAATTTAACCCCTTTTTAACGGGCCGCCGACGAGCAGTTCCAATAATCCCAGGTTGCAGTAGTCGACGACGACGACGACGACGACGACACAGTGTATAGCGCGTCTATATCTATAGTAAGAGAAAGAGATACAAGAGAACGAACCTGACGACAGTCGTATTTCAGGGGAAATTGCCCGACGGCAGATTGGATGGACGATATACAGCCTCCGGTACAGCGTCGGCAGTAGCGAGAAATTGGTGCACGAAGCACATATACATCGGCGGTCATCTATACTACTCGCGAAAAACAAAAGAGACGACGAGTATTACGCTGCTGTGTACAGCCGTTATGGCTGCGAGGACGGGGCCTTTTCGATTTATCGGTGTACGTATATATATGCGAGGATGGAGATAAGGAACTTAAACGCTAATTGGGAACGAATAAATACAAGAGCTGCGTTTGTGTCGCACCTCGAGCGCGAGAATCATCCGAGAGAGCAGCTGTAAATCATACGAGTCTCTCTCTCTCTCTCTCGTTTAAAGCCAGCTAACGCGAACTCATAAATTATTGATGAATTATCAAAGACGAACTTTCTCGGCCCATGAATTATTGAAAACGAACGCGCGCACGGCTCATTGTTACGTTCTCACCCCGTTAGAATGCTTATAACGAAAAAAATCGTCGAAAAGCAGCGAGTCATCGACTTTATCGGTTATAATAACAACAAAGTAAAAATCTCTCGCAGAAATTTTTGAAGGTCGCGCCGCTGCTGCTGAATTATCGCTTAGAGGAAAACAGAAAGTCGTCGGCGAGAGTATAGGCGCAATAAAACGAGAGAGAGAGAGAGAGAGAGAGAGAGAGAGAGAGAATGTAAAAAAAAAACGTCAGCGACGTCGTCGTCGTCGTCGTGCTACTTTCCTTATCGCGCTCGCTCGTGTGTCTACACTTGCGAGCGAAAATCCGCGACTACGGCAGCACCCGCATGATCCACCTGCGTTTCGAGCTGATAACCTCTTGCCTTCGCTAGCGTGTGTATAGCCTCCGCTGTTATTTTTTTCTCTCTGATGCGTTACGCAACGATTCGCGTATATATAGCGCGCTTCTTCGAGTGATTCGACTATTTTCATTGGGACGCGTTGACATTACAGGGAACTTCCTTGCGATGACGAATACGATAACGCTATCGCATCGATTCCGAATAAAAGAATCATCGTATAGCACAACAAAAGGCGCGTAATTCAGTAGCGCGCGTCAACGCATCGTCGGCCGCGCGGCACGGAACATTCGTATCGTGGCGCCACCTCGTCTCCCCCTTCGGAAGCGCCAAGAGCATCTCTCTCGCGGGGCATTTAATATAATCGTCGCTGCGGCGTTAAGCTGCCTCTCGTTACTATACGCATACACACTCGTCGCCGCTGCACTACTTCCGTGCCACTTCCGAAACGTCGCTGCGCGTGAAATCCTCGCGACTTTTTCCCAAGCCGTGTTTACACGCCTACGGAGTGTATAATACACACAGAGAGTCGACAATTAGACTCGTAGGAGCTGTGCGAAAATCAGCCGCGATTTTCTCTGAGCTCCTCCTTTCTTTGCTCCCGACGACCACGACTACGGGATAAGGATCTATGGACGAGCTTTTCCGCGTTCCGTCGCGGGAATTCAATGCTTGTTTTTCTTTCGCGAGAGAGAGAGAGAGAGAGAGAGAGTCGCGTGTGTCGAGAGAGCGATGAGACTAATTATTTTTCTCTTCGAGCGAACTGCTTCTTAATGTTTAATGGATGGGAGTTAGGTAGCTGTATAGCTGTGTTAACGATTATTAGCCGCTATTTTTTCTTCCCTGTGAGCGAGAGAAATTTTCTAAAGAGTCACGCGTCCGTCGATTAAAAATCAAGTGCGCGCCTCGTGTCCGTTTTTTGTCAGCTTCAAAGACACCTCTCGCACTTTACTTTCTTTTTTGCCCTCCCGACTCTACGGTCCGTTGCTGCGTACACTACCTGGGCGCGTGTCTCTATTAAAAGGGTTCTCCTCTCCGTGGCACGCGACTACATCCGAGGAATGAAATCGCGCTTTTTTCGACACTCGGCTCAACAGTCTACTGCATCGGATACGTTATCGTACACACGAACGATCCGACGGCTAGCTTCAAAGACGCGATGTTTAACGGACGCTGAGAGAGAGAGAGAGAGAGGGCGAAGCATATGCCACGCACGTGCCGGCCAGAGAGGGACTGCGGAGAGACACTCTTGTTTGCTAAATATGAGAGCACACCTCGAGACGGCACTTTTCAGAGGAGCGAGATCGGCCTCGTATATTTCGTTCTTTTTCTTCTGTTTGGAGAGACGGAATCGGTGCTAAGATAACAGAGGAGCAGTCTTCTCTTTTCTTCCCGGTGCAATAAAAACTGCGTAATATTCTATTGACCGATCGCGTATAACGACGTCTTATCAGCGCGTCTTATCGATTCACTGCCGAAAAACACATATACGCGCAGGAATTCTACGATTCCAGGTATATACTCACGCAGGAAGCGGAGCCTCGTCACTCGTATCACAAAAGCAGCGAATAAGAGGAAGAGGAGGCCTTGCCGGGGGTATCTTTTCGCGGCGGCGTCATCGCGCGAACTAAAGAATATCGCAGTTGTAATTAAGAAAAGCGCGGAGAGCGAGAAGAGGAAGGAACGGAAGAAGAAAAGAGGTGAGGGGGTTGCCCCGACAGTACGGGGGTGGAAAAGTCGGCACTGAAAAACGCTCGCGCATGACAATGCCGTCTCTCTCTCTCTCTCTCCCTCCCTCTCGTGCAGCAGTTTCAAGGTGGGGGCGTCTAGGGGGGCTAATTAAAAATTCCCTGGCATATCGGCCAAGACGCTGCGCTGCCGGCTTCTTATGCACACGCGCGCCACGCGCTTATCAGCTATACATATATATATATATATACACACACATATTCTAAGCTTTTCTCCTCGCGCGTCTCTACGGGCAAACAGCTCGATTTACAATCGCGAGAGTGGGTGATATGTGGCATCGCGAATCGGCTTACCTTGGGCGATTCTAACAGCTGGCATTTTGATCCTCATGATGACTGCTGAGCTTTTTTCTCCTTGATCCTCGTGTTTGTATTACAGATGTGCCTTGCGGGCTACGATGATTTTCGCGAGAACTCACACTCGAGCGATGGGATAAAACCAAAGGGAAAAGGAGGGTAACGTCCGCGCGAGGTAAAGTCACTTCCTCTCACCCCCTTCTCCGTTTCATTCTATATATCGTTTCACTTATTTTTTCGGCGCAAAGTTCGGCTGCTCTCTTGTTATCACACAACACGCGAGCGAGGATACGAGGCTGCTCCGATCGTCAACTGCTACTGCTGCTGACTGCTGCTGCTGCTGCTGCTCTCGACCTCATGGCTGTGCCGGCACACGGCTCACCGGCGCTTGATGCACCGTTTCTCTCGGAAAACAGAAAAAAAAAAGGGAGGCGAACGGAGATTCGAAAAAAAAAAAAATAAATATCACTTCCGTTCAGTCTCTCTCCCTCACGTGCGTTGCGTCTTCTTCCTCTTCATCGGAACTAGCGGCGCGAAAATTCGAATATCGAGAGAAGCACACAGAGTGATACGGCAGACCGGCGTGCAAGTACGCGCGGGCGGAGAGAGAGAGAGAGAGAGAGCTCGGTCCAGCATGGGCCGTATCTCTGAGTGGACTGTGGCCGGACGCGGGCGCGCGGCGGCTGCTAACCCGGCGCCGTTCGTCGGGACCTGGTCTCGGGGCAGCACTGTGTACGCGAGCGAGCGGTGACGGCGGCTCGACTCTCCTACTCGCTCTGCGCTGCTCGCGTGTGTTGAGCCGCCGCCGTTCGGTCGGCTTCGGAGCGCTTCGGACGGGCAGAGAGAGGGAGCCAGCGTGTAGAGACGTACGTAGACCGGACAGCCTGGCGCAGGCGCTCGATCGCTCTGGGGTGCTTTTCACCCTACAGCCGAGGGTAGTGGGGGGGTAGTCGCGTCTCTGTCTATGTGCTCTCCCTCCAGAACCGAAGGAGAGCACACGAGGAGAGAGATAGCTCCCGCGCATCGGGGTAGGAGGGGATGCTACTGATGGCCAAGTAGGGGGGAGGAGAGGAGTCACGACGGCGGTCAGTGCGCGCGCGAACTCGATGAATCTTTGATAAATTCTATTATACGGACCGGCTGACTCTTGGGACGTGCACCGCGCGCTTTTTCCAGAGATGCGGTCGGATGAATAGGTAAAGTGGATTATTCGACGGAAATGGGAATAGCGGTGTTAGTCTGTGTACTTTGTATAACGAAGCGCTGATTCACCTTGCGCGATTTCGTAATTCGTCGTGATAAGCAACAATGCCGAGTGAGAGAGAGAGAGAGAGAGAGAGAATATACGAAACAGCTGCTCGAAAAGTGGCCTATTTTTAACTCGCACATAACGAGCGTATTCGTACACCTCCGTTGCGCCCTCTAATTTCCACGTGATTTTCTCGCTGACCGTTGAATTTTCTCACAGGCCCTCTCGAAGACGCCCTTGAAAATCAGGCCGTCTGGTACGCGTCACCAGACCGGACCTCTGTCTAATATCTCCGACAGCAAATCTTTGACTTTCGGGTAGGTTGCTCTGCACCACTCGAGATCAAGGGTTCGTTCGTTCATCTACGACACACCTCGAGTGCGTCTCTGCGGTTATACACGAAAGAGCGTCGTCGAAAAAATCAAGCCGTATAATTAACGATTAATCACACGTGGTAAACATATACTCGCCGCCCAATTTCCTCCTCGGCTTACTTCGCGCTCTCGTGTATATATAACGCAATTACACAACGTGTCCCGCTAGATAATAATATTTGCTCTTTGCAATACGCTGTTTTATACTGGCACACAGGCGGGCATCGTTATACTCTCCAGCTGGAAAAAAGCTGGCGACTCAACCGCGCGCACAAGAGAGAGAGAGAGAGAGAGAGAATAAACAGATTTATCTTGAAAAAACAGGCGCGCTTACGTCCAACGACGCCGACGAGAGCTCGCTCATCCGAAATGTGGAATATTTTTACGGAGCGCGATGATGACGAGGGACATTGTAATGCGGGCTCTTTCGTCGCGAGCAACTGATTAAACATATTGGTCAGCGGGTCGTCGTCGCGCGTTTCGAGGCGCAAAATAAAAAGAAGAAGCTCGCGTGCGCTGTTATATATGGAAGAGAAATATTTTTCGTGCTATAAAGCCGAGAGCGAGGTTAAAAAAATCGTCGGCTGGAAGAGAGCGAACTAATCGGTATTCTTTCCGCGCGACGCTCTTAAGAGTCGGCAAGTTTTCCTGCGGGACGTGTGCGGAGAAAGAGGGATTGTTTTGGCGACGGTCAGCTTGGAAATTAGAGAGTTCTTGAAAGCTTCTCAACGAGGGGGATGTGTATAAATTATTGAGCGTCTCTCGTAGCCGCAAAGTTTCGAGAGAAATTTACAAGAGATAAAACGCATACGTGTGTGACGCTGTTCCGTTAGACGGGGCAAAAAACAATCGGCGTATAGAGGCGACGATTCGGTTAACTAAACCGCGCGATATGCATCTGTTCCCCGCTGGATCTTCGCTTTCCAGTCGGAAAAAGAGCGGCGGCGCTACGAGAAAGCGCATCAGGATTAAGAGCAGATTCGTATCTCCGCCGGAGAAATATCCCAGCGAATATCGCCGCAGCCGCGCACGAGAGTCACGAGCGCCGCTAATTTCAGACAGAAGCGCGGCGGCTCAGCCGTTATGTGTAGAGAGAGAGAGAGAGAAAGAGCGGGCGATCGTCCAAAGGGTGAAAAAAAAAAAAAAAAAAAAGAAGCCGGGTGACGACGACGATAGCCTCCGAGAGAACGAGACGCATATCCTGTTGGGTTTTAAAGCTTATTTTTACACGGGGCAAAAAAGATTCTCGCTTCTCTCTGTCTGGCGCACACATGTGCGCTGCAGCGGCGACGGCGTCGCGAAGTCCAGCGCTCGCGACGACGACTATACTCTCGCTCTCGCGACCAAGCGTGAAGCTTACGCCCCTCTCGCTGCTCCCGATATTTACGAGGGTTTTTTTTCTAAATTTACCTCTTTCTTGGGAGATTTTTCGGTCGAGCTTTCGTTCTCTCGTCGTTAAATCGCTGCTTCTAAAAGCGGCTTAATTGATGCCCCCCTCCCGACATCGTACACTCGTCGTCACAAAGGATTCCGAGCTGGTAACGAGCTGTTTATTCGCGCCGATAAGGCACATCGGCGTGTAAATTCGGTAATTAGAAAAAGTGACGCTATTAATTATACATAAGCGTAGACGGAGGATTTCTCGGTAGCTCTAAATCATAGCCATAAAGTCCGCTCGCCAGTTGGCAGTAAAAGAGAGGAGAGAAGAAGAAGAAGAAGAAGACGAAAAAGAGTAATACAGGCGCGTGTGCAGCGGATGATGAAAAAAGCGCGTTGGCCATCGCGCGTCCGCCGGCTCTGCAGCAGTTTATACGCTGTACCAAAAATAAGTACACAAGACGCGAGGACAGAGACCCCTTGCCAAGGGTGTTTAGAATTTTGGAGCTCGAGAGCTGCAGCGTCTTTGTCGGAGAGATCTCGAGAGCTGTTGCAGGGCAAGGGTTTTACGCTGACGGATTTATATGGGCTTCTTGTGTTTTCCGTTGTATAATTTGTTTGTCAGGTGCACGTCTGGAAAATTTTTCGGATCTCTCGAGATGATTAATTTTAGAGATCGTTCGATTTGCATGTGTATGATTTGTTATAACGGTGTGTGTGTGTGTATACAGTGAGGGTATACGTATATACATACGCTTATTTGCATATTGACACTTGGGACTCGAAAGCGCTTAGTCAGGTATGCGCCGAGCACAGGTATAAGTTGCAGTTGGTCTTTTCTTCTTTCTCTCACTCGGCGTTGCTCTCTCTCTCTCTCTCTCTCTCTCTCTCTCTCTCTCTCTCTCTCTCCACGCAATATTCCACCGAGACCACGCGCTTTTTTAACGTCCCCGCCGAATTCCAAAACATCTGGACCAACCGCGAATTCGTCGCACTCGTATGAGAAAGTCGAAAAAAGCGAATTTCCAGAATCTCACGCGAGCGTTCGATCAGTCGACATCTCTAAAAAAGTCCCGCCGATAATCGCCGCCGCTTGTCACGCATCCACCACTCACACAAGTGTATCGGATTTTTCTGGCCTCGTAAACAAAACCGTAGCTATACACACTCGTCTATCTATCAAAAATCACGGGCTCGTTGATCCCCGCGCACACACACACACACACTCCACAGCCTTTTTTCCCATGTCCATTTTTGCATAAAAAAATTCTCACCGTCATACTTTCGCACGGGCTCCCCCTTTTTCCTCCTTCCGCGTGATGCCCTTCCCTGCCACGCACACACACACACACACACACACACGTACGGAAAAGGTGCATTAACTAGCGTGCGCTCCGCGGAAAGGATGAAGAAAAAAACGCGCATTCCCCCGGGGGCACATACACACACACACACACGTATGACCATATAGCGTTAGGTGCATTCCTTTAATTTCTCTCTCTCTCTCTCCCTCAGAGCCTAAAAAACGATAGAGACTCACCCTTGGCTGCGAGTTTTTTTTTTTCGCGCGCCAGCGATCGAAGGGGGGTACGATCTCCTGCGCGCGTTCCTATACACGCGCATACGCGCGCGATGTGTATCGGAAGGAAACGCGTATCGGGTGGGGGTACCTATACGCGCACCGGCGGACTGATGCACCTTGTAGCCAGAGGCTGTAGAAGGGGATGGGGGGGGGGGGGGGGGGGAGAGCGAAGGACAGGAAGGCCTTACGGTAGTGGGGGTAGGGGCATAAAAAAGTCTTACGGTACACGGGGCGACTGCGTGTGCTGTGGCACGGATTCACTCT
Source organism: Trichomalopsis sarcophagae (assembly GCA_024372645.1). Lineage (NCBI taxonomy): Eukaryota > Metazoa > Arthropoda > Insecta > Hymenoptera > Pteromalidae > Trichomalopsis > Trichomalopsis sarcophagae. The sequence continues at coordinate 619,721 of QLSS01000008.1, forward strand.
CTATAGGCTATTGAGAGAGCGAGTTCCGAGGATAAAAAACGAAGCGGAGCTCGGGAGGCAGGGAAAAAAGTTGAATTACTGCTAGACCAAGCGCATGTGTGCGTTTGCAGTGGCGGAGCCTTACGGGAGTGAAAAATCCTCCGAGATATTGAGGGGGATGCTGCCGCTGGGCTACTGACTTTTCCCCCAATTTCTCTCGTTTTTTTTTTTAAGTGAAAAAACTCGCGTGAGAACGGGACATCCTGTTTCCGCGAGACGTGAGATTTTTATTTCCGCGCTCGTTTTTACTCCAGCTTCGACGCCTCTATCGCGCTTTATGATTTTTTTTTTCTTCTGGCGGGTGTACGTTTCTCTCTGTGCTCTCACGGAGAGGAGCTGTCGCTGATGATCGCACCTGTGGCTCTAACGCTCGACCTTGGGCTGATTTTGATTTTTCGAAAATAATCGATTTCACAAAACGGCCCATTGGTCCACACACATACACATCTGCGCGGCGCCATTCGAATAATCCAAGACGTTAAAAACTCAAGCCGTTAGTCTCTCGCGGAGAGAAAGAGGGCTTAGAGAGAGAGAGAGAGAGAGAGAGAGAGAGCCTCGTGCGCTGCATCTTCGTGGCGCATCTCTATATCTCGCCCCTGATGTATACGTGTGTCTGCGCGATGTCGCCGGGGCAGATGGCCGGCCAAGGGGTAAGGAAGCGCCGAAGAAGAAGAAGAGGAGGTTTTGTAAAAAGCGATTGAAAAAAAAAGCCCAGCGCCCCGAGGGCTCCCTTTTTATCTTACGGTAAATGCTCTGCTGCTGCTGCTGCTTTCTTTCCATCCAGCACACGTGTGTATACAGCCACACATGCGCGCGCCTCTCTCTCTCTCTCGATCGAATTTCGAGCATTCATGCAGCGTGTGCAGAGGGCCCTTTACCTCCTTAATTCTTTCTTTCTGCCCGTGTGTAAGTGCGCATTGAGAGGATCGCTCGCGATCTTGAGATTTCTAATCTCCGCTTCTTCTTCTTCTTCTTCTTCTTCTTCTCCGGTGTCCCCCGGACGGGATAGTGTGTATGTATATGTGTACGGTCCAGGTGTGACCTCGATAATTTCACGGATCGTTATGGATCTCGTCGCCTATACTCCGCCCCCGCGCGATTTCTAAGCCTCGATAAAAACGAGACGAGAGATCGCTGCATCCTTTCGCGAGTCTGTGTCTTGTGGGATAAGAAGATTGTATATACTGTATACCGTTAGGCGAACGTACAGTAGCGATCGATATGTGTAATTGGAAGAAAATTTGTGTGGATGATCTTCCGAGTATAAAAATTCTTCCCGATACAGGTATAACACAAGGGAGGAGATAACGATCGAGGTACATTTCGAGTATTAACGCCGATGTTTGCGTCTTGGCACGTCGACAAAATGTAAATAAGTCGAGAATTCGTACAAGCATCCCTTTTCCTCTCTCTCTCTCTCTCTCTCTCTCTCTCTCTCTATCTCTGTCTGGTGCACAGGGCAGAAATAATAATTTTTCCGCGCTATCTCGAGGATCTCCTTTTCGCGTCTAACTGTAAATGATCCTATCCCGGATGACCCGTATACGCCGCGCAGGTATAGAAAAATCCGAGCGGCTAAAAAAAAAAAAAAGACCGAGAAAAGGGAAGCGGCCGCTGCATCTATTGCAGTTTAGGCGCAGACCAGCTGACCATTCCTCGAGAGAGCGTGAGCCGTGGGAAGAGGTTACGCACTACATCCACCCTCTCTTCTTCTTCTTCTTCTCACCCTCGGCTGTTTCTTTCTAAAACCGATTCGAGCGAGATTGCTTTTAAATTGGCGCGCGAGCAAGAGGGACAGGTATAGAGGCGCATCTTCGCGTAGATGGGCTTCCGGAAATCCGTAAAATTAGAGCGGCTGTCTTAGGACCGCCTACTATACTATATATATATATATATATATATATATATATATATATATATATATAT
>QLSS01000008.1:621695-682390 GCA_024372645.1 Trichomalopsis sarcophagae
ATATATATATATATATATATATATATATATATATATATATATATATACACTTCACTTTTGTTTCCCCGGTGCATCGCCGCGGCTAATTAGCCCCGGCAACTGACTCTCTATATCCTCGGATATTTACCGACAGAAATACGCGCACGAAATTGAAAAACAAAATAATTGCGTCGACTGCAGCGAATAAAGCCGTTTTTTTTAACGTATATACACAGCCGCGTGAAATAAGAGGACGACGATAAGAGCGTCTGGAGTCGCGAGCGCATACCGCGGCGCTGCATTTTTCAGGAGTTTAAAAATACTTGATCTCTCCCAACTGGCCAAGGGTCAGTCACTCCTGCGTCGGCTGCTGCTGCTGCAGGAGCAAAAATAGCAGCACGACGCTCGCGCGAAACGGAAAAGAATCGGCGCGCGGGCACATGCACACACGCCCTCCTCGTCGCCGACTGTACGTTTATACGGCTTTCGTTCGCTCGCGAATGGCTCTTTATGTCCGGGCGGCGAGGCCGAAATGTTAAAAAAAAAACTTATGGACCGATTTAGAATTGCTATTTACTTATGAGTATTTTTACGTTGATCCGGATATGCCGCAGCTCTATCGAATAAAAATATCCAATAAATAAATAATACAGAGTAGATTTTTGTAGAGAGGCTGCGGGCTCGTTATTAAAATTTTTATCCGTACGGCTAGCTATAAATAGCCGGCGCACGAGAAAACATATTTTTGGACAGCGAGCGGAAGCACACGTGTTAAAAAAATCCTCCCTAAGGAGAGCGTGTGACAAACTCGGACGCTGAGCGAGCGATTTACGGTAATCGTCCAGACGCTTCCAGAGCGTACGTATATAACAAACAAATCCAGGGCTATACACTCTGGCGCAGGTAAAGGAGGCTCGCCCGATTTCACGAAAAATCAAATCATTCGTGTAGAGCCATATTATCCACAGAGAGAGAGAGGGAGAGCCGAAACCGAGAGAATAAAGCGGTGACCGGTGCAGCAGTCCGATTCTGCCCAGTCACGTACAGGAGGAGAGCAGCGTGTGGAAGACAGTGGTATACCGATCTTATACGCGCTTACGCGCGCGATTTTTCACGCTTGCGTGCCAGCGGCCGCTGTCATATTTGCCTATGATGGACGATGTCTTTGGGCGTCGGCGGCGTCGGCAATGGACAAACGGATTTGACGATGACGCGCCGGTTTTTCTATACTCGTATATACAGGATTTTTCCGCTGCGCCTGCAACCGATGACAGGAGCTTGCGCCATATTCTCTCATTCTGATTATGACCGCTCGGTTAGCTCTCGGACGTTTCTTTTTCTCGGGCATTGTGCGCCGGGCGACGACGATTTTTCGCCTCGATGAGAAAATGCATCCGAGAATCGCTCGCTGTGGGGATTTTTCGGACGACGGATGCGTTTTGTCTAATAATACTCGCCCCGCAGCTTTTCACGTCGCGCGCTCAGACGCAAACTTAATCGCGTCTCTCGAATCGGATGGCGAATTTTTCGCCGAGGTGTATCATCAGCTGTTGCGGGTAACTACGAATGAAATCGTGGACTAAAGATCGAGAGTCTAATATCTGATCGTTAAGCTAATAATAAATACGTCGTGAACCGACCCTAAAAAACGAACAAATCATCCGGACAAACAAGGGAGGTAGAAAAGGTAAAAACGCGTTTTGAGAAATAGCCAATTTATAAGCACAAAAGGAGCAAGACAATAAAGAAAGAGATCAGCGCCAGCAGCGAGTGTCCAACGCTCGAGGCATCCGGTCCGGATGCGCAGCAGCAGCAGCAGCAGCAGCAGCAGCTCCACATAACCCCAGGACACACAGAGACTCGCAGGCGCTGCAACGATGCCCAAACACGAAAATAGACGCCGGATCAATTTCTGGGCATCATCTCTCTTCTTCTCAGCTGGTTTTCCCTCCTTAATCTCCTCGGTGGTCGGCTGCTATACCTTTTTTTCTCTCTCTCTCTCTCTGAAAGCTCATAGGAAAATACGGAACCGCAGCGCGCGAGCGATGGATTCTTCACGGTTGCCTCGCGGCTGCTAATCGTTTTACGAGTCAGGGCTGGTGTGTTGTGTGGCGCGATGCGGAAAAAGGGAATAATGCGCGTACGGCCGGTACTGCGTGAATCTTGCGAAATTTTCGTTTACACAGCCGCGCGGCCCGTATGAAAAGTTTAATTGAATTCGCTCGCCTTCGAGGAATATAAGGAGGGAAGGAAGAAGAAGAAGAAGAAGCTGCGCGGAAGAATGGGTGGGGAGAAAGAGAGAGAGAGAGAGATTAGTATCTCCTTTACGCGTCGAGACTTTATAGTTTGCTTCTGGATTCTGGGGATGGACGTTTATAATACATATATACGCCGACGAGAGCCGCTCGCCTTTGTCGCGTGTTTAATTTAATTGAGATAAGTCTTGGGATGAGTTTTTTTTTTTTTCACGTAGGTCAGTGTTCGAATTTTGAAAGCAATCAAAATCGTTCGATCTTATAATTTCCGTCGAAAGGAAAAAATTAAAACAAATCTGAATCAATGTCAGTTCGATCACATAATGTCAATGTCAGTTACGCCGAACTCGTCGAAAAAAAAAGAGTATATACGAGAGCGCATAGTGGAACGACGACCTTCCGCGCGCGACAAACCTACATATTAATTTGCATAACTGCGCGAGTTGCGCGTGTATTATATACCCCCGCGGTGGCACTATATATAACATAAGAGCCTCCAGTAGTGCGACATAGGGGCCAGATCGAATTTATCTCATTGGCCCTCACCTGTCCCGATCGCATGCGGGCTCTGTGGGGCAACTGACCATTGGCGCAGCGTCGCTTCATTATTGCGCGTACAGTCGACGACTCGACATTTTTCGAAATTGAATCGTCCGCGCCCGTTTCAAAATCGAACAGCAGAATACGCAACGGTGTACATCGGGACCCGTTAAGCCTAACCCATCAATATGTTAATAAAACGAGAGATTATTAATTCCATTAACTCTGACCAAGCGCACTATATACCATATACAACACGGCCTCTTGTATCCTCCGAATTAAGACCGAGTGTGTATATATATATATATATAACATATACGCGTATACAGCGCGTGAAAACACATAATACGCGGGCTCGGAAAAAAAGAACGTCAAACTTTTCGAAGAGGCATTAGACTTGCAAATGTCCCGACGCGCGAGCCATTGTACTGTGTCGCGGCCGCGAGAGAAAGACACATACACACATACTGTGTATTATACACCGGGGAGGGGGGATATAGCCCGCTGTGAGCGCCGCGGAAAGATCGAGCGACGAAGAGCTCCTACGCAAAATAATTGCAAACCCATTACTTTCTCCGCTCGAGGTATGCCGCTCGCTCGCAAAAATGACTGTCGGCGCTCCTAGGAGAGAATATTATAGTCTCGCGCCGAGCGAGAGAGCAAAAATCCCCTCCGAGTGTTGTAATCGGCGAGAGAGCGAGTGCTACGGCGATGACGTTCGGGGAAAGAGCACACACTGTAAGCGTGTGTATCTGTCGTCCTGAATCTCGCGTTGTTTAACATAATTTTTGCGGGGATTTTTTTTTTTTTTATTTTGCTCGCCAAGATCCAAATCGAAGAAGGGAAGTCCGATTTTGAGCTATATTATCAGATAATTGAATCGCCCGCGAGGAGTCATTCGAATTTCGTCATCCGCGACTTTTTTTTCTCTCTCCTCCAGATCTGATGTCCACCGACAAATTGTGACATTATTCATCGCTCGTCGGTTATTTTTTTTTTCCTTCTCTTTTCAGTCCGACTGTACCGCAGCGGTGCCCGCATGTGATACGGGACAGAGACACACACACACACACAAGCAGCATAGCCTCCTTTTTATCGTTTCGTCGCTCTCGGAATCCAGACGCGCTGTTGGACAATACAGCTCGCGCACATGTCAAAACAATGATCGGTACATAGAGACGGCACAGGTGCTGCCGAAATCGATCTATTGTTTCTATCTCTTTCTTGTCAGGAGGCAGAAACAGTGTCTCTAGCTATATTGCAGAGGAAACGGATGATGACGACGCGGGTTACATTTTATTCTTCTTCTTCGATCGCCGCCGATAAGAGCGAAAATCGAAACGAGGCGTGTCCTTAATCTACGCTGTATACCTTGTTGTAAGTTGACTAATTTAACGCCTATTGAAACACGAGGTTCCTTGCGTAAGTAGCTATACACACAAACGCTCGAAAATTATTCATAGAGCGCGATGCTGGTCAATGCCTCTTCTCTCTCTCTCTCTCTCTCTCTGTATATGATACACAATACACAAATGGATTCTCCATTAGCATTTCCCCGCGCGCGTCTAGACCGCGGAGAGAAAAAAAAATAGCACCTTATAACGACTAGTAAAATAGGCGCAGAGGCAGCTCGCAACAATAGCCGCGGCGCAGCATCCGATGTTGGCTGCTGTCCCTCTCCTCTCGTCATCGTCGTTTCTCTCGCGCACATAGGCGAGGCGGCGTCGGAGGCGCGACGACGACGACGACGACGACGGAGAAGAAAGAGAGAACGAGCTGACTCGAAACGGCGATCACGAGAAGGAGGAGGAGGAGGAGGTCGAGTCGAGAAGTCCAGAGGGGGAGACAAAAATGACAATCATCGTCGTTTTAATAATATGCAAAGGCAAAGGAGGGAGAGAGAGAGAGAGAGAGAGAGAGAGAGAGAGAGAGAGAGAGAGAGCGACTTCGACGTCTCCGAGCAAGTGTGGTCACAATGGCGTTATATAATGACAAAGACACGGGGTCGGCATACAGACACGCTCGCATATATACCTTTCGCTCGACAAAAGGTGCGGCATAGGGTCATCCTACACCGGACCGGAACATGTTTTGTCCGCCGCGACGAGAGACGCCTGGTATGTATACGTACAGTGTCAAAATAGCTCGAGTCTTATATGCTAATGAAGATTTTTCTCCGGATGGACAATGATTAAAGAGAAATGCAGACATATACTCTGACTCACTTTTTTTCCCTTCTTCTCTGGATATTATGCGGCCAACAATTCATTTTACGCTATACAATGCCAGACCCAATTTTAAGGATGATTCACCCGTACACTCAGCATGTAAAACTAGAGCGATAAGCTCGCGCGCGGAAGGTGAACAAACTACATCCTCGCTGTATGAATGAACGGCAACTCGATTCACGTGTAGCGAATTTTCAACTTTGCACACACAGCCTTACGCAATCGAGCATCATCATCATCATCATCATCATCATCGTCAGGATCTAATCGAAGCGCGGAGTTTCTTATTGCGCAACTATAAGCCGCGCGCGTATACAGATATATACATATGTCAAGGCTAACGAGACCGTATAGCGGCGCATCACGTGCTGCAGCGAGCAACTGTCAAGTTCGCTGCGGCAAAAAGTGAGCGAGGAGAGGTTAAAAGCCCCGCGAAAAAGTTCAAGCCGTTCTCCGCGAGCGAAAGTCGCGTGTGCAGTCATGCTCAAGACGCTCGAATTAATCGTTTCGGCCTGTAAATGGCAATTAGCTTGGTTATTAGCGTCGTGCGCGTTCGGATATAAGAGATTCCGATCTCCGTACGATCGATCGATGATACCGATGTCCCGACGAGCATCCAAGTGATCCCTATACGAATGAATTACACTCGAGCATCACCTGTATCCCCACTGGGAATCAATCGCGAGCGGCGTATATATATAATAAAAATTCCTCGAGTCTACGTCCCGGCACGAACAGAAGGATGCTACTCCCTTTTGCCGGAGGTCACGTTTCTTCCTTCGCACAATAGCCACATTTTGACCGTAGGAGGTCCTCGCGCCAATTAAACGTGCCTCGTCTCGTAAAACCCGGAGCAAATCCGACGACAAAAGGGGGCGACCGAGAAAGCCTCTGTCTGTGTATATATACGCGTATGAATAATACACCGCATTGTGCGCGCGTGTGTGTGTATATACATATATCGGTGACCAAGCGAGAGAGAGAGAGAGAGAGAGAGTCTTATCTCCACCTCCTCGGCGACAAAAAATTCGGACAATATTTCTCCGGTCCTTCCCCCCTCGAGAGTCGACATTTAAATGTATGTATTCATATGCGCGCGGAGAGCGAGCTCGTCGCCTTTGACGAGAGGTGTGGTCAAAATTATTCAAACTGACCCGGCCGCCGCGCTCTTTTATTTCCGATGCCTCCTCCTCCTCGAGGGACACTTTCTAGGCCCGCACCCACATCTCTCTCTCTCTCTCTCTCTCTCTCTCTCGGCTTTTTTATCCGCGGCATCTTCCTCCAGCCTCGTGTTCCAAAGCCGATTTCGAGGAGCCGGATGCAGTTCAATCATCCTGCGGCTACCGAATATTTGTTTTCTTCTTCTCCCGCAGGCTATCTGCTCCTCTCGTAATGCCGATCGAATATTTGGACGAGACACGTCTAATTTACATTTATAATGCGGTGTATGGATGTTGCATAACTCCTTTGTCCGTCCAGCAGACGTCTCGGGCGTCGAAAATAGACGACGACTGATACGCTCTTTTCATCGCTCCGAGTAAAAACGAGGGACGTACACACACACACACACACACACACACACACGTGTTGCTATGAATCAGCCTGGCACAGACGGGAGAGAAGTAAATTGCGGCCGAAATGAAAACGATTTCAGCCGGGCGTGCGTGGCTCGCGTGAAGGAATTCGGGATGTGTACGCGCGAATGTGCGGCTTACGTAAAGACAGAGCAATTATAGTACGTGTGGCCACAACTGATTAATCACTCGGAAAGTCAATCAGCCTATTTTTTATCCCCGACCGCCGGAAAAAAGGAACGTATATTATATACACGAAAGAGTAAAGTTTCGCGCCACACATGACGCCAATAGGACGTCTATAACAAAACGAAGCCGACAAGAGAGAAGAGCCGAGCTCTCGATGCCGAGGCACACACTCGTCTCTATGACATATGGATAGCGCAAAAACCGCCAATGCTGATCGATTGGATACGCCTCGGACCCTCGGCTTTTCCGGGGCCCCTTTTTCCCGACTCTGTCCAAACTTGTGCGCCTAGCACAACCGCACGTACCGGAAGGCCATGTATGGGATCTCGATTCTCGATTGTCGCACCTTTGATGCGCTCGCGTCTTCCTTTTTTTAGGCATCCGGAAAATTTACCCGATGATTTATCGATCATCGTTAATCGACGATCCTTTTATGCGTCGACAGCTTGTTTTTTCATCCGAAAGCTCTCGGCCTAATGAATAACGCCCGCGCGCGTCTGGCGAATTTCATCGGCATTCAATTATAAATATACTCCCGAGTGTGCAGCGCTATACACCGCGGAAACAAAACTCCGAGTAGGGAAGGAGAGACGTTGCGTAATTAAACGCTCGAGTTTGCGCTTCTCTCGCGAATTAACGTGGAAATCATTAGAACGAATCTGAAAAATGAGCTCCTAAAGTGAAAGTTATTATCCTCCGTGTAGGAGCTCCGTCCAATTATTCGAACTCTGCAGTTTGACTGTATATCAAATTGACAACGAGTTCCGTCGAATCTTATGACTGTTTTGCACGTATTGAAGAGCAGTTACAGCATAAGTGGCCCGTGTATATGGACAGCACACCTGCACATAAAGACCGCCCTGTCTGAATGCGACTAGGGGAATCGAAAAATCGCCTACGCGCCACCTATCGTCGCCGGTGAGAAACAAAACGATCGTTCGGCATCTATCTCTCGCGAGCGCGCGGCGGCGTTTCTCTTTGTGCTTTAGCGAGGCGCCGTGTTTTCGCACTGTACGCGAGATAGCGACCTTTCGCCGGACGCCGGTCAGTCTCTCTTGCGAGCGCTATATATACGCGAGCATCTCAGAGGAGAGAAGTCGTTGCAGGTATAGCTATAGAGACACCGCCACAGAGGAGTCGAAAGTTCACTCCTTTCTCTCTATATATATCCTTAGCGCTTAGGCCGCGAGCTCAGTCGCGAGCGGGCCGTTTTCTCAGGCTCAAAATGCCTTTTAATGCCCCCGCGAGTCCGCGCTAATGCGGATATAATGCACATCTACGGGCTCTACGAGCTGTTCACTCATCCTTCGACAATTATACGCAAGCTTCGAAAAAATTAAACACGCTAAATTTCCTCGCTATCCGAGAGCTGGATGTCCGTCGTGCTCGAGTTCAAGCGCGGCGGTGGCGCCGGTAAAATCGCCTCTAAAAGCGCGAAACTCTCTCTCTGTGTATATACCTATATATAGCTGTACAGAGAAGCGAGTAAGAGTGCTATAGCTGTTGGCTGTTGGCCGGCGCATGCAGATGAATAGAGCAGAAACCGTGAGAGACTGCGCTTGCCCTATATATCGCCGGCCCGGCTCACGACTCGTGTGTTGTCGCTGTCTTTTAAAAGCGCGAGCGCGGATTAAGGGGCCCGTAGGCGCACGTATATATGCGCTGCGATCCAAGCGATTTATGCATCGCGTCTCCTGCAGATGTCCGTTGTACGTAATCAAGTGGACGCGCTCCGATAGCGATAACGAAACGAGCGCGGATCGAGTCGATTTTTCATTCTTCACTTTATAGTTTTCAAAAATTCGCACCGCTATGACTTTTTTTATATATCCACCTCATCTCGCGCGCAATCTCGAGTCTGTCTCTCTATCTCGAGGAAAAGGCCATTTAGTTATTAAAAAATCGCGGTCACAGAGAGCTGTCGCAACAACCCTTTGTCCGAGCTCTCTCCCACTACGACAACAGCTATATATACGTGTATATAGACTCCGGGAGTCGTTTAACCGACTCTCCGCGCGGAGCGCGCATATAACCCGCGCGCGCGAGAGAGAGAGAGAGAGAGAGAAAATAATGGAAGTAGGAAGCGAAGAAGCTACCGCCGAGCGCGACTGCAGCGAAAAAATCGGCAAAGCACATTACGCGAAATCACAATGTTTAATGAAAATTGCGGCAGGCGAGAGGCCAGCGGCGTCGGCGGCTTCGTCTCCGTAACCTCTCTCTCTCTCTCTCTCTCTCTCTCTCTCTCTCTCTCTCTCTCTCTTTCTGTATAGCGCATATAGAAGGAGAGGATCGTGACGCCGGCGCAGCGGTATTCGGATTGCGCTCTTAGCGGTTTCGCCGCGATTTTTCCTCGCGGCGACAAAAGCGCGGGGGATATTTCGCTACTGCTCTCCGTGTAACCACTGGTCAGGCGACGCCACCGCGGCGACGTTTGCGTTTTTCCGCTTTTGTACAGCTGCTAAGCCGTGCTGAGACAATACCACGCGGCGACACACAATCCGGAGGAGATCGTTATCGTTGTTATTACGCCGTCGCTGTGTATGTGTAAGTCTGTGCAGCGAGAATATGATGCAATGATATTGTACACCGAGAGGCAGTTCGATCGTTACATCGTATACTCGAAAAAGTGCGAGAATAGGGATTAAATTATAAACAACGAATTTTTCGCCTCGCGCAGGTTGCGTAAGCGCTGTGTATATCCACCTGGCAATTTGCGCGAGTCTTTTGGTTCTTCGTTTTTTATGCATCTTCGCATTGTTCCCTACGATTCACGCGGAGTAAGGAACTGTTCTCTCGACGTACAGAAAAGAAAACATGACATAATGGCTATTTTTCAATTACACACACATACTCGGCGTCCGCTACTCATCTCCTGATGGCGAATCAAGAAGTCGTTTCGAGAGGAACAACGAGCGCGTAATCGATCGATATATCGAGGGGGTATATGCACACGATATCGATTAGTTGCTCAAAGCCCGGTAGGGTAATCCCGCGAGCATCCCAAAGAGAAAGACAAAAAGGTCCATCCCGCGAACTAAGGTACAACGTAGAGAGGGGATAGATCGATATCACAATACGGATGTATCATACGTCACGAAGTCTGAGAACGCAAGACCCATATACTCCCACTTTCCTCTATATAACTATATACACATTTACATAATCGGGCTCTTTCACCGACACGACCGCGGCGGCGGCTAAACCCACAAGAAAACACTTGTGCAATCGATAAATCGTAAATTTCAGCAGCAGCAGCCGTAACGGCGGTGGAGGTATCCTCTTCTCCGTCATAAATTAGTCGCGGCGCGCGAAAACATCGAAATTCCGCAATTAATCAATTAGCCGCTGCGATGCGCGCATCAGATACCGATCGTCGCTCGAGCCTGAGCTTCTCTTTATCTCGAGAGAGGGGAAACGAGCCGAGGCTTCATTTAGACGCTGACCGCTAAACGGACGCATTCAAATTGGCCGAGGGTAGCCGCCGGCTGATGTGCGCTGACGGATAAATATCTCACTTATAATTCGCAGCGTCAGGATTATCGAGATGTAACGATTCGCTTTCGGCGGAATCTGTTCTCTCGAAACTTTGTGCAATTACGAGTTACGCGATGTAAAAATAACTCGTATTCCATCGATGAGTTGGAACGAGGTGATAATTGCGGACGAATCAAAGAGGGGGAGAAGATAAAGCTCGCGAGGAGCAGACGTACGGCGATACCGTGACTGTACGTGCGCTGTAGTGGGAGTCGAACAAACGACCTACTACTACACGAGAGTAGAGGGCACACGGCGTCGAGAGAGAGAGAGAGAGAAGTGAGCGGGGCGAAAGAAGAGTAGGCTGCTCAGCAACACACAGGACTTTGTGTCGGATGCACATCTAAGCTATATACACACGTTGCACCTCGGCAGCTCTCAAGAGAGAGAGAGAGAGAGAGAGAGAGAGACTCCGAAGTGAAAGTTAGATGTGTGGGCACGGGATGCGCACGAATTCATTTTTTCGGCCTCGTCGCGCTCGGCTTTTTTGCCGCTGCATCGCGCTGCTCCTTCCTTTCCCAGCTCGGCTGTGCTCTCTGCTATACACATGCGGCTAAACGCCTCTTTGCGGCTCCCTAATGCACCTATATAGCCTGGCTCCTGGCTCGGACACGATAATAGCGAACTTAGCGACAAGGAAGCACGTACGTGATGCAGGTTCATCGATTTTCGAAAGCCTTTCTTCCGTGTCTTAAGAATAGAGAGAGAGAGAGAGAGAGAGAGAGAAAGAGCGAGACTCTCTGCTCTGCTCTGCTACTACTACTACCCCCCTGGTGTTTTATACGAGCGACAGAGCTTTTTACGGCTCCTACGGCTTACATTATTCGAATGCTCGGCGCTGTATGTAACGCGTGTTGAAATTTCCTTTGTTGCTCGCGTGCGAGGCTAATAAATGCACGAGGAACCAACCAAAGAATGTAACGCAAGCAGGCAGTTTCGGCACTGCACCTCTATATATACCCACTCCGCGGGCCGATTACGACGAGGGAGATCGAAAATCACCCACGCGCCACCTAGCGAGTAAATCACAGGAATCCACTATACCGCGATGTCCCCCGTCACGCGAAAGAAAAGCTCAGCTCTATATACGTATCGGAATCCCCGGCGAAATGCAAATCTCGCTCGCCTTTCCATATACACCTTATATCTGCATCGCTCCGTTATACACGTGATCGTGCACCATGGCATTGCAAAAAAAAAAAAAAAAAAAACAAGGAGGCCCGGCTCTCAATCGTATATAGCGGAGCGAGCGAGGCATCTATCGGCACTTTTACTTTCATACCGCACAGTGCAGCGTATATATACAACATAGTCGAGTTGCTCAACGCGCGATCCTCGCGGTCGTAAAGAAAAGATCGCGAATAGCTTATTAAAGTCGACGTATATCACGCAAACGCGCTTTTTGGGAGAATTTGCGCTCGTGACTCGAAAATACCGAGAGACGGACGTTATCTCAGGCGTATATATAGCCAGTCGAAATCCCGACGACGACACAAGAAGGATTTTCTTTCGCGTAACGGAGGAAAACAATGTAGCGTATACGAACTGCATGCGCGCGAACGGAGCTGGGAAGCTATCGATCCTTCTTCCCGCGGCGAAACAATGCCTGACGACGAGCTAACAAATGACACGCCGGGACGTCGACGCCTTATCGGAGACACGCGCGCGAGCGAACGGTGGAAAGAGAGAGATACTTTTACTCGATCTTCGGTCAGCCTTATATTCTCTCTCACTGTGTGTTTACGGCTCGATGTATCGTACTCGCTGTTATGATGGTTTCGAGTGCTTTTTTGAACTCATCGACTGGTCATCACTCATCGGCCGATGTATATATCGAGTGTCCGTTATGATTACCCCTTTTCATTACACGCCATCGTGGATTTCGCAGCAATTAGCTCGTAAATTCTTCGTCTCTAGCCGAAAAAGACCTTCGGTCAACCCAAATAACAATAGTTGAATCACCGATGGGAAAGTGTACTAAACCGTCGCCGAAATTAAAAATCCGACGAAATGTTTCTCAGCGCACACACACACTCGGCCGAGAAGCGAAACGGACGATGGAAAGCGCCGCAGGTAGTGCAGCATAGGCAAATCAGCTGTAGGCCAATCAAAGGCTATACGTAATGGAGATCGATAGCCCCGAGCCCCGCGATCTAACCCAAAGCGAAACGTGCGCGCCTCTCTCTCTCTCTCTCTCTCTGCATAAACCTATATATCTATATAGGTGTATAGACAAGCGAGAGCCGAGAGCGCAACATCCCACGACTGCGGCGGCGCGTCCAGGCGATCGCCTTCTCGCGCGATTTATAGCCCGCGTCGCCGTATAATCTTTGCCGTTTCAGAAAATTTCATTTATATATATATATATATATATATATATACGGGCTCCTCTCGACCTCTCGAACCCGCGAAGAGCAGCTCCTAGACTCTCGGTGAAATTGAAAGAGCCGCGCCGAAAAGATTCCCCCTACTATATACCGCTGTGTCTTATATATATATATATATATATATATATATTATACCATCGAGAGAAACGGCTCTCTCGCATGCGCTGCAGCGTGTGCAGTTCTCGGCGTCGATGATAAATTCTATTTACACGCGTTGTTAACGATGATGCTTTCATTGCGATATTTGCCCGATTGAAAGATCTATAATCTAACGGTATATATAGGACGTACGCTTGGCTACTGGAAAAGAGTACACGGATCGATTAAAAACGGGATCCCTTCCGGTCGCACGCACCCCCCCCGAGGAATAGAAAAAAAGACAAATGGAGCAGAAGATGGCCCCGCGCATATTTCGACTTGTTGCGCGTAGCGCACAGTAGTATATTGAGAGAACTCGACCTAACTGTATAACGCACACATACACACTCGATTCCGCGATCGGATTTCACTTGACCGCGCGGTGCGGAAAAGAAATTCACGAGGGTCGTGTCGCCCCCCCTTCTTCGAAGCGAGACCTTCTCTAAACGGCGACTTATATACATATATATATATATATATATAGCGGGGTCGAACGGTCACTGTTTGCGAGGGAAGAGCCGAGGACGGCCCGCCTGTGTGTATAACAGGATATACACCGCCGCGTGTATTTGTGCTCTCGGAGATAAGGGACGCACAGGTGGAGCGTCCAGTGTGTCGGCGACGTGTGTTCCTTTCTTTTTCTCGTTTCCGTCGTGTTTCTCTCCTTCTTTTTTTTTCATCGGCTATATTTGCTCGCCGCGATAAGTCCCATAGTTAGGCACGATTCGGCCGTGAGTCTGAGTCAAGCCCTGCGCACGCTTTTATCGCGCCGAACAGGAAGAGAGCGCGAACGTTTTATTAATAATTATCGCGGACGATCTTTACTGGCAGAGATGAGATTCGTGTGTGTGTGTGTGTGTGCATGTTGGGGAGGTTTGTTAACGATTAGGGAGATGGCATCTGCTGCTACAGCAGAGGCGAAACGATGAGGTAACGAATCGTGTTTTTCGCATCGGGATTAGGGTTCGATGCTATCGCCGCGGTGTTGAGATGTTTTTAGCAGTACATTTTGTTGATTATTTCATTACGACGCGAAGATTAGAATACACTGGACAATACAATTGCAGACATAATAGTTTTCGCACAAGCTTACCCAACTCGAAAAGCCGAAAAAAAGAGGAAGAGAGCGTGTACCCGGAAATGAAAATTGAGAATTATCCAATCGTACCTACGCGCGGCGTCTCCCCCCCCCCCCATCCACCCCTCTCTACCGCCGCGATATTATTAATCCCTTCGAGTGCCGCTCTCGGCGCGGCTTTTCGCGCGCTTCGACACGAGCGGAGCAGCTAGCGCATGGCGCGCAATTCGAAAGGCGAATTCCCATCGCGAGCGCGAGTTCTACACACACACACACACACAGACAGACACACAGCTCTATAGCGCAGACTTGGACTCGGCGGAGAAAGGAAGATTCCCGGAGGATTTAAAAATGCCGCCGGGGAACTCAACAAAACTCTCCGTATTCTCTCTCCTCACCGTCTGCAGCATCGCAGACTGTCCAACCGTATATCGCGCCGCGTGATGGATCGAGCCGAGTTACGTCTATGTTAACTTGCTCAGATGTTACGTGTCTCGATGATAAAGTCCGTGAAATAGATCGCGCGAGCCGGAAAATCCTACTGGACAGAGCAGCAGACTCTCAATTGGAAATTAAAAGCCGGTATATATATATATTTTCCTTTCGCGAGCGGTGGCTAAAAAGGCGCCTTAAGCTCTTCCGTGACAAATTACGGATCGTTTCACGCCTCTATAATATGCCGGCTCACGTCGCTCGCGCGACACACACATACCGTACGACGTGTGAGCATCGGATGCGCTCTTGCGCGAGAGAGACTGGCACCTTTTGAGATGTCGGCGAAGGGACAATGGCTCGGAAGAGGAGAGAGTATCGGTGAGTCGTGGCACGAATAATGCCTTTCGGGATTAGGTCGAATGGGATGGACCGATGGCCGGACCACCCTGTACTGGATGGAGTATCAGCGGGGAATTGCGCGCGGGATTAGCCGTATTATTGCGGCGGGGGCTTTTCTTTGATTGCGTGTTTATTTTCCGGGCTTGAAATGTACGCCGGCGGCTGCGAGGTTTCCTTCCTTGAATTTTTGAAAAACTGAGAGCACCCGTTTTT
Source organism: Trichomalopsis sarcophagae (assembly GCA_024372645.1). Lineage (NCBI taxonomy): Eukaryota > Metazoa > Arthropoda > Insecta > Hymenoptera > Pteromalidae > Trichomalopsis > Trichomalopsis sarcophagae. The sequence goes on from QLSS01000008.1 coordinate 636,645, forward strand.
TCACCCCGGTGTAAATTGCTCTCATCGAGGAGATAAACGCTGTGCGATACACGAGGGATGGGGTTGTAATCCGGCGATTCGTTAAAACCATCAAACACCTCGTGTAAAGTATCAACCCAGGAAAAAAAAACCACGCCGAAATCAAACCACTCCACTCGAGTCGATCCCGAGCAAAACGCACTAACAGCCGTCGAGTGGTCCCATAAATAACGAGCTGTCACTCGCAATCAGTTTCCCCCTTTGGCTACTTATCATCGAGCAACCTACCATAGCGCAAATTCAATTTCGGTAATTTCACCGCGTGAAGAAAAAAAAATTATATATATATATATATATATCCTACTCGATCATACGCACATATAGCGTTCTATCGCCGACATTCGACACCGACATTCGGTACATATCCTCCGAAAAATTAAGCCCAGGAAAAAGTCGCGGTTCCCATGCGCATAGAGTATAACGGGGGTTGCGCGGGGCTATTTGAGGAGATCTCGTTTCAATTGAAAATCAACATCGAAAGCGGACGGAAAGTGAGACAAAGATGTCGGCATCAGAACTGGGCGACGTTTAAAAAAACACACACACACACACACACATACACACGACCTATAACGGATTCCGGGGTTGTGCGCGGCGGTAGAAAAGACCGACGAGGGGTGAGCGCATAAAAAAGCCGCTTCGATGAAAGAGAGAGAGAGAGAGAGAGAGAGAGAGAGAGAAAAAATTCAATGTTCCGTTTTTCCGAGCGGAATGAAGCGTCCGCGTGTAGCCTACTTCTCTCTTTTGGCCCTCGAGTCATCGCGCGGCTCGTTTACACACATACGCGGCCGCTTATCTTTACGATATTTGCGAGCATTATCTCTCTCTCTCTCTCTCGGCGGACGGGATTTCTCGACATTGCCGCGCGCGTCACTTTTGGATCCCGAAGTGTGTGTGCGCGAGTCTTCCTTCTTTTTCGGCTTTCCTCTCGCGAGTGACGCGGAATTAATCTCACGGACTACTCCGAAGAATTGCCGGGAGATAAAGCGATTCCGGGAACTTTGTGCGCCAGCAGCAGCCGACGACTACGACGAGCGCGATTAGACGCACGGAATGACTTTTCTCTCTCGCTGCGCGATTTTTCATTACTCCGCGTTTACATGCTATATATATATACGTGTGTAGTTTGAGGTCGGCGCAGAGGACGCGTTTTCGGAACGTGCGAGCACGCCTGCAGGAGATCTCTCCTCGAAATCAGTATTTCATAAACGTGGAAATTCCGGAGGGTTAAAGGAAAGATCGTGTATTACTTATCCGAAACGCATTAAAAAGAAAAGCCCGTCGACGATCGGAATCACGTAAAAATCTTACGCAAGAGAAGCACGTCCTCGGCATTTCTAATTAAATTCAAAGGCGACTCGTCGCTGCTTCTTTTCCCCGTCTGTATACACACACACACATACACAATGGCATAGTCGTCCGGTCCACTTTAAAACAAAGCGGCCTATCAGATAGACGCTTTTTCAATATATACACGCGCGCGCGCATGAGGGCTGTCCAGTGCAGCGCGCGATGAGACGCCGCGATTAACTTCAAACGCTGCTGCAGGGACGGGCGACTTGATTTCGAGGGAATAAAAAAAAAAAAAAAAAAAATACGGTATATAGCGTAAGGCGCGCGCGAGTTGTTGAAAAAAAAAGCCGAGCGAGGGAAAAATAAAAAGTTTGAAGAGGACAAAGGGAGCCTTTTTCCGCGGCTGTCTCTGTGTGTGTGTGTGTGTGTGTGGAGCAGAACCGAGCGCGGTCAGGCGCGGCTTTATCTTATCGCGCGAGCCCCCGAGGAAAATGTGATGCAGCGTCCTCCGCGCGCACCTGCTATGGCGCGCTGTGACAATCTCTCGACTGCTGCTGTGTGTTCTTTTTATTTTCGAATGTCGATTTCAACTGTCGTGTGACGATTTTTCAATTTTCTAAACGATCAAACCCAGCCGCATGCATCTCTTTAATGGATTAGGGAACTTTATTCACGCGTTCGATCGTTATTTACGAGATGAAAATGATTCGCGCTGAAATAGAGGAACGCAATCCTGGCATTTTATCTAGAGAAGATAAGAATTAGACTGACAAACTGTGTAAGGGGTTTTTTTTTGTCTCGTCACGCAGCGCGCTTTATGGAATAATTATTTTCTTTGCTATAGGCAAATGCAAAACCTATGTACTTTTGCATCGTAGGTCTCGAGGCACTTTATAGCCAGGACCGTTAGACTTTCACTGACTTTACATATGACACCACCGCCTGGCGTATAAAGCGTTATATATGCTTGAATTTATTTATTTTTTCTTCTCCTATATATATATATATGAATACATTTTTTCCCCGACGTCTCTCTCTCTCTAGCTCGTGGCTATGGAACAAATGCACTTTTTATGCGGCGGTACTCTCGCGAGATCGCCGCTAAAAATTTCAAAATCTTATATACCTCAGCTAGAGTAATCCGTCGGAGCGAATCCACTGAATAATTATACGGCTTTCTAAAATTCGCCAGTACAGAGCAATTCGTCAAAAAAAAAAAAAAAAAAAATCACACACGTATCGAACAATCGTCTCTCCAAAATATATAACCCGCTCGTCGCCCGAAGAGCGCACGTAAACACATAGCTCTTAGCTGCGGCACACGAGTCAGAAACCTCCATACACGCGCGCTCGTCGTTCTCACAGAAGCATCGCGCGGACTTTCTCTGTTCGTCGTGGATTTTTGCCCCTCGCCGACGCCGCCGCTCTATTCGTATGTACACGGGTCGTGGCACACGAGGTCAGGAATGCCCTTAATAAAGTAACCACGCCATAAGAATTCCCGCTCTCGCTGGCTCCTTTATGTATATATATATATACCTTGACGCGATTTATATACGAGAGAGCTGCCAGGAAAAAAAAAACGTAACAATGTCCGCGTTGTGCAGTTCTGCGCTAGAAATCGCCGCCGATGAGAAAAGTCGCATGTATACGCGGCACAGGTTGCCATATGGAGCTATGTGCACCCGGGTAATTGAGACCTGACGCGTATCCTGCTGCTCTGTAATTATCGGAACGATTCGCGGCTGAATTACACGTGGCTCGGGGTTCGCCTATTTTTATCGGCGAGTGAAGGAGTACCGCCTGCTCGCGAGCCTGCGAATCGCGCGATTAGAATTTGCTCTTGCGCTGAATCTGTGTGCGTGTGTACTTCTTTTATTTCGATTGTATACAGTTAGAATTTCGAATCTACTTTCAAAAGTTCGAGTCATTAGAGCCGCAGCAGCGGATACAGAAATATCAGATATATACAAACGAAAGTTTCCCACAATTTTTTCAGTAATTGGCGTTGCAATGAAAAACATTATCTAATATCAGATGAAATTATCAGATATATACACACCTTCTCGCATTAAATATTTTTCCGCTCTCATTTCCCTCAAAATACAAGTCAATTCGAAATCTCACCCGCGCTAATTGCCAGCCCGTAAACAACGACCCAACGAACTCTAAACGTTCCGCCCACTAATCAAGCGCGCGCTCGCTCTTATTCTCGGAGAATTAAAAAGGAGTTTCTCGCGCGCGGGGGTTGCGCGGAGCACAAGCGAGCGAGAAAAAAAAAAAAAAAAAGGAAGAGGGGCGACCTTGCGACCACGGTACAATTACGGCTAATGAAACGGGAGCATATAATACGACAGCGTAGGTTGAGAGCTACGAGAGTATATTATATTATACTGCAGCGGTCGTGGTGTATACACGCTCGAGATCGCGCGAGGAAGATAAGGCGGAGGCGCGGACTTGATGCGAAATCGCGGTAGCCGATTATGTTGCCGCTGGATATAGCGTGGGAGGTAATGAGGGACACCCCCGGGAGGCGAAACTGGTCACGAGATTTGTGCGTGGGTGGGACGTTTCTAATTGATAGCTCATAGCATTCCTACTGTCTTGCATACGATTTTTTCTTCCTTAATTCGAAAACAATCGCGTACGCACAGAGCGAAGGCCTGTCGTCACGGCGTAGTAGGTAATTACAGATAAAGCAGGCAAGGGGGATAAGAAAGGGCATCGTAATAGTGTTCCGGTCACTCGACGCTTCCTCTCCCTGTTTGCGTACTTACATACCGCACGTACGCAGTCGACTTTTCCCAGGCAACTCGCGTGTGTATCAATTCAGGCTTATCGCGCAGTGTGTAGTGCAGTACGTATACACGCGGCTCATTCTCACCATTAGTAGCGCCTTCCGCGGCGCTTCCTCTCCACGACGACGTTCCCGGCGGCGGCCTCTAACGAGAGATTTTAACGAGAAATCGCGACTCTCCTCATCTGCTCGAGAGAGGGCAACTTTCACGCGGCCAGCTTATAATCAATGTGCAACGCGCGGGAGTGAGCTACATTTTCACCGCGCGCGGTGATGATCTTTCGGTTCCTCTATATTACACTGTGGGACTTTTCTCGCGCTCGCAGGTCTAACGAGAGCTGTCCGCTCTTGTATCGGGGCTATATGCCGGCTTTCGTAACGCTGAGTTTGCGAATTTTTCGGCGGCGCTGCATTAGCGATCCTTGCGTAACTTGTACTACACGGTGTATTTTTTTTTTTTTCAGAGGAGCAACGGACACAGCAGGGGCATAAAAGAGGAATATAATCCTCGGGTAGAGCTAGTCTACGCACATCCGCAGCAGATCCTCAGCGCGCGAAGAAAAATCGGCCGCTACTTGGGCGCGCGGAAGCCGATCTGACGAGGCGCTGCAGCACATATATGCACGAGAGAGAGAGAGAGAGCGCGAAAGAGGTATACAGCATAAGGATGTGAGGGCGTGAGACTCCTTGAGTGTGGGAGAGTACAGCGCATTGTGGAGAGAAACTCTGAGCCGAGCTGCGAGAGGTGCTGCTAGTGGTGGGGGGGTCTAGAGAGCTCCTTCGTGTGAACTGACCACACGGGTCACGTATATGCTCCTATTATCATTTCCCGGCAGGAGCAAGAGCAGAAGCCTAAGAATGAAATCTAGATCGCCGGAAGCCGCTCATAATTAACGCACCGCGCGCGAGCGCGAGGGGAATCTCCTATCCCCACCACCACCTCCGCGTATATAGCCTCGCGAGCGAGCGCTCTTTCACCTTTTCTTACACATGTGCAAGAGCGCGAGGAATGAAAATATCAACGCGGAGAAAACAATGCGCCGTATAAGAGAGCGAGGAGAGTCAATGGGGCAGCTTTCCAAGCCGTACATCAGCCGCGCGAAGGTTCTGTATGACCGCGATGCGAAATGCATATGTATATATATATAGCCGCACGCACGGAGCATTCCTCCGATCGCCTGTCACTTTTCGTATTGATGGGATTTATTGTTTTATGCATTTTTCTCCGATATGCAGCGCGGCTTTGTATCGCAGGGAAATCGGTTACGTAAAGTCGCGTCTCGAGATCGGTGCTGTCGTTATTCTATTGTTTATAAAAAAGGTGGAGGAGGAGGTACGAAACGAGGCGAACGCGCGTGTCGATGATCTCCCGAATATTATACAACATATCACACTATACAGAAGCTTTTACATAGGTATATCGCCGCTGATTATTAATAAGCGAATATGGCTTTTAAGAAGGCAGACAGACGCGTAAACGAGTCGCCGAACCGTTTAAAAAATTCAATCACAATAGCTCTCGAATCGCACAAAGCGCTCTTTCATTCAGCGGTCATTATTTCATAGTCGGAATCAAGTTGCGCGCCGTCCGGCTGTGTGCCGTGCGCGCCGTCACCAAGAATGGAACGAAAATAAAAGGAAAGCTCGCGCGCGTATTATGTATACACACACGCGCTGCTGTTACCGCTGCTGCTGGTCCATCAGAGGGACGACGTTATATTATGGAAGGATTGCGCTCGCGTCGGCTCAAATTCGTAGATATTTCGAGGATTGTGTGAGCGCGCGGACGTGTCGCCGGCGAGAACTGACTGGCAGCTCGCTCTCTCTCTCTCTCTCAGTGACGCGAGGCGCAGCTGTTGTTTTGTTGCGCAAAGCTAAAGGGCTGCCGACGCTTCTCTCGGGGGTGTCGAGCCTCCAATTCATCCGGCCGTCGTCCATCCGTCGTCACGTTCCCCCGTAGACGCAACGTCGGCTCGTGCTCTCTCTCTCTCTCTCAGACTTGCTCTCTCACTGTAATGCTATATATACGTGTATATAATAAACGCTGTGTGTAGGTAACGCGCACGGGCGAAAGGGTTCCGTTATGGATTCACACACGGCCCACCTTTATTCCTCCCCCGCAAAGGGCCATACGGGCGAGGGGCGCTTCACCTTGCCGCAGCTTGCGTCACACTGAGAGAGAGAGAGAGAGAGATAGGGAAAATGTGCAGTTGCATACATGGTCAGCCCTTTGTCAGAATTAGTAGCGGATACGTATTATGTATGCTGGGTGATGACTATTGCATGCGCCGTGGAGATTATTGACGGCTTGGAGACTCGGCGATCGAACCGGAGATGAAATGCATGACGCGCGGAGAGGGGCCTTTTTCGAGGGTATGGGGTATATTATATAGACGATCTCTGCCGAGTTTCCCGGATTTATGATTTATGGAAAAGGGTTCTTCCTTTGGTATACGATGTAGAGACTGAGTTTGCGCGGTTATTCAATGTTTTGAGTTAATTTTTAGTCGATTAATAATCGCTGCGTTGTCGGTTCCGTGTGCTAAGAAGCGCGGATATTTTAAAAGAAAATTCATTGACGTGTGTCGAGAAAACTGGATTTTTTTACCCCGAAGTTAATTTATCCAATGCAAAACGATGCGCGGACAACATTGTTGTTGATATATAACGAGCAAAAAAGAATGAGGGGGCACCCGGGTTTGAACCGGGGACCTCTCGATCTGCAGTCGAATGCTCTACCACTGAGCTATACCCCCGTGGTGCTCAACTTGGCTTATCATTGCTTCAGGCTGATAAGCCTTATACTAGCGAGTGCGATGGCCGCCTACGACTATTTCACTCCGTTTCTGTACTCGGAAAATGTCTTTTGCAGTCGGTTTATTTTTGTTGTCATTGGAAAAGTAATTAATTAACAATTTGTTTCGATTGGTAATTTTAGAATATTGAAGATATAAACGACTGTAACTAGTATTGTTCATATTATGACGAAGCTATTTTTCAAAGCTTATCCTGCAAATATTTGCAACAAGAATAAATAGTTCACTTCGGACTAGTTAATTTTCCATTTTATCTCTTTTCTTTCGGTCATTAGCGGATTTTGCACAAAAGCCTGCGCAGCTCGTTTTTCATCGACGCTGCGTGTTTTTGGAATAGCATTACTGAAAGCGTTGGATTAGTATAATAGCAGCATTCCTTTGAAATAGACTAGTATAAACACGCGTAAAGAAAAGAGTATATTTATTGTATAAGTATATATTTATTATTTAATCGTGCGTTAAAAACAATCAACAGTGTTTTAGTAGTACACATTCGCCATTATTGTTCAAGATGTAGCCTCGATTGCATCGACATCCTCGAATGCATTGCTGCAAATTATCAACACATAGGGAATATGGTATTCGTCATTTTAACATAAAAATATCATTAATATACCTGTGTGCATAATCGATCTTTCAGCTGGTTGCATGTCCTTGGACAAGCTGAACCACATTCGGTCCATTCTTGATTAGGTTTGCGACAAATAAAAGATGCAGCATCTATTTCGTTTTTCAAACATTGGCATTTTAAAAATATGTGAATCTTTAAACATGCATTTGAAACTGTAGTACTTACCAATAGTAATCACACATCCGCTGATACACAGTACGAGAAGACACAAAACGGTGAGTTTCGACATTATACTCTAAACTTTTTCAAGAAACTGATGCATTAACGATGAAACGTACATAAAAAGCGGCTGTTTTATACTCTATTAAGGCGTTATAAATCTCTTTAATAATCAAAACTCTGATAAAGAAAATCATGTAACAAGGACAGAGTGATTCCCCGTATTTCCTCATACCTCTAACTCTTTGTTTTCCTGCTTATCAAAAATAACTGTTTTGTATACCTTATTGATTTATTTATTTACATACTAAGTAAAAATAACACAACGTTAAAAATTATTCAAATAAATGAGAACACTACACAAAACTAATAATAGTAAATTATTCATGACAGATATTGAATAGAAATAAGTCAGCAGTCTTCTGGTAGAACGCACTCGCTATTAATTATTATTCAAGAACGCAATTCTGCAAGTTAAAGAAAAACTAATTAATACATATATTTTTTGCTAGAGAAAGGTAAAACTTATAATTATTATCAACAGTACCATTGTAAATAGTTGTGCTGCTTTCTGACTGCACTCTTGGATAAGCCGAACCACATTCATACCACGCTTGATTATAGGCATAGGACAAAGGCTGACTAAGGCGTCTATAGAATATCAATGTTTTTTATTTTATTGGATGTCTTATGAAATTTAAAAATATTAATTCTTATTGGTTTTCTATTAGAATACTTACGAACAGAAATCAGGTTGACAATAATGCATAAAAAAGGAGACACAGTACGCTGTTTTTCAACAGTATGCTTCAAATCTAAACGTGCAACTGATGTAGGAATGAAGGAAAACAATGTTTTTATACTGAATTCTGCGCGCTATTTCAAAAACAATGAATGTCTTTTCCACGATCAAACGTTTGATAGTAATATTATATAAAGCGATGTGCAAAGGATAGGTTTGTTGCTATGCGAGCTCGGAAAAGGCTTCCTGGAAAAATCCTGTGTTAAACTGACCAGTTAAGTATGTTTTGTACGTAGATCTTTATTTTTCTGCTTAAATTTATCAGTTTTACAATTGCGTATATTTGTGAGCATATTTCCGTATAAAAAGTAATCTATCCTATAAAATTTTGAAATAAATAAACAAACTCAAAGTTATATATAATCACTAGAGCTGTGCAAATGAACATGAAAACAGTCATGTCTATTCTATTATTTACTCGTCACATAAAAAAGTATCAATCGCAATAGATATTGAGACAAAAGTAGTTAGCAGTCTTCTAGTCGTACACATTCGCCATCATTGCGTAGCATGAAGCCTGGCTTGCACCGACACCCAATGATGCATTGCTGCAAGCGAAAGTAGAAACTCATTAATGCAGTCTTCGTTTTGTACGAACAAAAAAATTATTGCCAATAGTACCATTGTACAAAATCGTGGTTCTCCTTGGCCACATCTGCTGGGGCAAGCCGAACCACATCCACTCCACTCTTGATTAGCCTTAGGACAACGTCTGTCCGAAGCGCCTATTTCAGTCAAGCTTTTTATGAGACATACATCGATAAACTTGATAAATATTAAGCTTTCTTGGAATCACAATACTTACGAGCAGTGATTAGACTAACGCCAATGCATAGAACGAGAAAGTACAGCATCGTAGACTTGGGCATTGTGCTTCAAACTTGTACACGCGCAACTAAGACACGAACGAAGGAAAGCAGGCGTTTTTATAGTCGTTTTAAGTTATTTTTAAACTATGGCTAATCTTTTCCGCAATCGAACGTCCGATAATAATATTACATAACGCGATGGTCACTTAGCATATATTTGCTGGAAAAACCTCCCACACGTCAGCAACCAGTGCGGTGTTTCCTCGTATTTCCTCATACTATAATAACTCTATTTTTCTATTCTAATGTACGCTTTGCAAGAAATAAAACTGTTGTAAGAGTCGTTTCCAATACGCTAAAATATGGTTTCTAAGATTATCATAGAATAATTATTTACCATTGCATATTTAATTTCGACCCCTGAAAAATTCATCACCCATCCGCTATATCAGAAATGCATTACTTCCTATAATTAACGGCGCCACTCGAGTATTAAAATACGACGCACGTCGAAAATGATATGTTAAAATCCCACCACGAGGACTAGTGATAATTAGAATTTCATAAAATCCATTACCAATATAATAACGCCGCCATGTGTACCGAAATTATTCATCAGTGAATTCACACACGAGCTCGCTCGCTTGCTCGAGTTTCTTCAATCGCTATAACATCTTCATTACCATCTAGCCATTAATGAATTCCCGCCTCTCGTGCGCGGTTAATAATAAATCAAGCCCTCTCCCAATAATAATTAATACGCACGAAAAGGAGTCATCCCGCTCTCTCTCTCTCTCTCTCTCTCACTCTCGCGACAAAAGTGACGCCTAATAATATCCACACAGCAGCAGCGGCGGCGTCAGTAGGGCCTCTCGTCTACGCATTATTTATTTTAGAAAACGTATTAATGAGTTACAGCAGCGGCAGCAGCTGCGGCGAAAATCGCCAGAAAAATTCGTTGGACCTCCATCATTGGAAGCTGATGCACACACGCTAGGGCTATCATCGGTGTATCTTACACAGACGCGGCGTAATGCCTGCGCTGGGGTCGAGGGCCCTCTTTTTTTTCGTTCGGGGCCAGCCGAGGGGGACAGTACTACGGCGCGCTTTATAATATGCGCATTCGAGAAAAAAGAAGTGAGAGAGAGAGAGAGAACGCCGTGTCCCCGGGGGCTGGATGGCTATTAATATTTTTTCAGTCACACCCCTGTTTAGCATAGGCCACGGGGTCATGCGGATCTTCGCGATGCGCGCAGCTAACCCTTGTACTTCTTACACGTACCCCCTTCCGTAAGAGAGCTCTCGGGGACAGTGAGAAAAAAAATCGGCGCTTACGGGCTTCTCCATGGCTAACCGACTGGTATTGGACCGTGGAGGAAGGAAAAAAAATCGTAAAAAGACCCGTGTTTTTTGTCACGGATCATAGTAAATAACTCGTTAATTGCATTAGTCAAATTCCGTGATAAATCTTCCTTATAACGGTTCTACTTACCTTCCAAGCGCAAACATATAACTCATACCCTAGCAATAATCGATCATTGTTAAGAAACGAGAGTAGTTGTATATTTTTGTAAAAACACTCTCGCGAGTGGGATCACAAAGGAAAGGAAAAATTTCATTCGCAACATACAGTCAGTGTTATAGCACTCTGCACGGGTCACTCGTAGCTTTTCTATATACGTTGTACGCGCAGCGAAAGAAGCGTAGCAGAAATGTAATATAAAAAGCGAGAGCTCAAAGCTCGAAAATGTAGAGGGAGTGAGCCGGGGCCCATTTCGTTTGTGCACTCTGTGGAAGGCGTTGATTAATTAAAGTCGACCAGTAGCAGGCCGAAACGCGGAGTAATTAATCCGAGAGCCCGAGGAAACGCGATTTCGCGACCGGCGGCCTCTGACAAATGTGTTTTTTTCGCTGAATCGCCCCGAGCTGGTCTCGCTCGACTCGTCGCGCGTCGATGCGAAAAGAGAGCCGTGTGTAGTTTGCTGCTCCCGCGTCGCGCACGGCTGTAGCGGAGTGTACACGAGAGCTGCGCGAAGGACTGAATTAAAATGCGATGCCACTTTTTTCAAGTTGTCGCAAGCTCGCGTCATGTATTCCGTTAATTTTTTAACGTTAACGCGCGCGACGCCTTTGAACAAAATGAAATATTCAAGCGCTCGAAGTATAGCAAACAACGTAACAATTTAAAGACATTTTTCAATCATGTTATGGTTGAGAAATTTAAATAAATTCGACTCCCGCGTTAAATCTTCATTCGCAAATACATCTTGAGACGTAACGTCGTTGAAAATTCAAGCGAATATAAAAATTCAACGACCTACATTAGAACGAATGCAGTAATTGCTATACGCGATAAAAGAAGAAGACGAGCCGAGAGAGAAAAATCAGAACAAGGGACGTCGTGTGATCGCTAGTCGCTATTAAATTAATCGTCGGGCTCGCTTTTTCTCCCCACATACACATCGCATCAGCAGAAGCGTCGAAAGAGATATGCCTTTCTCGCGCGTCTCTCTCTCTCTCTCTCTCTCTCATTGTGCGGCAGCCGAAAATCCGAAGGCAAGCAATTTTTGCCGTCTATCCGGACTTATAGCTCGGCCGTGTCATTACTCCGCGTAATTCGAGCGGCAATGAGCTCCTATTCACGCGGTGGCTCACGTATTTTGCGCCTCCTTTCTATACATCGACGAGAGAGAAAATCGATCGCGCGTTTGCATATGGCCATCGCATATGGTCAAACGGTCAAAAAGAGGGTGGCGCGAATTGTCGCACCGAAACTCTAGATGCTCGTGTGTGTTTATGCATATATGTATGAATGCTGCGTGGTATTCCGAAATTATACGGACAAACAGGCGAAAAAAGAAGGAAGTATATTAGGGGGGAGGGGGAGATACGTGACTAGTATAGATGCATTCGGGCTTGGATTCGTAAAAAAGCTCATCCCTCGACACATATAGGCTGATTGGTGGCGAGAGAAAAAAAGCGTTATGTGAGTGAGTGCTGCCCAAAGCCAAACAAATGAAAACAATTACGCTAATGTTATGACAAACTGACTTCCATCTCTCGTCTCGGAACCAATACGTATAAAGCGATAGTGTTTTCGATGTTTATTCCGCGTAAAAATATTTGCAACGTTTGTTTCTTCACTTTTCCGTCGTACCAAAAAGCAAGCCGGTATAAATCATCAGTCATTAAACCGGCCCTTTGTCGCCTAACGTCACCGATTACACGGGCAAAAAAGCTTCATTTTTCGCTTTTTCACTGGCGCGCGCGATTCTGCAGCGGCGTCATAAATCTCGTGCGACAAACATCCAGCTCGAATTCCGCGCGAGTAATTTCATAACCGTAAATCGACCTTTCAACGATTCCTCTCCTGCTATACACCTATCCTCTGTATACGCGATGTTTTTCCCCGGGAAGAAAAACCGACGTGAGAAGGTGTAAAAAAGTAGCTCGAAAAACAAGAACTAGCAGCTCGTCGCACAGGGTATATAGTAGAGAAGTAAACAAGCAAAAAAGCGGAAGATCCGAAACGGGGTCACCGCGGCGGGGTGCCATGCGCGTAACCCTTTTTTCGGTCAACCTCGAAAAAAGCTGCGCACTGTGTATAAATCCGGCGCAAAGAGGGGTAGAGAGCCTGACGGGCCCTTAATTCAGTTAATTTAGATTTTATCCGTTAGCCGAGATAGGGCCGCGAGGGATGAAGAAAAAAGAAGCGGAACCTGGCCTATACTGTCGGTCGGGTATACACTTTTTGGCGCAAGCGAGAGAGAGAGAGAGAGAAAAAAAGGGGTTGCAGCGCTCGCTTACGAGCGAATGATTATATACTTATTTAAGCGGGCTTTTTTGCCGGCTACTGCGACTTTTTTCACGGCGAAAAACGCGCGACCCCTTTGTTCGCTGCTTTTTTGCCAGCTCTCCTCGTTCTCGGCTGTTTTATTGTAATCGGCGTGAAATCATAACCGATCGCCGGCCTCAGAGAGGAGCCGCTTGAGAGATAGATCACGATTCACCGCTCGTTGTTTTTCCGGCCGTAAAAAGCGCACTCGGGAGAGAGAAAAAAATTGTTTCAAAAGCACGAGCAGCCGTCGTTAGGAGAGGATTTCGCGCAAAAAAACCGGACGCAACGGTGTACCGAGATAACGTTGAGAGAGGGGTGCGAAGAAAAAAACGAAAGAGTGGAAAAAATTTACGGTTTTAAAATCACGCGAGAAATTATTATACGAGGTATGGTAGTCGTAAATAAGAGGAGTAATTTTGTTAACAATCTCGGCCGGGCGATGCTTTGTCGCGTTGCGGAAAGGCCGTATAAAAATGATTAGCAGTAGCTCGAGTACGAAATCGTTACACGGAAAACACACTCTTATTCATATAATGTTCCAGATGTCCGAATCCATCGGGGGCGCACGTGTCGGCCCCTCGAAAAATGCATATAATTTCGTGCGCCTGTACTGACCGCTCTTTCTCTCTATCCCGAGAGAAACACATTATATCATCCGTATATAGAAGAGCGTGTATATGGGACAAAGCTCGAAACGCAAATCGCGCTTGCACGCGCTCGCACAATAAAAAAGGGCGAGCGAGAATCTCCGCAGACGACAGGGGGTGACTTTTGACGGGTGGACAGAGCGCATGTGACCTGTTGACCTCAGCCGGCCGAAAATATATATTTGGGGTAAAAATAATACAATTTGCGCATAATGTGGGGGGAAGAAAAAAGCGCGCGTGCGCGAGCGCGTGTGTATTCAAATGACCGCCGGGGGCTATACGCTGCCGGACACCGTGATATCGAGTATACTCGCGTATATAGGGAGAGGAGCGACGATCAAAGGCCAGGGGGGTCCCGGCGAACAATAGGCCCGAGAGAGCTGCTGTCCGAGCCGCACGCGCTCATCTCCCTATATGCGTATGCAACTCTCGGACATTACACGCGAGCGATCGATAATAGTTCTGATGCTGCTTATGAATATACACCATGAGCGCGTGCGATCGGTTCTTCCGGTCACTTTGGTTTTTTTTTCTTTTTATTCTCGAGCGCGTAAAAAACGCCGAAAAAACAGGCTCATTTAGTTTTTTGCCTCGATTCTCACGGCATTCCGATGCGAAAATATTTTTTTTCGCCATCGACGATTCTCGTCGCGAGGGAAACTTTCAAAACAACAGCGGCGAGGGAGTTTCTCACGCGACTTTCCTCTCTCTCGTCCGAATTCCCAGATTCCAGATGTTTTACACGGCGCGCGCTCGCATTTTTTCCGTAATTAAAAAAGTAGGCGAGAAGAGCGCCGATATATAGAGAGAAGCGCGTCGCTCTCGTTCAATGTCATCCACGTGCAGTAGCAGCAGCCGCAGCCGACGTAAATAAGCCGGCGATGCTGCAGGCGCTCTGCGTTAAAATAGCCCCGAAAAGCTGCTGCACATCCGCTGCAGGGGTTGGACACGTCTCGCAGGACCCCTACACGCTCTCGAGCGAGAGAGAAACTATTTTTGTATGCGGGAGAGAGAAAAAGTCGGCCGATCCTTGAGGAGAGCTATCAAAGTCGTCGGGGGCAGTGGCCTGTCGTCTCTTGGAGTCAAATTGCTCGGCTCTCGTTTTTCTCGGGATATTCCGAGAGATGTCCCGTGGCATTGAATTTTCGGGGGAAAGCGCTGAAACTCGAGGTTTATACCTTTTCCACCGAACGCCCGTGTCCACTTGTGTAAAGTATATTGTACTTGTGCATCGGAGGAGGCTCGTTAAATCGACGGAGAATTCGGGAAAAAATTATATCTCCTCGCGGGATAGTCGGCGAAGAGAAGCGGAGTTCACCAAACGGATCCCTATACGAAAATAGCCCCGGAGAAAAAATGTACGCTTTACCCCACTCGAGACTCGCCGCCACGGTATAGTGTACGACGACGACTGAAAAGTATAAATTCGTCCGTGGCCCTCCGCGAGCCGCTTCTTTTCCTCTCTATCTCTCTTTCTCTCTCTCTCTAACGGGGGCTTTAAATCTTCTCGAGGTACCACGTGCGTGTTTGGTGACCAAAAAGTCGAACCGATGCCGATAAACACGATGCTCTCGAAATAGTCCGGACGTATTTTTCGAGCTATACTGCCTGTTTAACGGGGAAAAAGGAATATTCCGAGGGCTATAATGACTTTGTTTGAGGAAATAAATCGTCCTGAAAGTGTGTCCTTCTCCGTAATATACATAGTAATAATGCCGTGCGCTGCTTTCCCGCATACGTATAGCCTCTACTCGCGACAATCTCGTTAAGGCTAGCAACGGGGCGAGCTTTTTTCCTTCTGTATCCATGCGTGATAGCTGGCAGCGAGCGAGTCTACGGTCGGAGGTATAGCGTCGGTGGATAGTATTGACCGGTGGCCTTTCCCGGCTTGGTACAACGCGGTACCAAGGCTCTGCGCGCCACACGTATATAACACACTCGCGCACGCCGCTCTGCTGCCTGGCACCGACTATCGAACAAACTGACCAGCAGTCACGATATCCTTCCCTCTCTCTCTCTCTCTCTCTCTCTCTCTCTCTCTCTCTCTCTCTCCTTCACCTGCTACCCTGACTCGCCAGGTGCGGATATAGACTTCTTCCTCGTATTTATACGCCGTGTAAGCACACATGCAGGCGTTACACACGCGTGATGTAATATATATCTGCCCCTGTAAACGCTGGACGAGGGTCTGCGATTATGCTAATCGCTCTCGCTCGCGCGAGTCCATTAGCTAATTGGTCGGATCGGGTGTACCTGTGCACCCCTTTTTCGAGACGATGCTAAGCGTTATACATATACGTGTATAGCGCCTTGACGGTCAGGAGGTGCACGCGTGTGCGCAATCGCGTTTTTTCGGCTCGACTGTCCGTGTAACGAGGGCGTTTTTCGTGTGCGGGGGGCCGATAAATAAGCCCGGGCGATTATTACGCGGCCGAGTTTGAACAGCTGGAGAGGGGGGAGGCCGAAGGTGTCTGCTTGTGTGTGTATCAACGAGAACGATTTTCGGCGATTTGCATACACAGTCGCGCTGGGATATTCCAGAATATTTGATCGATATCGCCGCTCGCGTTCGACGTCGCGTTTGCATCATCGCTTGCGGGCGGTGGTTTTTGTTATGAGCAGCTTTCTCTCTCTCTCTCTCTCTCTCTCTCTCTCTCTCTCTCTCTCTGATGGATATATTCGCGGTAACTGCTATACCAAAACAAAGCGAGGCTCTTTTGATAACTCGATATTCTTCTGCCAGACCTGTGTACATCGTGTGTGCTCTCGGTGTGGGTATAATCTGGAAAAGCCGAAATAGCCGAGGACGGCGCACCTAAGCAAACGAGTGACGCAACGACTTGTACATCGGAGTGTGGAGCATAAAATATCGAAGAAGCAAAGGAGCCTCTTCCCTAATAGCGTATCGCTCGCTGCGGCTCACGAGTATAGATCACAGAGAGCTAACTACTCGCGACTCACACACACACACACGACGGAGGAGAGCCGCTCTTGCGCTCGAAATAGAAAATAGTCGTCGGTCTTTCGTTCAGGACATTCACTAGCCTCTCTCGCCTATACCCATAGCTCTCGCGTCGAGGGAGAGATAGAGCTAGCGAGAGGCGGGAGCAAGAGAGAAAGGGCACGGAGAGCAGTAACAGCAGCAGCAGCGGGGCATTAGGGAGCAGCAGCAGCAGCACATCGTTCTCTCTCTCTCTCTCTCTCTCTCTCTCTCTCTCTCTCTCGCGCCTCGGAGCTTTGTTCTCGCGCGCGGAGAAAGAGCTGCAAGCGAGCGAGCGAGCCCAAGGAATCGACGACTTATCGCTTCGCCTTTCTCTCCCTCTATTAAGTATCCTCTCCCCGCGTCTCTCGATCGGGTCACACATCAGCGCCACATACACTCGTCGAGTCTGCACGATTCACACTCACACACATGTAGAGGATTGAGAGAGAGAGAGAGAGAGAGAGAGAGAGAGAGAGAGAGAGAGAGCGTATAGGCACGTCCGAGAGCCCCTTCTCCTCGCGTTCTGGAACTGCACGATGTGCTGTGTTGCGCAAAAGCACAAGGAAGGGCTCGACTGCAGCGCACACAACGACCCTCGCGAGAGGAGAGAAAAAAAAGGGTTCGTAAAAAATGATCGGCCAGGAGATGATGACGGAACGAGAGAGAGAGAGAGAGAGAGAGAAAGAAGAAAGATTCGTCCCCTACTCTCGCGACCTTTTCTCTCGTCCACACGGGGCTTTTCGCAGCTGGGCCGAAAAAAGGATGAGAGAGAGAGAGAGACCTGTGCGCCGCCCGCGAGAGCTTATACCTATGCGCGTATGAGAGAAACCGAGAGTTGACCTGCTTAGACCTCAGATCTCTGTCCGCGTGTGTGTGTGTGTGAATGTGCATCGTGCCCTCGATTTACGCGATTCGATCCCTCTCCAAGTGAATAGAGAGCGTTTTTTTTCTCGGGGATGGCCGGCTCTCTTTTTTCTCATAATGCTTCGATTTTTTCCGGGCTTCCGAGCCCGCGGCCGCTCCTCTTCACCCTTTTATTACGTTATATGCGTCGCTGCGTTTTTCGACGGAATTTTCAGATCCGATGGCTATTCGTCCCTCTATCTCTCTGTGTCTGAGTCTTTAGCGCAAGAATGGGTGAATGCGGGCGCAAAGGATGCGGCCTTTTTCTAGGAGAGGGCTCGCGGCGATAAACGAGATCTTTTTTTTTTTTTTTTGTTACGTGTGCAGGAGAGGAAAATGCGTGTATGTACATCCTAGTATAAAATTGACCCTATTTCTGGTCAGAATTGTTAAAATAACAAATTTCTGAGCGTACTTTATTTAAAAAAAAAAAATAGGGTCACAATTACATACATCGAGCCTTCGATGAAAAGACCCACATTGCGAGAGATTTCACGGAAAAGAGCGCGAGCGCGTAAATAATCGTCTTATACGCGCGCTGTAACCGATACGCAACACTGCAGCAGCGAAATTCACATAAACGCATCACAGTCCTCTCTTCTTCTTAAAAAAAAAAAAAAATCGAATAAAAAAGTGCGCTCCAGTCTCCGCTGTGCGCCAACGGAAGCTGATGGCAAGGGTCGAAAACGGTTTCTTTTTCCTCAGCGGGGCTCATCTTTCAAGCTTCTTTTTCTGGGTCATCCGGCCATCCATTATAAGCGCGAGCAAGCGATCCTGTTTTCCTCGTCCCGCCCGCGCGCGCGCGCGCGCGTGTCCGTGGATTATAGCGCCTCGCTCCGTACGTGGGATTATGCTCTTTGAGTTTCCTCAAAAAAGTGTAAATTGCTCGGACGATCCTTCGACGACTTTTACCGAGGGTTGCAGTCGATGCGATTAGACGCGCTGCAGTGTGTGAACAGTATTGCTGCTGTTTGTTTAGGACTTCTTTTCCGTAGTTTACGCCTTGCGAATAATCGATTATTACGCGGAGCTCAGTGCGTGCGGTTAGACGAGTCCGGATTTGCGACCGCTGCGACGATCGTGTACATAATAGAGAAGGAAAAATACTCTTTCGAAACAATTATAACAATGAGCGGCTTCTCTTCTTCCGCCTATAGGAGTAGCGCTACGCAATCTAGTCGCATCCCAGAGCGAGCCGCCTCTATACTCGTCTCTACAGGCAGTATAAAATTCAAAGAGAGTCTCGGTAAATAGACCGACGACGGGCTGATTTTTTTTTTTTCGACTCGCCTGTCACGATTTCGCGCTCTTACGAAACAACGACGATAACCGACGCCGCCGCGATATCTCTGTAATCCCTCCCAGCTCGAAAAAGTCAGACTCTCGTCGCCAGCAGCAGCAGCAGCAGCAGCAGTTTCTCGTGTAATTATTCCAAGGTAAGAGTCGGACGCGTCTACGCAACGCTGCGATGCACACACATGCTGAACATACGACAGCGTGTGTATAGGGCCGAAATAATAAGACGACGTTGCTCGGGGGAACCGGAATTTTTTTTTTTTTTCAGCTCATTAAAGAGACAGAGAGACCGCCGCGGTCACGCCAACTCGCGGCGCTCCGATGTGCGCGAGCGCAAACAATTGTACAAATAGCGCCGTATTTCATGATAACACACATGTACAAACATCCTTACGTAAAACGGGCAATTATACTCGGTACGATAAAACTGGACCGGCGCGTCGACGACGACGTTGGAAATGTGCGCAGCATTATATCGGTGTGTAAGTATACGAGGCTGCTGCGGTTTTTTCTTCCGACGACGACGACGCCAGCGGCCGAGTGTTTGAACAGAGAGCGAGATATATAGCGAGAGAACTGCTGCGGCGCACGTGGGGCTTTTAGGCCGCAACCTCTTTCGTCTGGCTGCCTCGTTCTTCTTCAGCTATGCCGAAATTTCCGAGCTTTTATCGAGCATTTTTCTATGCGAGATGTGTTTTCGATTTGATTTCGTTGAGATGAGCTGCTTTTTACGCTCTGTGCATGTGCAAGAGTATAGAAGCCGACTCGAGCGTTGAAGGGTGCGGAATAGGGGAGGGAGAGCGTCTATGACCTATTCTGCGTCTACGAGCGAACGGTTGCGTGTCTGCAGGCGCTTGGGAGTATTTTTTTAAATAAACGATGCTTGCAGATCGATCTCTCTCGGGATTTTTTAAATCTTGTAGGAGTTTGTCGTCATCCATTCGTTAGTCTTTCTGGAACTTGGAGGAACTTACAGCGCGACGAAGACGGAAGACCCGCTAGGTAAGCGAGTACTTGAAAGCCCTTTTTGCGAAGCTAATAACGAAAGGATCGCGCTTGGGTAAATTTTTATGGAGAAGATGTGTATAGCTTTTTATAATGGACACGGAAGGATCGTTTTCTCGAAAGTTCTTCCACGAATCTTCGAGTTTACAGCGGCAATTGCATTATGCTTCGCAAATGAGCTTCCTTATCAGCGGCCAGCTTCGCCGCTCTAATCAGGCTTGCATATCATTGATAGCCCGGCGTAAAAACGCAAATCGCGCGCTATCGCGCTGTAACATCGGAGAACGCGCGAGTGTGCGACTTAAAAAAAAAAAACACAGTCGTTACGCAGACCGAGCACTGCGTCGACGAAAAAAAAATTTGACCCAGCTCATAACCGCGAGAGAGAACCCGTCTCAAGCCCCAACAGCGGAAGAAGCGTCCTCTACCGCCCTCTATGAGCACCCGTTCGAAGCCTGAGCGTAACCAAGGGGGTGAGGCTCTCTCTCTCTCGCTGTCTCTCTTAGCTTGTGCGCGCGCAGAGGCATCTGCCGTATCGATCGAACCGACGGGAACGCGTACAGCGCAGCAGGCCCATCACGCGTGCAAGCCGGGCCTCGAGTGTACAGGGGCTGTTCAGGCAATCCAACTTGCGCTCGAGATTACGACGAGCCAATGGCGCCGTGCAGAACGCGCCCGTCAAAGACGCGCATATCAATGACTCGCCTCGCATCCTCTAAAAGGAGATTAGACTCGACGACGTTCCCCCCTTTGCGGAGAACGACGTGGGCGACGCTCGAAAGGGAATTTCTCCGCGGGATCGAGGAGGGAATATTTTTTCTTTCGAAATAAAACACAATACCCACGGCATGTACGGGATTCGAATTAGCGCGCGCTAATTTTCCAAGCGCGCGCAATTAAAAATCAGAGCCTGCGGAACTCGATTAAACCGATCGGCTGTTGAACTACTCCGCAGAGAAAAGCAGCGGGAAAAAGGAAGAGTAGGAAAGGAAAATCCAATCCAGCGCGCTGATCCAATTAATCATCTCTTACCGGGGAGCCGCGCGCGAGTTCCTTAACTCGTCGCGAAACAAAAGTCGGGAAGAAAAGGAGGGCGAAAGTGCAGCAGCAAGCGGAGAAAAGTTGAGCCGTTAAACGAAACGAGAGAAAATGAGAAGTCGAGAGGGGCTGCGCGCAAGCGACTCGACGACTTTCACCCGCGCGCGTCTGATGGTAATTATCCCGCGAGCGAGAGTGCAAGCACCTGCTGCGGTTTAGCCTCTCCCTCTCTCTCTCTCTTTTTCTTAACTGCGCGTGCGGATCGTTTCGCGGGCTCTTTCATCGATGAATTTCGAGTGCGCTGAGGCTTAATTAGCGCGCGCGCGCGCGTGGCTTCTAATTTCTATTTAACGCCCCCTCTAATCCCTCGCTAACGCGTAATTTCGTTCGATTGAAGAAGAGGGGAAAAAAAATAATAAAAATACACGGTCGTGCGTCCGCGAAGTGGCTGTGGAGTTATAGCTGCGCGCGAAGCTGAAGAAGAGAGTGAAAACGAGCTGCTTGTATATACATAGTTCCGTATAATTTGAATAAAAGTCGCGCCGCCGTAAATCGCGAGACTTACACTTTCCGCGGCGGTACTTTTCACCTAGTTGGCTCGAGGCCAACCGCGACGCGTATACTCCCTCGGCTTCTCTCTTCCCTCCCTATGCTGGAAATGATAATAATAACAGTAATGAAGAAAAGAAGCCGCCGCCGCCCCTGCATACAGACTACCCGAAAAACGCGCAGGTACGAGTCGACGCATACGTAACAGGGAGCGTATAGACGTACGTATGGCAGAGGTAATAGCACAAGCACATACTCTATATACGTGAGTATACGCGAGTGTGCAGATGGAAAGAAGGAACTTTGCGTATACACTTTAGCGGCGAAACTTCCCCTTTAAGTTATACGACTATACGAGGCTGCTGCGCGCTATCATTTTCCTCGGCGCCCGAGAGGGAAAGTCTTACAATCGACGGGTAGTTCTTACCTCCTCCTCGGCGGCGGCGGCGGCGGCCCCCCTTTTTTTCCTTATACACTCTCGCTCAGCCAGCCAGAGGCACTTTCACCCGCGAAACTTATAATGAACCGTCGGCGTCGCCCCGACTTTGGTGACTCTCTTTCGCTCTACTCCGGCTGCCGAATCTACAGGTTTCCAGCTGCGCGATAACTTGCCCTTTTTCCTCGAGTTATTGGCTTTCGTTTTTCTTTTGCATATATCGTGCGTTGAAATTGTTTATTAAAAAAAAAAAAAAAAAAAAATTATTACTTGGAGCGAAGCAAGGATATTGTAAGAACAAACGGTCAATGGCGCGTAAAAAAGGTCAGTTCGCGTGTCCAGTAGAAAGTTCCAGCCCCCCAGAGCAGCAGACACACACGTACACCGCATACAAGCATCGCGGCGGGCGTCTGCGGTCCTGCGCAGTAGCGCAGCGGCGAGGGTCAACGCCGCGCGTGGATTGGCCAGGGGGGCGGTTCTAAGCCGATTTTAGGGGTAGTGCTGCACGAGTTTTCGCGTCCAGCTGTATACCCCCACTCTCTCCACAGTATACGTGTATGTGTGTGAGAGAGAGAGAGAGAGAGTGAATGAGAGAGCGGTGACCGGTCCCTGACCCTCGGGTCAGGTGTACGCGTACGAGAGAGAACTGCCGGACACGCGAGCGAGCGGATGAAACTGGACTCTGTCTTTTTTGGAGGTTCCAGTAGTGTATAGAGCGGCGCGTGCCGGAGAGAAATATTCGAGGGAGAGACAGGATGATATGCATATTTATGACGGCTCGAGGAAGCGAGAAGATAAATATGCTTAATCAAAGGCACGCGCGGAATCGAGGGATTTTAAACGCTGTCGTTGAATTTTACGATAAAGCGACGATTGTTTTTCCCGAGTATATATACGCGAGGGAACGCGAGCTTTTACGTTATTGCGTTGTAGTGTACTATAGCTTATACATGCGTTATATACGGGAGACAAATGCGTAAAAGTGGGAGTATCGCGTAACGCGCCGTTTCCGCGTATTGAATATCGGATGCTTTATTTATGGCTTTTCGCGTACAACGCGAGCATTGCTGGATGTGCATTACGCTGCATAATTTACCCTGACAAAAAAAAAAAAAAAAAAAAAAACTCGTTAGCCGCACACCGGAAGCCGAAAAGAAAAGCCTGCACTCTCGTTATTTAAGAAAGCTCGCGAGCGCAAGCATCAGGATGATGGATAATAAGTGTCAGCCTACGGCCAAATTTCAAGTTGTTTTCCAACTCTCCCGGAACGCAGCAGCAGCAGCTACACGTCGTTCCAGAGAGACACGAGGCTCGTACACAGACGTAAGCTCGAGCACATACACGAGCACGTCGACGTCGAGGACGAATAGCGCGACGCCGAAGGGTGAGAGACGAGGGGGAATAGTAGAGAGGAGTAGCAGCTACGCCGAGACGAGCGCGCGGGGGAGGAAGAGGTGGTGGAGGAGGAGGAGAGAGAGAGAGAGAGAGAGAGAGCGAGAGAGCCCAGCTACCACCAAACAATCGATATATGCGTTCAAAATGGCCGCCGCCGGGACACCACCCAGGCCACCCCCGGACACAGAAAGAGAGAGAGAGAGAGAGCAGCTCTCTCGCTCTCACGTATGCCCCCTAAAGCTCTTTAACTTCGGGAAAGCAGCCCAGGCAGCGGCGGCAGCGGCGCAGGGGAGCGAGTGAGAGCTGAGGGAGAGTGGAACGAGCAAAGCCCAGGACGCCAAAGCGCGCACGCGATATATATACGCCGGGAGTACAGCGAGCTGTGTATATAGAGACGCGCGGAAGCTTCTTGCTCGCTCTCTGGATGCTTTTGTGTAAGAGGAGGAGGAGGAGGATTCCTTTCTAATTTGCCCCGACGACGACGACGACGTGGCTTCTTTGCCCGAGAGAGATAGAAGGATTCCGTAGCTGCTGCTGCTGCTGCTGCTCTTTTGCCGAATATATTATGAATTTATTATTCCTCCGAGTCGGCTCTCGTATATACGAAACAATCGCCCTGATGGACGAGGGAGATTTATTGCGCTTGAATGTATATTTACCACGTAAAAAATGATCTCCCAGTAGCTCCGATGACGATCCGAGTGATTTATCACAGTCAGTGTGACGCGCTTCGCTGTTTTTTTTTTTTCCTCCTCTGTGGCTAATGTCTCGTGGATAACGCAAAACAGCAACGGCGAGTACGATATTCTCGCGTATAATATAGAAAAGCCGACGAAAGCGCGAGCGCGAGTCATAAGGATCGTATATATACAGCGGTCGGAAAGAAGAAGAAGAAGAAGAAGAAGAAGAGGAAAGACGAAGAGTGAGAGAAAAAAGGCTGCGCCGCGCGCGCGCTCGGAAGCTTTATTAAAACATAATGGCGTTATCAGCGCGGCAAACGAGGGAGAGGCGTCAGCTTTAAGAGGGAAGTTTTCTTAAGTGTTCTTAATTAGAAGGTACCTGTTGCTTCGGAAAAAACCGGGTCACGGCCGTAGACGCCGTTTTCTCTCTCTCTCTCTCTCTCTCTCTCTCTCTCTCTCTCTCTCTTACTTTCGCGCTCGCGACGACGACGACGACGCCCGTAACCTACCCCTACCCCTTTGAGTTGCTCTCTCTCTCTCTCTCTCTCTCTCTCTCTCTCTCTCTCTCTCTCGTAAGAGTCATTATTTTCTTCTTTGCTTTTTCTTTCCAGCCGAGTTACTCAACCCCCGTGAGCCGCCGCTGCTCCGTGCAGTGTATTTATCTCGCCGGAATATTTAACGCCG
The DNA here is from genome assembly GCA_024372645.1 of Trichomalopsis sarcophagae. Classification (NCBI taxonomy): domain Eukaryota; kingdom Metazoa; phylum Arthropoda; class Insecta; order Hymenoptera; family Pteromalidae; genus Trichomalopsis; species Trichomalopsis sarcophagae. Next base: position 661,445 of record QLSS01000008.1, read on the forward strand.
CTTTGTATAAAACGTGCGCTGTATACGTAAAGAGGAAAAAACTTAGTGTGAGGGGTTATTGTGTAGTCGGGGGTGGAATTATTTTTTGAGTTAATTGTCGGCCTGATTTCAGGCCCGAAGAGAACGGTTATATAATAGAGCCGCTCATGCTATAACTGCTTGAATCTACCGCTACTGCGGTAGGCAGTGAAAGAATTGCTGTTACAGCTATTCGCGCTAGGCTTATAGACTCCGAGGCAACGATTCGATAGTGGATTATTTCCTCGGCGCAGTGCGTTGCGGGAGACGCCACCTGGCGGTGCTTTCGCGCACTATTACGTTTCATAGACGGATAAGAATCATTGAGGCACCGAGACCTATTCTGTACGAGAAGTATATAATATAGTCGGAAGGATATACGCGACATCGACACCCCCTTCCCGCTTCATTATTCTCCGGAATATTCAATGAAAACGGCTTCCCGATCAAACAAATTAGAACCCGTGAAATCCGATCGAGATAACCGTAAAGTCTTGGAAGGAGACTCATATTCCTAGCGGTGCAATTGTCAACGTCCCATAAACACACTGCACATATCGTCGCGGAGCAGCTGCAACGGTTATATTCTCGACTGTATACTACTTCCGCTCCAGATCTCTCCGGAGAAGAAAAAATAGGCAGGGACTGAAAAAAAGATGCAAATTTTTTTTTCTCTCTCTCTCTCTCTCTCTCTCTCTGCTTCTACTCTGGCGATGCATAAGCAAGAGTCGCCCCAATAAAAACTCGATCCGTCGCTGCTGCTGCTGCTGCTGCAACGGTTTCCTCTCTGATCTCGAGCGCTAGAATTGAAAGAAGGGATGAGAAAAACGGAATAGGGAAAAAGGCAGTGCTGCAATAGCGGCACCTTCGTCAAATAAATTTGAATATCGATGCCCATTGAATCCGATCGAAGGGTCGGGGCGGCACGTACTGCCGAGTCCTTTCACGCGCGCAAGGGCGCAAAGGGTTGTCGATTTGAATATTCTCGCACCGGGGTAACTAGGCTCGCTCTTGCCTTTTTTATATTTGTATACCGGGCTTTGTGAGCGCGATCGCGAGAAAAACCCAACACCCGGGCAGCGGCGGCGGCGGCGCCGGAGGCCATTCCGGCCATTATTAAAGTAATCAGCGCTGCATTGAATAGGTGTTCGGTTTTGACTAATAGACCGTTCTCTCTTGGCAAGCATACCCATCTTTCTCGCTATATTAATGTATATGTGCGCGTGACGGTGACAAAAAAGAAGCGGGAGAGAGAAAGAGAGCCTCGGGTGCGGTTATTTATACGAGCCGCGTCGCGGTGCTCGAGTTTCGGGATGTAGTCTGGTGTTGTAAATCAAGCGTATTGCGGATTCGAACGTAATTTATTACCTATATATTCCATATACAACACATGCGGAGATATCGAACATATGGACGACGTTTACTTGATATTTACATTTCGATCGAAGTAGCGCAACGTATGTATATGAGAAAAAAAAGTCCGTTCGGAAAACGCGAGCAATCGAAATCGCCGCAGGCGAATCCCAACCCTACAATCGTTATAATTAGGATTTCACCTCGCGAGGGAACCCCATCAGGCGGCTTTCGTCATCGACAAACTCGTATTAGAAAAGAGAGCGCGACGAGTTGCGCACATTTGCAGCGAGAGCCCTCGAGCTATCTCCTAGCCGGAATCAGGCCCATCGAGTGCTCTCCAAGATAAAGATCGGAATTCTCGCTCGCGCAAATCGCTCTCGACAAAAAAAAAAAATCGAGCGAGGTGCGAATGTAGCATGCATGGCTGACCGCATTGTCCCTGCCTTATACACTCGCTGACGTCTTAACTGGGAGAGTGCGGAATAAAAAATGGCCGAGTTTTGCATCTGCTTATGCTGGATGTATATATATATACGTGTGACGGCTGCCGTTTTCGTCCGAGTTTTCAACCGTTAATCGGGACGAGGGACGGAGTTTGACGTTTCGTCGATAAAGTTTGTAACATCTCTTGACGCGCGCTTGGAGATCGGAGAATTTTCGGTATGCGCTGAACAATTTACGAGGTGCAGCGAAGTCTCGTATAGCGTTTAATCAATCAACCGTAGAGAGAAAGAGAGAGAAAACTCCAACTGCCCGGGCTAAAGTCACTCACTTCAACCGCGTGCACACTATAGGCTATTTATAAGTGATCGACGTTCGCCACTTGGCGTTATTCGAACGTGGAGTTCAATCGCGGCGATCCGCCGCGGCTATAATGCGATTTACGAACGAGCGAATGGTCGTCAAAAGTCCGGGTGTCATTAACAATGATCTCGTTGCCGCGAATAATCGCTCCGAGAGAGAGAGAGAGAGAGATAGAGAGAGAGAGAGAGAGAGAGAGAGAGAACTCGGTGGGGATCATTAATTATTGGTCGCGCGGTCGACGCTGCGCATATAAAAATCGCATTAGAGCCGATAATGGCTTAAATTCGGAGTTGGTTTCGAGTGGGGTCAATTTTTATTCCCATATACGGATATTGCAAAATTCGAGTTTTCAGAGTCAAAACTGCCATAAATCTTCCCCCGCGAGTCGGGAATAAAATATAGCTCCTGCGCACATAAATTAATTTCTAATCATCCTTCATCTGTCTCACTTCCCTCCCTTTCTCGAGCATCCATCCAGCGGTGAAAAAAACGTCGACTTTTGGCCCCGACTGTACCTCCACTCTCGCGCAGCGTACACAAATCCATGCAGAGCAGCAGAGGTGGGGAGCCCACCTGGGGGCCCTTCCCGTGCGCATGTGACCTGTGACGGCACGCGTGTGTCTATCTGTCTCTGTCGCTCGGCCTATACGGCCCGGGGACCCCTGCGCGCATAAGCATATGTATAGTCGCCGAGCGTTGAACGTATGCAGAGCGAGAGAGAAAGAGAGCGGCTCATATTCCTGAATATGTTAACCCTTTTCACTCTTCTGCTTAGTCTACCGATCGACACTGCCTTGGCAACATCTCGCGCCCAGGAGTAGTCCGACGCTGCTGCTGCTGCTTCCACTTGCTCTATATAGTTGTTACGCGTGATGCTGTTGCTGATGGAGCTGTATTTTCCTTTGAGCGAGAGAGGAGGAGAAATGCTGGTACCGCCAACGCTTTGGCATTATCGCGAACCGCGTTTCCTGGAAGAGCGGGAACGAGGTGAGTCTAATTTTGCGTCTTTACTGGGAAACTCCGCTTTCGCGGAGCTGCAGGCTTTATGTGCGGGGTGGGGAGCAATTCGGTATATTGTAATACGCGAGGCGAGTGATTTTGATTAAATTTAATCGAAATCGTTGCCGGTGGGGGCGTGTGCGCGTTTCCGGAATTCGGTGTTGCGTAATGCGAGAATTTCTTGTGCAACAAGTTTGCGGAGGTGGAGTGTGCGACGGTTTTTTTTTTTTTTTTTTTTAATAACGAGTGGGTTTGGGATTTTGTAAAGTGTAGTGTGAGAAAACTAATAATGTTGTTCAACTTTATTGGATTTTAGTAAAATTTAAAGGGTCATTTAATAGAGGTCTCAAGATCACTTGGTTAAATTTTTGAAATTTAAGGGTAGCTGATGAGAAGGGTGATATTAATATTTTCGTTCGCTACCCTTATTCGATTTTTAAAAGCGCTTCAAAGTCATTTTTACAATAGTAAAAACAAAATTGAAAAATCTATCAAAAATAAAAACTCGACTATTTCATTCAAACGTCTAATCATCTCGCCACAGCGTCTATTAGCATAAAATCCGTCGCATCCGCCAACGCCCAGTTCCTTCCACAAGGAATCCCAACGTATCTCGCGCATTCATCCCTATACTACGTACTATACTCGAATCACGTAAATTTCTTCTCACCGTACTATCTCGTCCATTATACGCGCGCATCTCGTCGCCCCCGCTATTTTCCCCGGTATCTAATGGAATCCGCACATTCTGCGCGTGTAATCGCGCGCTTCCCCGCGTATAATGCGAAAGTAATAATATACGTCCCGGATCGGAAAAAGCAATAATAACTGCGCGCATATACGAGATCGAACGAACGAGTGACAGAGAGATATGGACCGATAAAACTCTCTCTCTCTCTCTCTCTCCGCGTGTTTGAGCGTTAAAAGGGACAGCTCTCGCTTATACGCGAAAATTCTTATTGCCGGCGATAAAGCTCGTTTTATTTCGCGAGCACGCGGCGAGAGCTACTTATACTCGCGTCGCGACAAAGATATTTTAATATCTCGAGTAAGTGCATCGTCTCTTATGCACACTAGCAATGCGGATCCGATAAGAGTTCGAAGGAGAGATCCTTTATTTTGAGTCGCATCAGCCGACGGACGCGAGAGTGGAGAGAAGTTTATGGAGGGACTTTTACGCGAGTGAAGCGTATAAAAACTTTGAGGATTTATTGATACGTTTCTTCTCTCTACAGACGACGATGGTGGACGGATTATGTGGATAATTTTCAATTATGTAATAGATTCGAAGCCGCGGAAGTTTGTGCTACGTTGGATACGACCCATTTCAATTTTCATATTACAATTTTAAAAGGAACTTTGCTGATGGCTGCGTCGTAAGGAGGCTGATTTAGTGCGCGGCTGTAGCGTATAAACGTTTATATGGCCGCGCACTTTTGTATGCATAAAAATGCAAACTGTGCGCGAGCTGCGATTTGAGGTGGAATGTGGTAATTTCCTACGGTTTTGGCGGGAAACATTCCGTTTGGTATAACTGTCTGACGATAAATCTGCGATGGCTTTGCTAATCGTTTAATCTGGGAATAGTTATTAAGGGAGTAAAAATGTAATTTTAATCCAGGAAGGCGCATGAATCGTTACACTGCCAGCTGGTTGCGATTCACTGTATTATCGAAAACTAACTCGATTGCAAACTATATGCTACCGTTAATATTTTGTTAGGAATATTTGAAAGTGTTCTTGCTTTCGGCGTGTGTTTTATTCAATTGGTCTGAAAATGTTGAATCCGGTTTAATAACGCATATGAATTTTGTTAACTAAAATGGAAGATGATAAAATGTTAATTTGAACGTTCAATTCATCTGCGTACGCCAAAATTCACAACTTCAATAAATGGTTACAAGGAAGCTTGAACTACATATACGCATTTAGAAACAAACGCAGAGAAACTTGTAAAAATGCAGCCTCACCTCAACTATAAAAAAAACTAAAGCATAATTTTTTATGGTCCAACAGCAACGAAAGAAAAAGTATAGCGTCACGCATCCACCATTACTCCATCCACGCCCGCGCCCCCAACCCTCGGCGTCGTCAGGAAATTCGATTAGGCGTTAGTCTAGACGCCGCTCTCCCTCTAGTTCAACTACATAAAACCAAGGGGTCGACGCTGGGGGCAGGAAAAATGGCGCGAAGCCATTTTGAAAAGAGCCGGTCAGTCTCGCTCTCTCTCCACCCATACGCTGCTCGCTCGTGTTTTCGTCTCGACTCAATTGTGCCTGACGTCCTGCAGTAGGCGAAGAGAAAGCTAAAGGACTGAGGGTTGTATTCCTGCTCCGGTACCTCCCACTGGGAAGCAGTTGACCGCTGGTCAGTTCTTCTCACTTGACCGTGAATAACGTGATTTCCGGAGCGTCGCAAGACAATGAGGCCACTCGACCGGCTAATGCTGTGAATTGTGTCAAACATGTTATTCTGAATTGACTGAATTTATGAATAATTAGATCTGCCACGTGCAATTGCGCTTCCGGGGTGTGACTTAACGCCGAGAGAGTCATCGATCAAGCGAGCGGACTTTAAAAATGCTAATGCGGCGGGTTCATTAATGATAGATTTTGTATACATGTGTGTATTTTGATTATTTGTTGGATTATTTGCACTGTTGTTTTTTACGATTCATGCGATATTGATGCTCGTGCGTATTCGTAATGGAATTATCGTTACTTATATAGAACAGAACAACCATTATATTATAATACTTCTTAATTGTTTCAGGAGCGTTAGAAAACTATTAAATTTCGTAAAATTTAATTATTATTTAAAGTTATGCACTGAGAAACAGAGCCGCTATGTGCTTCCATCGTTATAGAAAAACCTTATTATACAAAGCAGATTTATTTTCGTAAAGAGAAAAAGGTTTCTGTGGATATGGAGTATATTCAATAATTCAACGCAAAAATTATTTGACCTAGTTAATAGCCAGACGGACAGAATAAACTGTTTGAGTCTCCTGCTAGTGTGCGCAGTGTGACAGCGATAGAATGATTGCTCTTGTATAGACCTTAAAGCAACAATTCACCTATGTAGATTCGGAACTACTATATCTCAGAAAGAAAACGTTTGTATTTTATTCCTAAAATAACGTGTACAAAAGAGGTTGATCGATAATTTCGCGCATTCACGTCGGATGAATTCGTAATGCTCAATAGTATGGAATATTGATGCGACGATCTCGAAATGTCCATTGCATTTATTCTGTTAAAAGAGGCAAATTCGCATATATCGAACAAAAAATGCACTATTCCTTCCTTTCCATTATTCCACACCTAAGAATACTTCGTTTTCATCGAATCATTACCAAAAAGAGTACACACGCAGAGGCTCAGCGCACACATCCATATCGCATTAATCATCTCGACACCGAGCGAATTACGAATTCACACCGCAAAACCTCGTGTTTGCTCGTCCGCATACATTTCCAATCGAGAGAACCAGTATCTTCCAGCAGCACTTGTGGCGCTCGATAAACTCGCAAGCAGGTTCGAGTCGAAATTCGCCGCATAAGCCCTAATACGCTTCCTGCGCGGCACCTTTCGCAAAAAGCGATAAATCATCCGCGTTCGAGCGAGTCACGGCGTCGCCGGTCAGTCGCGTGTCGCAAAGTAGGAGTGACCAGTGGCCTACGGTAGCATCGACACACACACATACACACACACACACACACACACGGAGACTCCCAAAGGGTCAGTGGGTCGAGCGCAAAGATCCGGTTTGCCCGTCGCGCACACGAGAGCCGGAAGCCTCGGGCCCCAAACAAACGGCCTTGGCACGAGCTGCACTCGAGGCATAGCCGGCTCTGATTTATGGCGATCGGGATATTCGCTCGTGTGTTTTCGCTCATTATTCATCGAGTCGCCGTAATAATGCCCGTTTAATTTGCCCCCGGATTGACAAATTCACGGGGCGAGGCGCAAATAACAATACCTCGAAGCTTCCGGTATCAGATTTCGCGCAAACGCCATAGCTATATATAAAGCGCGGTACAGAGGCAGGCGCAGCGAAAGAGAATAATCCTGTAAATAAAGAACAATGCGGGAGCCGGGGGCGAGAGGACTGAATAACTCTCGAAATGGCAGTCCTGGAGAGCGCAAAGCCAAGCTGCGCGCCGTGGATTTCTAAAGGGGCAATGCCGTATGTACGTAAATTGGCGCAAATTGGCGCGAGCTGCTATTCCCTCTCTGCATGCGCGCTCGAGGGACTGGCTGCCGCCGCTGCAGAAGACGCTCCGCTAAGCCACCGAGCAATTCAAAGTCTCGCGCGCTAGCTATATACCTATACGAACGTACGCTTCCTCGTCGAGCTTGAGAGAGAGAGAGAGAGAGAAGCTCGAGGCCGAGAGATAGACAGACCCTTTGGGGTCTTATACCTACGTCTCGAGATGAAGGAAGAGCCAACGAGCTTCCACTACGTGCTGCTCCGGAGTAGGAATAGACGGAGAGCTTTCGCCGGGACTCGGCAGAGAGAGAGAGAGAGAGAGAGAGAGGAGAGTGTACGTGCAAGGCGCTGCTGGTTTTGGCAAGCCCAGCCAGCCGTGTATAGCTCGGCGGCTCTTGAGGGAAAGAGAGAGAGAGAGATAGGAAACCTTACGTACGTGTAGCTCTCGCGAACTTTCGACCCGACGCCACGCGCGATGGAAATTCGTTCGACAACGAGCTGAGACATCATCGACAGCTTATACCTGCTAATTGGCTCGAAATCGCTGCGCAGCAATCTCGGTACATCCCGAGTTTCCATTTCGCGTAAACCTGCACTTTTATTCGATTCTCCGCGGAATAAAAGTGCAGTCTCGCCGGGGAGAATAAACGCAAATGGGTAATGAATAGAGTCGAGCTCGCGGTGTGTATATCGCCCGGAGGCTATACGAAATATCTTCTCGAAAAGCCGGGGCGTCTGCAGCACACGTATACGGTGAAACTTTCCTTCGCGCATATATAGAAGCGTCATCAACAAATATACCTGTACCGCGAGCTTTTTGGTTATAACACCGCGCAATTTTGCGCGTATAGCAACGAAGGTAATCCGAGATTTCGCGCAATAAAAATCGCTCGGGGAAAATAGAAATTGCCATTCGACTCGCAGCGAGACAAAGCTCTCTCTCTCTCTCTCTCTCTCTTAGAAAAGAAGAACGAAGAAGAGAGTATGCTTTCTCTCGGATCAAAGGAGGAGGAACCAATAAATTCCGCTCAGCCGAACCGTTGTCCTGCATATCCAGCGAACAGTCAAAAGCCATAAGCAAGGAGAGGAGAAGGGGGAGGTGGGTATACGTACGAGGGGAAGGTAAAGCCCAGGGGAGACTTCGCGGAAAGGGAGGCAGCAGCAGCTTTCAGAGGAAGAGGGAGCGTAGTCCTCTCTCTCTCTCACTCTCTGGTCCTTAAACCGACAACATAGGAAATCCCCTCTTGGTAAGAAGAGAGAGAGAGAGAGAAGGTTTCCATGGCGACCAGCGCGTGACGTAACCACCCACTGCAGCCACGTACTCTTTGAAACAAATGAAGGCACGTCCTCTCTTGCCTTTGCCTCTACTACTACTACTACTACTACTACTACTACTACCACTACTACTCCTTCGTCGTCTTCCTCTCTTGTTTCCTTTCTCCAGGTCTTCGTGCCCTGGCTGCTTCCTTCTGCCACCGTTGCTGCTGGTACTTTTGAGAGACGAGGAAGACAGAGGGCGATGATGTCCTGAGGGGTAAACTCGAGGAAAACTATTGCGCTTCCCTGTACAGCTCTCATCTCTCGCGTGCACTGATGCCTGCGGAACACGTACATCACGCGTATTACCACTACGTCTTCTTCTGCTGCTTCGGTTCGTCGCGAGAGACTATAATACACATACCGCAGCCTCTGCGAACCGTTAATTTCCCGGATCGTCGAGACGAGCTTTTAACGAATGCCCCGAGCCAGAGAGAGAAAGAGAGAAAGTTCTCTATACTTACTGATTGCGCATTCTCGCGGTCGAGATGCGCCAAAAACGTAAGGCGAAGCTCGAATAAACGCAACGACGATCGCGAGGGAGGAAGGTGAAAAATTCAAGGGGCACATATTCGCGTTCTATCTTCCCATTTTCTTTTACGATTCCGAGCGAGCCGAAGAACGAAGAAAGAAGCCCCCTCGGATCATCGCTTTGTCGCGTGAGAGAGAAAGAGGGAAACGGAAGCGAGATTCAATTTATTCCGCGGATGCTGCTCCGCCATGCGCGGATTGTCACAATTTCTCTGTCTCTCCTATATCTATATTCTCGAGAGCCGAAAGAAGGGCGGCTGTGTGTATATACTTATACATACGCGGCTCCCTCGAAGACACAGCCGGGCGGAAAAAGGAGCAGTCGCGCGAAGAGTGGCTCCGCGGAATCAAGCAATATATCGTTGATTAAAAACCTGCACCTCATATATGGCGAAATGATCGATCACGTTTTCATCGCAGCGTGCGTGTAATGCGGTTCCGGTAAACTCGGCTTTTCGGCTTACACCGCCCATCACATATATATATATATATACCCCGCAGCGTGCGACGAGAGAAAGAGAGAGCCCCCTCGGATTGCTTATTTTCGGTAAATACCACTTTGAAAAGCCAATAATGTTGTTTTCCCCCATTGTGCCTAGCGCGCGAGACGCGTAATCCAGAGCGGCCTCTGTGACACGCACACTGCAGCGCGCAGGTGAGGGGCCTTTTTCAAAAAAACTCCGCTCTCTGCGCGACTCTCGCTCTAGCATGTATATATACGAGATGGGGTGAACGTCTGTACCGAAGGGGTGAGAGAGAGAGAGAGAGACTCGGAAACGTCAATACACGTCGATACACATACCTGTGCGCGCGGCGGAGGGTGACACGTACGGGCAGGCAGGTCGGAAGCCAATTCTCGAGTGCAGGTATATCATATAGACGCATTTGGAACGACGAGATGGAAAAAAAAAATTCGATGCATATCGCAGCTCGAGCGGAAACAAGTGCGTGTCGTTACAGACACGAGATATTCCCGAAAAGCCAATGAATCGAGGTGTATACACAGCGGGGCTAATGCACTTTCCTCGAGTCAACGAACCCGTATAATCCGCGGCTTATATAGTCGGAAACTCGAGCTGGAAAAAGAGAGCAAAGTAGATATATACGTCAGTTCGCTCTGGCGCGAGGAAAGCTCGTGCCAGAAGCAGAGCACAGAGCGAGCTATAGACTCACTCTCAAGGTCGCAATAAGAATATTTAGGTCAGGATCGCGACTCGGAAGTGTAAAAGGCAGCGGAGTAGGAAGAGGCGCCGGAAGTTTGCCGACGAGAGAGAGAGAGAGAGAGAGAGAGAGAGAGAGAGGAAGAAAAAGCGACGACGCTGGAAGAGCAGAGCAGAGCAGAGCTTCATAAAGTAAAAGTAAACTCGAGGAGGAGTAAGCTCTCTCTCTCGCGAAGGGGAGGAAAGAAAGACGGGGTTAAAAGAGAGAGAGAGAGAAAGACGGTAGCTCCCTCGAGGCGTCAGCCTTGAACTACATTTTTAATTGCGATTTCCTTGCCAGCTCGCGGCCCATGAAAACAAAGGAGAAACAGTTTTCTCGCGGCGGAGCTTTTTTTTCTCTCTCTCTCTCTCTCTTCTTAACTTTCTCTCGCGCGGCAGTCTCCCCTTTAAGCAACAAGTAGCGGGTTCATTTAAGACGCGCCTTGAGCTCTCGTGCGCTCTTTTGTTCCTCTTTTAAAAGCTGCCGCGAACTTCCGCTTTAAGAGCTTCGCGAGGAGGAGCGGAGAAAAAAGAAAACTCGTCGTTATAACTTGCGCGGGAGTTAAGCGCGTTGCGAGTCATTCATGAAAATCTTCGCGGTGGATTTTATTATGTAAATTCATATAGAGCGGGGAGAAAAGAAAACGTCAACTTTTCCGCGAGGCGAAATTCCTGGCCCATTGAGCGCGAAATCTGACCCAGTTCGGCATTTAAGTCTACGCGTTGTGCGAGTGAGCTCTTTATGTGTGCGATGTTTTTTTTTATTTACGCGTGGCTTCGCGCGACTCTTTACTTTTTTGCTGATGATAATACTGGATATAACGCGTAGAAGAACGTATCATTTCTATATTTTCATTGCGAGAAAAATCGCGGCGCTTGTCTTTTTTAATTTCGATAGGACGACGCATCCCCTCGCGAAGCGTATCGATATCAGCGCAAACTATCGCGCACGACGAGACGTATACACCCCGTCGGATACAGACACACAGTCCGTATACAAGGCAGACAATGCGCGGAAGCGTTCGCGCGTGATGTGCGCCTCGTTCGCAATCAAAAAAGATCGAGGGTCGCTTATACACGCACATATATTCCGATCGTGAATTTATAATTTTCACTCGGCTGTCGCGATCGTCGCGCCGTATAAATCAGCATCAGCGGCCTGTATTGTCGAGCAGCGCACAGAGAGAGAGAGAGACGCGCGAAACGAGAGCAACCGCGGATGACGACGATAATAATAACAATAACGGCGAAAAAGTCGGTCAAGCTACAGGACAAAAATGTATGTATATGTGTACGTTCTCTCTCTCTCTCTCTCTCTCTCTCGGCATATCGAGCTAGAGCAAGAGAGAGAGAGAGAGAGAGAGAGAGAGAGAGAGAGAGAACCCTGCTGCGGGGCGCTAAAAAAGGGAAGGGCAAGTCGCGCGGAGGAAAAAAGGGAGCGACGTGAAAGCGCAGCTCTCGCTGCGGATACATTCCAGGTAGAAAACAACGCCAGCGCGAGGTTACACTGGCTGTATATACATATGTATATGCGCGCGGCGCTCTCTCGGGCTATACACAATGTATTCAAATTGCAGTAAAAAAGAAGGGTTCAGTCAGCTCCGAGAGAGAGAGAGAGAGAGAGAGAGAGAGAGAGAGATTTTTCCTCGGCGCGCGAGCTCGGGTTCGACGAAAAAAAAAAGAAATGCGACAGACTGGTTAACGAAGCGAGATGGTCCATTCATTCGGCTCAATGGGATGCTGGGTCGCGTCTCATCATCCGCGTCCCTCTTTCTCTCTCTCTCTCTCTCTCCGTGACTTGTGTCGAACATATGCATGTGTGCGCGCGCGCGCATACATATAGGTATATGCATATACACGCGTGCGTTTACGTATTCACGCGCTAACTAGGCAGATACGCCATATGCCCGAAACGAAAGATGAAAAAGGAAAAAACGATTTTTATGCGCGCGCGCAATTTGTTTGCCGGCGCTTTTTTTTTCGAGCCGGATTCTCTCCCCCCGAGAGAGATTCGCGCATCGCTCATGTATGATCGTATGCACACCCCCCGCGTCAGTTTTTTTTTTTTTTTTATATTTATGCTCGGGACTTGGTTGCCGGATGTATCCGTTCGAATGATCGATGCGAGTGTATTTTATATATTCGCTGTTTTTGGCGAATAAGTCGATAAAAACATCAGCCGATGGCAGCTGTCGCGTCTCCAATTAGGCGTGCGTAATCTTGACTTTCGGCCCTCTCTCTCGAAATTCGATTTATTCTTGCATCAGAGCTAAGATAAAGAGGGAGGGAGAGAGAGAGAGAAGTTGATGCCGCCGGAGTTCTTTGCGCCCGCGGGCGAAATATCTAACCCTCATCCGATGGTGTACCTACGAGTGGGTTATATTATACAGAAGTGTAAGAGAGAGAGAGAGAGAGAGAGAGAGCTGATTTTTCTTTGCGCCGCCGGAACCGCCATCAATAACTGATATTCGAATTCCGCCTCGGGTCTGCGCGTGCAGCAGCGCCAGACGCGCCAGCGCGGCAGACTTCCAATTGAACTTCCGCTCGTGCGCTAAACAATTTTCCAATAGGCTTTTTTACATCCGTGTCGTGTAGAGCCTCGAGACGGAGTTATGGGGGTGATATGCACTTGGTTGCGTTGAGTGAACGCGGATGATCAGTTTTGGTCTTGTCGGTTTGCTTGTTTAAACTAAATTTTCTGATATATATATATATATCTTTTGTTAACACCAGGACATTATTCGGTTAAATAGTTTTCGCGGCAACATCAGCCACAGCAGCAGCAGCAGCAGCATCAGCAGCTGCTGCGAGCTAAAAAAATTCATCCAAAGAAAATGTTAATTTGCATATTTCCCATATATTCACCGCGGGGAATTGAATATTTATGAGAAGGTAGCTCTCGCTGCGGCATAGGTAAGGCATAAATCACATAATCCTAATATGAGCCGAGGGCGCGACAATGGAAGCGAAGCTGCTCGCAGCAGTGGTCCAGTAGCTCGCTGCACACACACGCGTATACACGCAAGGCGCTGAATTGATTAGATCGGGAAAACGATCCGTCCTCTCTCCGGCGCAAGAAAAAGGGATGAAAGAATCTACCTGTCAGACGAGCTAATGGGAATCCTCCTAATAGCGCTCGCTGCGCCGCATAAGGCCAATAACCGTAGAAAAATCCCCCGAGGGGGAATATCGCAGCGAAACTCGAGATAAGGCCTTTGTCGTTCGCGCGCCTATACTGGACCGGGGGACCCGGAAGTCCTGCGTCGGATGTCTGCTGTCGCGAGCTATACGTGCGTGTAACCCTTTCGCCCCTTCGGAAAAAAAAAAAAAATACGTATGTGTATCGCGGGACACACGTGGATTATTCCGCCGTCTTGAGAACCGATGGATCGGCGCACACAATGCTCCGTACCGCCGCTGCGCTATAAATCAATTTATAAAGGGTTGGAGCTTCGGATGCTGCGAGTGAACAGTGTTATTGTATACGTCCCTCGTAGCGACTTTCCCACAATAATGCCGGGATTTTCTGTATAAGTGCATTTTTACACACGTACATACCCCTTCGTGATTAATCTCTTGGGACATGCTACTTTCGCGCTCGAGTCTTCGGGATGTCTAATAGTTTTTTCATAATCTGCTTGAAATGTGTCCTACGCGTGGTGTGTGTATATATTGTGATATACAAACCGCCCATTTTCGTAGCGTGATTAACGTATGCTCCTTTATTCATAATTGAAAACGATGTTGGGTGCTTGAAGTTTTTTAATTTAATATCATCTTTCTTGAAATTTATATGAAAACGAGGAAAAGTGTTAAATTCTCAGCACGAATTCAACGATATAAACTTTATCATACGTAAAACAGTCCAACAAGCAATGAAATCATCTCATCGCACTGTTAAACCCTAATCCACTAAAACTCGCTTCTCAAGAAGAAATTAACCGCCGATAAAAATCTTTCCCGCAGCGCAAACGAGCATCAACAGCTGTATATATACATACAGCACGATCAGAGAAGAAAGAGAGCCGAGGAAACTTGCGCAGCTCTGCCGCGTCTGCAGCGGCGGAAACTAAGTTCAAGGACCCATAACAGCTGTTAAATGAATCTGCATAAAGAAAAAAAAACAAGTATAGCTCGGCTTATAGTCTCTCTCTCTCTCTCTCTCTCTCTCTCGGCGTCGGCGTCGGCGGCGCCGAAGAGAGAAAGTAAAAAAGTTCATTGCACGTTGTGACCCTGGCCTAGAAACAAAAGCGAGAAGCGAGTCTCCTGAATAATTCAAGCACGCGGAAAATGAGGAAAGAGTTCAAAGTTTCTCCGAAGAATTTTACGCCCGGCTCCTTCCCCCGCACAACCACTACCAGCAGCATCTCCACCTCCTTCTTCTTCTCTCTACCCTTTTTCCTCCTCGTTATCTCATAAATTACCGGCGAGAGCTCTCGCGAAGAGCCGTTTTCATTCTTTCGCGCGCGAACCTGTCGCGGGAAAATATTTGCATATCTTCAGCTTCGCCAGGGATTAATCCTCCCTCGTCGCCTTGCAATCTCGAGTCCCACTACGCTCGATCGCTTGTTTTATATATATATATATATATATATATATATATATATATATATATATATATATATATATATATGTTCCGCTGATAGTCGCTCGACCTATATGAATTTTTCTCTGTTCCGCGGGTAACGCGATACTCCGCACAAAGTGCCTAATAAAGGCGGTCCGTTGGGCCGCGCGAAGCGTCGGCGCAACAATGCTGCCTTGTCGAGTCAGTCACGGAGACAAAAAGCGCGTGGAAGTAAACGAAAGCGACACGAGAAAAGGCGCAAGACGCTCGATTCAAACGAATCGCGGGGGGGCTGCGGAAGGGGTTGCGCGCGGAGGAATAAAAACCAAAACGAGGAGAGAGAGAGAGAGAGAGAGAGAGAGAGAGCACATGCTACTACTGCATATTCGGCGTAACAAAGGAGCACGTATATAGGGGCAAATTACGGATTCAAACGGCGGGCCTTTGTCTTTCCGTGTTTGTTGCTTTGTTTTCTACGCATTGTACGGTATTATTATTTCTCTCGTTCTCGCTCGCTCGGTCGTTTTTATTTTTTTTGGGGTTATACGTCAGTATATCTGCTTTTTCTGCCTCCGTGCCCCGGCAGAATTCGGCGAGAGAAGCTCGCGCGCTATAAATCCGCATAGCCGCGTGATCCTCTTATCCGAGCCGGTAAACGCTCCGTTCGCTCCTCACTCGATTTCCCGTGAAAGCCTCGACGACTATATATAGGAGGAAAAAAAAAAACCGCAAGGCTAAATTCGTTTTCGAGCGAGGAGGTCATAAAATGGCAGACCATAGCTGCAGCGGCGGCGGTCACAGCTCGGCTGTACAGACGCACACGTATAGAGCATCGCACGAGGGTGAGAGAGGGTAGGGGGTTGGTGCAGGAAGAAAAGCCGGGTTGCGTAGTTACGTATATATATATATATATATATATATACGTATAGGTGAGCTAGTGTGTGTCGGTCGAGGACCACGAGATCAATATGTATGTTGGGGGATGTGGACGCTGCGCCGCCGGTGGTTGGGGGTGGCCGGCGGCCCCGGCAGCTGATTGGCCAGCGGCCACCCCCGTAGCCACGCCCACTCCCACACACGCCGCTCGCTCTCCCTCTTCCCCTGCCGGCGTGTAACCGCTGGCTGAGAGCGAGAGAGACTCTCTCCCTCTAGACCACCACCCCCTGCCGCCGCTGCCTTTCCCCGAGAGTTCTATCTGCTCCGTTCTCTCTCTCTCTCTCTCTCTCTCTCTCTCTCTCTGGAAGGCTGACGCTGTTACCGAATTCGCTGGAATCATCGAAAATTGAAAACCGCCGAAGCCTGCACATGCAGGAGAGAGCTCGAGCGTCGCCCCGCTGGGAGGAGGTGGAGAGAGGAGAGTTGATGCGCTACTTCCCTAGCGATTTTATAGTGTTTTTTTTTTTTTTTTTTTTCGAATCGACGGAGTGGAGTTGGTTGTTTCTTTCTCTTTCTCTTCTTTGTTGCTGGTTTTTGGTCGAGCGCGTTTTTAACGCTTGACTGGTGTGCAGCCTCGGCTATTGTTGAATGTTTTAATATCCGACCGCGCGATGATCAATCGTTAAAGTGAAAATACGTTATTAACATTTCAAAAAGCAATGACAATCACGTCCTAACAGACGCACAGTCGTATAACTCCCATATACGCGTCAAGTAATGAGAAGACGACTTTGGGGGGGGGGGGGCGATGATCAAGTCCTAGTAAAACTTTAGCCAGCCGCAAAACTTTCTCGCGGCACTAATCGCTACGACGAGAGCTATCTGAAATATTTATTCTCCTCGGCTCTGATCGTCGATGCACGTAATCCCGTTTGCCGCTCTCTCTCTCTCTCTCTCTCTCTCTCCCTCCCTTCATCCCCCTCGTGTGTAATGAAGAGGCGCACCGTGAAATCAATTTTTTCGTAATCGGTTTACACGGACACACTAACACGAGCTAAGGTACCACTCGCTCGCGGGCGTTGTACGACGCAAGATGCGTAAAAGCCGCGACGCGCGAAGAAAAAGACGCCGGCATCGTTTTCATTCATAATTAGAGCAAAAAAAAAGAGGAGAGGAGAGCCACCAGGCGCCGAAGAAAGCAAGAGCGAGCGAGTGACGTCGTCGTCGTACTACCAGCTCTCTCACTCTCTCGTAGTGGAAAGAAAGAGTCAATGGAGAAAGTGCCGGCGTCGTCCTCGTCAGGCTGTGCGGTGGTGGGGCGCTGCTCAATGAATAAGAGAAAGAGCGGCTGTTGCACCCTCTATACATATACATATATACACAGAGAGAGAGAGAGAGAGAGAGAGAGAGAGGAGCCTCGGCGCACGCCGGAGGAGCAGGAGAAGGAGGTGGAATCTCTTAAAGACTTTCGCCATTCTGTTAATTTTCTTCTTAAAGTGGGTTAAATTATTTTACGACTTCTCCCTTCCCCCCGCTGCTCTACATAAGCCGCGTCGTCCTCTCTCTCTCTCTCTCTCTCTTTTACGACAGCCTGCGCTGATTTATACGAGGAACTGTAATCGCGACTGACGAGACTTTCCGTGTATACCTAATTGTCGCACGCGATTGTTCGTACGAGACGAGTTCGCGGATCCTCCGAGAAATATAGAAAATTCTCGCATACGCGATCAGTCCCGGACGAATCGAGCAATTTATTATTCATCCCCCGCGTATCGGGGTGAAAGTAAAAAAGCTCTACCCTCTCTCTCTCGCGTATACACGCGCGGCTGGATACGAAAAAAAAAACAACGGCGGCGGCGGCAGAAGCATCTCTCGGAATAAAAAAGAGAGAAGTATAGTATAGAAGAAAAAAAGGGCGACGAGAGAGGAAAATAACATGGGTGTCCCGGCGTGCGGGGGTGGACGTCGGCCGCGCGGATTCGTCGAGTACCCAGACCGGCCAATGGCGTTTCACCCCCGCTAGCTCTCTCTCTCTCTCTCTCTCTCTCCCCTAGCTCGTACAGCAGCAGCGCCGGCAGCAGCCGAAGGGTGTGCGTTGCCATGGCAACCGGCCGCCGTGTACGCACACACTACGCGAGAGAGAGAGAGAGAGAGAGAGAGAGAGAGAGAGAGAGAGAGAGCCCCCCTTTGGACAAGCCCAATCGATCGAGGTGTGCTGCTGCGCCGCCGCCGGACGAAACTCACCCACTCTATCTTCCTCTCGCTCGCTCTCGCCCGCCCTATAGCGCTTGTTATTCGAAGGCTCGCACATATATATATATATATATATATATATATATATATATATATATATATACACCCGCGTCCCTGTCCTCGGCAGCAGCGGCAGCAGCGCTAGCTGCGGCTTCAATGTGACATAGTACCGCACCGCCACCCTCGCGCGCCTCTGTATACGTATATAACGTACACACACCTGCTGCCGACGTCGGGCTCGTGTATAGGAGAGAAGCCCCCAAGTGAGAGAGAGAGAGACTGGAAAGCAACGAGGAGTAGCAGTGGTGGTGGTATAACGGGAGGGAGAGACAGAGAGAGGACTGCAGGTCGCTGAGGACGACGGCGGCGGCGCCGGTCCGGGGAAACTCCGCCGCCGCCGCCGCTGCTGCCGTGGACAGAAATCAATATAAGACGGGCTTCCACCTACGTACGTGTGTGTATATGTATGTATCCCTCTCTCTACTCCGCACGGCTCTGCTCTGCTCCCTCGAGGCTGGACCAACACGTGCCCGGGATGTATACGTGTGTGGGTGAGAGGGAGAATCCGCACGCGCGCGAACCCAGCGTTTCTACGTACAAGGGGTGTGTTTCGCGTACGAAACGGCCGATAGGTATAACGGGTGTCTCGCGAGGCCGAGTATTATTATTGCTCGCGATAAGCAAAGAGTTTTCAACGTTATATCGCCAGTAGAAGAGGACTCGATTCGGTCAGACTCGAAACTTTAGGTAAAAGTAAAAGCGTTTAGCTCTTACGGCGCGCCGAGGAAAGTGTGCTATATATACAGCACAGTATAGAGGAGAAAAAAGAATGCGCGAACTCGACCGCGAAAAGAACAGCGTACACAAATAACTTTCGCCGAAGTTAAATGCTCTCGGGGAGCACCGCTAGAGAGAGAGAGAGAGAGAGAAAGCGATTAAAGCGCAGTATGCAAAATGCCAGAGAGAGAGTCGACGCCGCTCGATTTGCCGAACAGGAATTTCATTGCTCGATCCGGTGTAATTGATTGCGTTAGCAGCGCCGCCGCCGTGGAATATCCTGCCGCCGCCGACGAAGTAAGTAAGTAAGTAAGTGAGAGAAGGAGAGAGAGAGAGAGAGAGAGAGGAAGTGAAAAGCTGTTCCATTGAGGGAAAGCCATCGGTTATTTGAGAAAAACGAACAAAGAGAATCTCCTGACTTCTCTCTCTCTCTCGCATCGATTATATATCAAACTCGATCCTGACGCGCGTAGTGTTGTATCCGAATAATTAGCCGCGCGATTTGCATACCCCGATCGGTGAAAAATCACCGGAATTAGCCCACGGCTCTTTTTTCCACACTCGATGTATCTACGACGATAAACAATAAATCTCGTCCCTTCGGAAATGCAAATCCGTCCTCCCCTTTACGACCCATCGAGAGAGAGAGAGAAAAAGGGCCTAGACACGTATATATAGATTCGTTATCGAAGCTCAGTCAATATTTCGATATGCAAATGGCCGCGCTCGTCTTTCTCTCTCTCTCTCTCCCTCTCTCTCTCCGATCGCGGACACCCGTTGTGTAGGGGGGGATCGATAGAGGGACAGCAGCAACGTGTGCAGGGGCTAGACTCTCCGCATCCTGCGGATAAGGGAACGGCATCCATAAATTACGAGGAGAGAGACTCGCGTTGGGGGAAAAGTCCTGTACGCGAGAGAGTCCTTTCCCGCCTCCTTTGGGATGCCTATCCTCTCTTAAGGGTAGGCGTGCTGCGGAACTATAAATTTCCTCGTTAAGTTGTTTAGGCCGTGACCGTAAACAAACTCTCTCTCTCTCTCTCTCTCCCCGCGCAGGAAGTCTCCATTTTCCTCGGCTTCTTCTTCTTCTTTTTGCGAATAGTTCGGCAGCCATTACTCAGACGGTGTATATACGTGTTTGGCGAGCTCATTGAAAATTTCGAGAGTTCCTGAGTTATCGCTGCGGGCTTGGAAAAACAATCGGACGACGAAGGGGCTGGACTTTACTGTGGGGAGGGAATTGTGCAGGATGATGAAAATATGGCTGGTAAAAGTTATTTCAGAGACTTTTGCCGTCGATTACTTTTCTGCTTGGATCAATTATGTATATATTCGATACGCTTATACGAGAGCGAATTTATACACGCGGTGCGCTATAATTGGATGCGTCGTTTAATAGTAATACAAATCTCGAGTCGAGCTGCAAGTTTAACGACCGCGCGAGTCGTCTCTCGTACAAAAAATTGCATGAAACATTAGCAGCCGTTATACCCTTTCATTAATTCGAAATTTTAAAGATTCAACGAAGCCGCAAGCGGCGTATAGAACTGCGATATGGAAACGTAATAATCTTCGGATTTCGCGATGATTTGTATGAATTCGTACGTACGTCTAGCGCCTCTTTCATACTGTATATTTTCGAAAAATGCATTACACGATACAAATGTAATCGTTTATTTAATACGCACCACAGTATAACATAATCCGATCGATGCTAAAATTCAATTTCCCTCGTAGTCTAGGCGCCAGACCGAGTTTGTCGCAACTCGATGTCCATAGTCGTCCACCAAAGGTTTTTTTATGTATTTTGAGCCGCTGAATCCGATTTTTGAAGGTGGACAGTCCAAAAATGCCTCCGTAAAAAGTTATAAACATTTTGATTGTTTAAACGGCTCTAAAATTAATACAATTAATGTCGAGTAAATTCTAAACGAATTTAATGTAACTGTGTTCATATAAAATCATGAACCTTTTGCAGTATTGCATCTAGTAAGTATAATTTTAAAGAGTAAGTATTTTTATATATTTGTATTTACAAAA
>QLSS01000008.1:682790-695807 GCA_024372645.1 Trichomalopsis sarcophagae
TTTTGTAAATACAAATATATAAAAATACTTACTCTTTAAAATTATACGTACCCCTGGTAGAAAATTAACCATTTTGACTGGCTAACGTGTTAATCAAATGGTGTCATTTTTTCCCAAAATAAATATTTGAATTTCTTATAAATGGTCTTACTCAATGGTAATTAGTTAAAACATCTACATTATAGCATGTTTACGGAGGAAATTTTTTAAATACACTCGATAGTAAAAAAATAACCATCGTGTGTCGTTTTTAAATACGAATTTGACCAACGGTTCGCCAACTGATGCTGAGTGTTTCTACCAGGGACTATGTACAATATTTCAAAGTAGAACGAAAGGTACAAGACAAACCTTTGATTCGCCCAGGCGTCAAGCGAGATAAACCTGCCTTTTTGCACTAAATTTGCCAAACCTCTGGTTCTAACTACAATTTTTTAATTTTGCAAAAAAGTTCATGATTGTATATGAACACAGTTACATTAAATTCGTTTAGAATTTACCCGACATTAATTGTATCAATTTAAGAGCAGTTTAAACAATTAAATTGTTTATAACTTTTTACGGAGGCATTTTTGGACTGTTTACCTTCGAAATTCGGATTCAGCGGGTCAAAATACGTAAAAAAAAAACCTTTGGTGGACGACTGGACATCGATTTGCGAGAAACTCGGTCTGCCGCCTAGACTATCGTCGTCGCGCCCATGCCGACTTTTTAAAACGGTTTACCCCAAACACCCACAATTTAATCGATTCACGCGTATTTCGCACGTTATAGCCTTATTTTTACACCGCTAGAGAGAGTGCATAAATTCGAAATATAAAAAAAAGCCTCGAGACGCACATAACTACACGAAAAAAATATCGATAATGAAAAGTACCGCGTCGAACACAAGCGTTTGATCAGCGTAAACAATTTTTCAAAACTCTACGCCAGAGAGACGAAGAAAAAAAACCAATCGCGCAGATAGAAGCGGAAATCGAGAAACGCGCGCGCGCGAGCGTATATATATATACGTCGAAGCCGGCGAAAAATAAAAGTACAGCTGCGCGCGGAAAAGCCATCGAGATGGGGAAACCGACGGAGCAAAAAAGTCTATCTATATATAGACGCGCGGGACGAAGATACGAGCATAAGGATGAGCGAGCACGATGCAGGACAGGCGAGAAACGAGACAAAGGAACTTCCTGAGGGAGGAGGAGGATGAGGAGGAAAAAGGAAAAAGAGAGAGTAACTCCGTCGTCGTCGGTGCTTCGCGAATCGGAAAGTGTGGGCGTCGTGAGAAAGGGGGTTGGTTCGCACACACACACACACACACACACAGAGGAGGGGTGAGAGTGCTCGTCGCGGAGGGTGTAAGAGGGGGAGGGGGGCGAGCGCGTGAGCAGGATTCGATTCCAGTGAAAAACTGTACGTTTTTC
Organism: Trichomalopsis sarcophagae; assembly: GCA_024372645.1. Lineage (NCBI taxonomy): Eukaryota > Metazoa > Arthropoda > Insecta > Hymenoptera > Pteromalidae > Trichomalopsis > Trichomalopsis sarcophagae. Next base: position 684,209 of record QLSS01000008.1, read on the forward strand.
TCGCCGATAGAATGGCCGGGACGTCAGCCGAATACATTATGTGTTTTCTACCCCTGGGGCCAGGATATTGAAATTTTTAATATCGAGGGTGGCTGCGCCGCCGCCGCGGCATCGAAGGCATCAAGGGGCTCTATACTCTGCCTGCCGCGCGCGCGCGTATATACATACACGCGCACAAGGGTCGCGTCCTTCCATTCTCTCTCTCTCTCTCTTCCATCTTTCCGCATATCGGCTTCCTTCATATTCTCTGGACCCTTCTTCCCTCGCATATATAGCCTGCACTGTGTGCCGGAGCTTTTCTTATTTTTCTCCGGATATATGCCCAATATATAACGTGTCATATACGCGATCCAGTCACGACGACTCTGCGTGTGTGTGTGTGTGTGTGTATGAGCGAAGGAGCTTCTCCGTATTCCGCACGTACACGCCGTCGTCATTATTTCGGCTCGTACGAAGCTATATTTAGCCTGCTGTTGTTCTCGAAACGCGTGGACGCGTTTTTCGCGCATATTACGTACGTCGGATGCATACGATGCGATAACGAGTAGCCAGACGGTTGATGCTAAATATTTTTATTGACCTACGTCTGTGGAGGCTCGAGTCGCGAAATCGCGTTAGAATTCGCGCATCCTATAAACCGCGCGGCTGCTTTTAATAAGTTTATGTATACAGGAGCTGGGAATTCGTCGCGATTTTGCTGCAAGTTGTATGCGTGCAAGTCTGGCTGGCTTCCCATATCGGCGCCGCTGTGCAATTCTGAATACAACAAAGGGTTATCGACGATATGCAATATCGAGGCGTCCTCTCTCCCTAATAAATTCAAACATCCGTTCCAGGTATATACAACCATACTAGGCGTTGCAACCCTTTTCTAAAATTAGCCTCGCTCGAGCCATAAATTCGCGAGCTAGCGTATCGAATTCCACAGCTATAATGGAATATATCGGCGAAAAACGTTTAGCCGAAACGGAAATAATATAACGGTCAGCCCTGCGACGCGGATCGGCTCGCGTGTGCCGCGCGCCATTTCTTCGGGGCATCGAAATATAAAAAAGGAAGCCGTGATCCAGTTTCGCGAGGGGAGGCGCAGGTGGTCAGTCGCGACGACCCATCCCGGAACTGTCCGCACGCGTATACCTGCGAGGGACATCGCGATAATTTGGTCAAGCGGCCGCACGCGCAACTGCTTCTCGTTTCATCGAGGTTATACGCGAGAGCTAAGGGGGAAGATACGAAGGACACACATCCGGGGCGCGACTGACCTGGGGCGTGCGCGAGCGCGTGCTGGACGCTTCCGCTCACCCCTTTCGCGGTCAAAACAGGCGGAAACATGACCCTCGCTCTCGTATACATCATCGCGCCGCGAGTGGAGCTAAATTTTCCGGCTGCGCGTTTATGGCCAGGAATAAGAGAAGAGAAAGAAGATAAATCACTCGCTCTCGGGCTCTCGTAAAACATTCACTTTTATCTAATCGTCCTCGGGACGCTAAATCTTATTTACGAGACGAGCGCGCTCGCGCGCGATGGCGATTCGGACTTTGGGGGTTCGATGGCGTGGTCTTATTGGGGGGGGGGGGGGGGCTGGATGCAAAATATTTTTTAATCGCCCTTCGATGCGCTCGCGTGTTTTTGCGTGAGCGAGTACTACTCATTTTTCCATCCAGCACTAAAAGAGCAAAATTGACAGAAAAAGCATCTCATACACGATTTCACTATAGCGTGAGCGGCTCAAGCAACGGGCTCAACAAGGATGTTTTGGCACGGATGATAGACCGATGTATATATGCACTGAGTGAGCAGCTATCGGCGTAGGGAAATACGAAAGTGCCCATGCGCCACCTATCGTCGCCAGTCGGAGACACAGAGTTTGAGTAGTGGGGGGAATCAGTTTAGATAGGCCAGTACAAAACTGTTGGATTGGTCACCGCTTCTCCGGACCAGTAAAAGCTACGAAAAAACTCTCCCCGTGTCGAGCTCGAGAAAGAGACGAGAAAAAAGGCAGCTAGCACATATATGAGAAAAGGGAGTACACATACAGTATAGCCGAGAGAAGCAACTGTCGTCGTTATATTTGCTCCTCGTATTCTTCGGCAGGAGATTACGTGGTAGCTGGCACTGAGGCGCAGTGTTACCAGTCGTGACATAGTGGTCCCCACCCCCTCTTCTCTCTCTCTCTCTCTCTCTCTCTCTCGCACGTGTACGCGAAGGAGGAGCCGGCGGTAGACGCCAAGGCGCTCGTTACAGGGCCTCCTTTACTCTCCGTAGATTCAATATTCTAACCGAAATCCCCGGGGCTAAGGGAAATGCAAAACTTTCCAGCACCGCGCCACGAGCTCGACGTTTCGCTCCGAAATTTCCAGCTCCACCGCGGGTAAACTTACAGTCCACACACGACGGATCGAGCGCGCGCAGCCGGGAGAGGAAAGCCGAGGGAGCTGCGGGAGTTACTTGACGGACTCGACATCCTCTCTTCCCAAGCTCCCTACTCGCTATTCTATACATGTACAGTAAGGAGCAAAAGCCTCGCTGGAACATTCTGTATACTGGAATAAGAATTATTTCTCCGCAGAGCCCAATTAATGGCCCGTACGAATAAATCGAGCGCGCATTTCGCTGCGGTAATATTGCGTACACGGAGTCTCGAATTTTCCCAAGCGAGCAACGGATTGATGGCCGAGTTTCTTTGTTCGCTGCCAAGACTTTGGCGATATCCAGTCCCGTCTTTCATCGCCCGAGCGAATTTCGGTTTTGACTTTGAGATACTCCAGCAGCCGTCTCTCGTTTTTACGGCTTGCTGGAATTCCACTTGGCTCCGGGAATTTTTCTCCATCACTCTCCACACCTCCGAACAAAAATACACATCAGCATCAGCGGAAACTTTATCCCCCGCGCGACGACGAGTATAGGAAGGAGAAAAAGCTCCTTCGCTTATCTCTCTCGCGGCCGAATTATCATTCACCCTCCTAATCCTCGGGAAAAAAGCGCCGACCCCAGCTCACACGCATCACCGGGGTGCTTATTCGGAAAAGCAAGAAAAATGGCCGATTCCCGTGGCTTCGATAAACTCCTCGCTCTCCCTCGCCCGTAGAAGAGAAAAAAAAAAGCACGCGCGAGCGCAGAGCTTCGGCCAATCAAAGACATTTGTTTTATCGGCGAAAAGTCGGGCGCGGAGCCGGATAAAAGCTCCCCTCGCTTTATCAGGCCTTCCTGGCCCGACTGTACCACTATGCTGCAGCACACACGTATCGCTCGCTCTGATGTGCTATATATATATATATATATATATATATATATATATAACACAAGGCTGCGCCGTGGAGACCCCGGGGCTATGGCTTCCCATCTTATTCTCGGAGAGAGCCTGCGTGTGTTATGTGATATGGATGGCGAAATGTACCGGCGGTTCTACCTTTGCCGCGCTGAGTATGTATGTATGTATATGCGCCAGTATAAATATAATACCCGACATGGCGCGTCTTAACGCCCGGAGAGAGAGAGAGTCTCTATACTCACGCCTTGAGTATTACATTCGACGTTATAATAACGAAACATCTACTCCGCAGTGCGGAGGAAGCTCAAAGCTCGATTCCGACAATTCCAGCTATATAAGGACTGTAGTATATTCTCGCGGAATGTTTAAATTACGAATCACCAACTTTATGTCCAACGATCCATCAGCCCACACGAGACGCGCACGACAGGAGAAAAAACGTCGCGTACGGACAAACTTGGAGTATCGTCGTTATTAGTACGCGCTCTAATTCCACTGATGTATATATATATAATATCTCGAGATAGAGAGATGCTCTACGGGACGAAGCGTAATGAGGCGCGATCCGATTTCGCGACTCGCTATATGCGAACTTTGGTATTCCGATACGTTTCCGTAAACTGTAAAGGCGGCTCAACTCTTGCCGGGACTTTTTGCGCAGGTAACGAGCGTAAACTCCCAGCTATTATTATGTGGGACTTTTCGAAAAAGTATACAGCCTTCACGCGCTGATACTTTGCGTATCAATTACGCGACGTTGCATATACATAGTTCGCCGGTATAACGAAGAGATTATACCGACGTGCGTGTGTGCTGTGCATCGTCATTAAAAAATGTAAAAAAAGAAATCGAAGGATTTAACGTCGAATACAGCGGCTTTGCTCTCACTTCCAGCGGCGAATTATAAATCGTATTTAAATACAGAATGATCGAAGTGGGGTCGCGCGCTCTTTGGGGCCTGGAATCGACGTTTGACGCGGCTCTAATGAGGTGCCAAGGTTCCATCTCTCTCTCTCTCTCTTTCGCTCTCTTCGAGGGTAGAGCGACGGAAAATCGAGGCTCCAGGTAGTAGCCCAATTTTTAATGGGTCCAACCCTTTTTAGCGGTTACCTGGCCTTAGGGACAGCAAACAAGAGACACAGAAAGCTCTCGCGCTCGTAGGTATACGAGTGTAGGGCGACCCTCGAGGTTTTCTAGCCTTCGAGAGAGAGAGAGAGAGACAGATTGAAATTCAAATGAGACCGCGAGGATATTCTAATTCCGGGTTTGGCAACCCCTTTTTTGCATATCGCGCCGGGGCCCACGCAGCTGCCTACCGACGTGTCCCTTTCGCGCGTCGCTTCTATTTTTCTTTTTTTTTTTCATCATCATCATCTCCCTCTTTCCAGCGCTTTTTACGCGCGATCTCTCGCGCGCAACAATTCAGAATCGACACGGGCGTATACCTGCCCTCTCTACAACCGCCGCGGCGATCGATTCCGCGCTCGCGGTATGCGTGTGTGTGTGTGTGTGTGTGTGTTGGATTCATTTGAATTTCAATACGGCGAAAGTTTTCTCGCGGCGAACCGTATAACGATCGGATGTAAGAGAACCAAGTGCGAAATCAAAACACTTCTGCACAGAACGGACCCTAAAAACTCTTGAGGAGAAAGATCGTCGAGTGTGCTTTCTCTCTCTCTCTCTCTTTCTCTCTTAACCGACTTTTCATTTCGCCTTTTTTTTTTGCCGTCGAGAAAGACCGCACTCGAATAAATCACGTTTACTTTTGTTTTCTCGGAGCTGCGCGGGGCTAATCAGCCGGATCTAAATACCAGATCCGAAGATGCTTTTTTTCGAATATCATCTCGATTCGAGTGAAACTATCTCGCTAATAAAACTTATTTTCTCTTCTGATTGCAGGCTATGCTCACCTGGGGAAAATCCAAAAGAGCTGATGCGCAGTCGGAATAAACGTCGCGACTCGCGCAATTCCAAAGAATCGAAGAATTATACCTGCACATATTGCTGTGAGAGAAGAAGAGCTGGCAGACGCGGAAGGATCGGCAGAACTGCAGCGAGTCGTTTTGCATAATCAAATCCCTCAAGAATGTACCAGAATGTCGAGCACATCGTTGAAGCGAGCAGCAGCCGCCCGAAAATCCCGAGCACGTGGAACTCCCGAAAAATGCGCGCAGGAGTCAAGTCTCGACGTTCGTGGGGGTATAGTAGTAGTAGTAGTGGTAGTAGTATGGACGCTCTACTTGCATATATGGGCTTTTTCGCGGAATACCCTCTAGCTCGACGTTATATTGCCGAGCCTCCCGTGAAATTCCGCGGATAACTCGAAAACGCTCCTGGGGAGAGAGAGGCTGCCTTTTACGAGGTTCTGCGTGACTATAACGACGCAGGGTACAACGTGCGCGGCGCACTTGATTTATCGCGAGAGCTGTAGAGCCCGAAAACAAGCCGAGTCAGGATTTTAATACCTCCCGAACATGGAGATTTCCCAGACGCGCTTTGGGCGCGCGTATATTCACAATGAATTGCCTGTTAATAATGTTCAAGTGTCTGGGTGTATTGTATACCCTACTGTATATATAATATCGTGTATATACGCGGGTTTTCATTTCTGTCTCTCTACATCTCAGCAACTTAGCATGCGCGACTGAAAGTAGTGGGCCCAACAAGGCTGTTTTGTCATATAGCTGGCACACCGCTATAACATAGACTCGGCGCTTATAGATTCCGATGAGGGTTGTGAGTAAAGTTCCTGATATCGTCGTTAGCCAGAGACACGTGGAGCAACTTTGCAATCCAAAAATTCGAGGAACCGCGTCAGTGCCTCTCCCTGGTCTGATCTGTAAATGATGAAAGCGCGTGTACTATAATATACGCGCATTATAAACGACGCCGCGAGAGCTAATCTATATTTATGATAAACAAACAAAATCTTTATTCTTAGATCGAGCGTATAATGTAAGCCCAACAAAGCCTTCCCAAGCAGCATTATAATAATATTCAGCGATTTGCATATTCGAATTTGGGTCGGGATAAATTGCCGTCCGGGCCTCGGTTACACCCGCGCTCGCGACGAGATTGACGCGCGAAGAGGAGAGAGAGAGAGATATGTATACGCATAACGTCCCGAGTGTGTGGATGTGATAGTATCGCGTAAAACATCGGTTATACCGATCCTCGTTATACACGCAAACCACTCCCACGAGATCGGGAGGGGTCACGCGTATATATAACGAAAATGAAATTTTGGATAATCCATCGTTGAATTAATTCGATTCGTTTTATTTCCATCGAGAGATTCTCATCGTTATACTTTCCATAAAATCGCTGCGTATTTTCATCCGTCTGGCTTATTCAGACTATTTTCAACCCTACGAACGAGTTTTACCTCCTCTGCGAGTAATCCATACGCATACACCTCTCCGTATGAATACTCAAATTGCTGTTTAAACTCCGAGCGCCAATGTATAATAAAAACCGCTCCTATTTTCATCGGCGAACCCTCGAATTTTCCACCATTTTCCCTGCGCGTCGAACTGCACCTCCCCCTTAAAAAAAAAAAAGCTCACATATCATTCTTCCTGACACCCGTATCAATTCTCCGCGAGTACACAACGCATCAGAGAGCCTCGGAGAATTTCGTCTAAAAGCAAAACAGGAGGTGGGCACACTCGGAATCTCTTTAGACCCCTACACACAGGCACACACGTGGCTCGGAGATAAGGGCACACGGCGTCAAAATGGGCGCGCGCTAACCCAGCCCTGATGCCGTACACACACATATAACTCTAACGGGATTTTCGATCGTGGGTGGGTTGTGTGCGTGTGTGTGTGTGTGTGTGTGTGTGCTCGAGGGACGCTGAGGCCGAGGGGGACGTTACCAGCAGCGCTAGCTCGCCTATAGTCCTTCAAGATGGCGGATACATAGGGGGAGAGAGTGAGGAGGTAATATATCAGCTCGGGGGAGAGAGAGAGAGAGAGAGAGGACGTTGGATGTATGGGGAGTAGAAGTTGCTTAGTCAAAATGACTGCGTGTTTTCTATCGCTGATTTATCGACTCGCTTATTTCCTATTTTCCATCTCTCTCTTGTACATTACGGGCACTGCATCGATTGTTGGATTCGGACATTTCGAAAAACGCGTAGCGAGAGCAGAAGCGCAAAAACAGTGCCAAGTGAGAGAGAGAGAGAGAGAGAGAGAGAGTATTAACCGAGGGCAAAAATTCCGGAGCTTACTCCCCCGAGGCGTCGGCTCGTATCTCCCTTGCAGCGGCTCTCTCTCTCTCTCTCTCTCTCTCTCTCTCTCTCCGTCGGAAACTAGCATATATATACGTATATGTGTGTAACCAACCGAGCCCCGGAGCGACTATCGCGTCCGCCTCGTCGTCCCTTTTACGTCCCCTCGAGCTTCCTTTTAGCCCGGATCCCTCCTCTCTCTCTCTCTTTCTCGAGCAGCATCTCTCTCTCTAGATTCGTTTCCTTTCGCGCCAGGCGCGCACATAGCCCAGGGGTCCGTTTTCCGAAATAGCGACTCGCCGCCGCGGATGCGCCGGAATCCCTCTTTCTCTCTCATGCAAAATGGAAGCTCCGAGAGATTGATGCAGGGCTGCGCGTGTCTGTATATTTCTACGCTGTCACACGCACCGGATCGAATGGAATTTAATCCGAGTAGTTCGTTTTCTCAGAGGGGGAGAGGCTCTTTATATCTGGCGCGTTTGTTGTGCGTACGCGTGGGTGGATCTTAGGATGTTTTTTAGGAGTGCCCGGGGACGCGGAAGCCCGTATAATGGTCCTTTGGTCACGTTGGGGTGCTTTGGGATCGAAGCGAGCAATCGAATTTTCTGTTTTATTATACGAGCTGTAATCGAATGTCGAAGTGGCTTTCGTCCGTATACAATAAGACACACACACACACACGTGAAACGCAGTTCCTTTAAAAAATCCTGCAAGTTAAAGCTCCCCGGTGGCGGCTTTTAATTAGTTGTAAAACTTAATGGAACACAAAAGTGGGTTAATTTGAAAAGGCAGCTCGCCAGGTCTTGACCGAGCTTCCGCGTCGTCGTCGTCGTCGAGAGAGAAGAAAAGCCGCGGAGCCAAGAAAGGCAAAGAAAACCGCGAGCTTTGCGTCGAAAAAAGCCTTCGACTATATATACTCCGACCTCCACATCCGCACGGTTATAGAGACGTCGAAAAAAAAAAACGCGGCGCTGCTAATTAAAAGAGTAGTACACGCGCGCGCGCACGTGTCTTCCGCTAGCTGGTCGCGAAAAATAAGCGCAAAAAGCATCTTTTCACAGCCCGCTCGTCCTCGCGCAGCTATATATGTATATATATATATATAACGCACACGAGTCTCTACGTCTCGCGTTGACGCTACCTAAGCACCCAGCGCCCGTAATTATCGTCCAAGTGTTCTTTAAAGAGCGAATTACACGCTCGATGTTTGCTCCGCGCGTGCTCGAAGCTTTTCATTCGCTCGCTGAGCTGCAACTCCCTTTTTTTATTTTTGCGCGCGCACGATTTTTTCCCGCCGCGCGATATATCATACGGACCGAGTCTGTGTTTTCTTTTACGCCTCGAGAAACTTTTTTCCTTCAGCGATTTTTCCCGCTCTCTCTTTCGGAGTCCATGCGCGGAATTTCTCGAGGGCCATTTCGCGGCCGCCGCCGGGGGATACGAGGATGTATAAGCGCAGGTTCTTTTCTCTCTCTCTCTCTCGGGGAGCTGTATATAGCGGCTGCTGCTGCTGCGATTGGACAAGCGAGCGCAGATTTGCTCCGCGCGATAACGAAGCCTCTTCAGATACGAATAAAAGGCTGCTGCTAGCTCTCGTGCGGCGCGTGTACTTTTCGCGGATCGACGCTGGTTTGTGCGTTGAGAGAAGAGAGGGAAAAAAAATTGCCGCTGCCAATTAAGTCGTTTTTAAAGATGCGCGTCGCTGCGCCGGATTATTTTAGTCCAACGATTCCATTCAACTCGTGAATTATATTGTGTCCTCGGCGCCGACGTTCTCGAGTGCAGCCCGTTGTGCAGCTGTATATGTGAATTCGATTCGCTGAGATGGATTATTATTTTTTTTTTCTCCCGACGCTCTTGAGTGCCACGAAGCGCGGTCGAAGTCATTAGCGCGGTGTTAATCGTAGTTAGTTTATCTATCGATGATAAAACAATGATAATAAGAACAGCAGCTAATTCGCAGTACAGCGAATTACCTCGTCGAGAGCGACGTCATTTGCACGATATATATATAGGTATCGGCTGCAGTGGCTGCGGAAGAAAGCTCGTGTCATTACCCGCGTCCGCGGTCCCAATTTAGCGCGACTACCAGCTTGTTCATCGTGATTATTCTCGCAGCCGCTTTTTTTTTTTGTTGTTTTCAATTCGAGAGAGCGAGAGAGAGACATGCGGATAAACTTAAACTACTGCGCTGTCGGATGTGAATAGTCCCTTCGCGGGTGGCGTGTTCGCATCAGCGGTGCTTTTTTCCGAGAGCGAGAGTGGAGTAATTTTTTTATTAGCTCGAAAACCACTCGAGAGAGGCTTGCTCGACGACGGCGACGATCTTGTAAAGAGAAGCGAAGGGTGGATGGTGGGAGTTTCGCTCGCTTTTTTTTTGTTTTGGATGGATCTCAACGAACTAAACATAATTAAACATACATAGAAAATTCTGACAGCGAGGAAAAAAACGCATTAGATTTTCACGCGCGATCTGTAAGTCCAAAATATATTCCCAACATTTCAGCGTCCCGCCCAGCCCAAAATATCCCATCGCGTATTTACATTCGGCGGCAAATATTCGCGATTTCCCGGTGGGAAAACGAGTTTGCTCATCCCGATATCTTTCTCGGCCGTAATACGCTATATACATGCATAAGTAAATTGAGTTTCGCGACAGTTTCCGGAGGAGATTCACCGCGAGAGCGCGCGGGGCGCACAAATAATGAAGTGCTCGGACTAGCACTAGTATAGCGAGTCGCGCTGCTACGCGACAGGTGACAGAGTCGAAAAGTTAAAAGCTTGGCACTGCTCTCTCTCTCTCTCTCTCTCTCTCTCTCTCTCCTGTCCCCATCGGAACGACTGGTCTTCGCGGACTTGGCTTGTCGGAAGTACTTAAAAACTCCCGTCAAGGCTGCTCGACTCGTTCCGCAAGTGTAAGCCGCTGCTGCTGCTACACCCCAAGACTAATTCTCGCCGAGGAAATATCCGAGAGAGACGCCCCTCTTGAAATACCGCGCGAGTTAATTAACCGATAAACACTCCGGTGTCTTCATCGCCGCGACGCCTTCTTAATTCTTCAGCTTTTATCCGGGTTAATCGCGGCAAGTGTTGTCGGTGTTTCGCGAAGTGACGAACCAAAACGCTTTTCGATTTTGTCGCTGTAACTGATCCGAAAGTAGATTTTTCCACTCTACTCACAGTCGCCTCTTTTTCCCGCTTTCAAGAGGGAAATATCGAGGAGAGATATAGAGTAAAGTACCCTCCTTTTCAGTTTTACACGCACACATAGAGACAACCTTGACTTCATCAGGGGCACAAATAAATTTTTCGTTCCGCGTCTTATTCTCGCTTTGAGCACGGCTGAGAAAGATTCTCCTCTCTCTTTCTCAACGTGGGAGATAATAAATCGCATCATACATCCGGCGAATTAAATTCCGCGCTCTACTCGAGTCAAAACACGACATTAATAATTCGTCGTTCTCCCTCCCGGAACAATGGTCACCGTATAAATAAGCGCGCGGAAAGCCCAGGGGATCGAGCGAAGGAAAGGTGCAGCACACGCGCCCGTAAACTTCGGTCGATTAGTCCGCCTCTAATTATTTCGCGATGTAGGAAGCAGCGAGCTCTGTACGCCCAAGCTGCAGAAGAAGAAGAAGAAGGGAATGGCAACCGGGAGCCAAGGGACGACGAGGCAGCAGCAGCAGCCCCGAGAGGTTACTTACCCCCTTCCCTCTATCTCGCTTCTTGCGGCCGCGCGCGCGCGCGCGCGCACATACGGCTGACGCTCGCTACGCTAAATTGATTAGAATTAAAGGGTGCAGCGTAGCGTGTGCTCCTCCGGCAGCAGAGGAAGAGGAGGAGGAGGAAGAGAGAGAGAGAGAGAGAGGAGAACTCTCGAGCGCACTCAACCGTGTGTATGAGGTGTGTATGCGTGTATATCTATATGTATACGCGCGAGTACGCTATATAGCGAGAGGGTGAAAGCCCGGGTGACCACAACGTCGACGCTGATTGGTCGAGTCAAGTTTGTGGCAAGATGGCTGCTCTCTGCTCCTCTCTCCCTCGCAACTCTCTCTCTCTCTCTCTCTCTCTCTCTCTCTCTCTCTCTCTCTCT
>QLSS01000008.1:695817-707937 GCA_024372645.1 Trichomalopsis sarcophagae
CTCTCTCTCTCTCTCTCTCTCTCTCTCTCTCTCTCTCTCTCTCTCTGTCTCCCTTTTATGTGTGCAACCTCTAAGACGAGCGAGAGCTGTGCGCGCCAAGTTCCATTCGCTTGGTGCTCTCCCTCTGCAGCAGCCGCGTGTGCGGCCTAATAGAGGCAGCAGCTTGTGCGTCTCTTCTCTCTTGGAACAATGCCGCCGAGCTACCTCTTCCTCCTCCCACTTCGTCTTCTCTCTCTCTCTCTCTCTCTCTCTCTCTCTCTCTTATACTTCTAAGCTCGAGCTACTGTCAGTATCACGTCCCTCTACTCTTGATAACGCATCAGCTCAAAGACGAGCGAATACGTATTACTCGCGTGTGTGAGATGGGAAGAACTTGCGCGATGTGCAGGGTAACGAGTTAATAGTAGCTCGAGCTTTTTATCGCGGGGATTCTCGAGCCTCTGTTTTGCCTTGGAGGAAGGCTGAGATAACAATTGACGAAAGGAGACTTGGTTAATTAGAGGAACGAGTCGACGATGCTTAGGATAGTCCGCTGATATACCCGAAAAAGCGAATAAAGAAGCTTGGCTAAATCCTTTGAATTTCGAAACTGTCCAGAAGCCTGAACATATAATAATCCCTCTCGATCCATCCGGCTGGCAACCTCCGCGAAAAAGAAATCGAAGCTCGGATATAGCAATAATCGCTCGCCTCTCCATATAAGTAGCCGTCTCTCCCTGAGCATCTCTCCCTTCCTCTCTCGAGCGCCGCGATTGTTCATCAGAGTATATACACAGCCTCGGTCCATTGAAAAATCCCGCGGACATCCTTCAACGTCGTCGTCTGCTCTCCTTTCTCACAAGAGACCCTATATACAGCTCGAGAGAGTGGCCCTGCCCGGCCGCGCGCACAAAGAGAGAGAGAGAGAAAAATCGAGGAAAAGTGCAACCAATAATTTTATTCCCAGCGATAAAGCACGCGACTCGACACCGGCGCCTAGAGGGAGAAAGAGAGCAGAGAGACGAGATATATAAACGCGAAGAGGGGGAGGAGAAGAAAGGCGTCGAAAAGCGCGTATCTTTGGTAAGTAAACAGAGCGCCTTATGAATTTTAAGCAGAGAGAAAGAGGAAAGGGAGGCCGAGGAATTTCGAGTATCGCGCTCGTAAGGAGAGAGAGAGAGAGAGTTGTATGCGTTGCTTTTTTGCCCTCCGCATCAACGACGACGACGAGTAGGCGAGGGTGTATGCGAGCGAGCTTTGAAGCAACGCGAACCGCTTTTACGGGCCAAGCGCATGCGAGCTGCTTCCTCGTAAATTAGATGCGCGAAGGTCGACTTCCCCAACTAATTTACCTCGCTCTTGCGGCCGCTTTGAACCTTTCGCGCAGCCGGCGGAGACGCGCGAGATGAGAGTTGAGCTGCTTTTCTTTGGCGCGAGTCTAGTGTGCGCGACGATTACCCAGGAGTGCGTAATCGCGGGTGAGCTTTCTTTTGAGCTGGGCGTATGCGTGTAAGCTCGCTGCATATACGCTTTTTCATTGTGTCTTCGAGTATTTTTTTGGATGAAAGGCACTGCTACAATATAAGCTTGCGACAATAAAGGTTATCGTTTATACAATGAAACTGTTTACGTTATTTTCACTCACCTTTAATCGAATCCATTGGCAGATGAAGTTATCCAACTCCGCTTTCCCTGCAGCTCAAAAATCGCTTCGAATCGATGATCCGTGCTGAATGAACTGCGGTATAGTCGAATTTGCCAAGTACGGTTAAAGAGTTGAGCCGTTGTAAGCTGAGCCACGTGTAATCTGAAACAAACGTGCGTATTCATTAGGTTCAATACATTTTCAATTTTAGCGACATTTTAACTCCAGACAATGGACGATTGCAGAGGACGCCATGGGCCGGCCTATACACTCGCTCATCTCCATCACACTCGCGCACACGAGAGGAATGTTTTGATATTGATTTCCGGGGAGGTGTGTGTTCCACAGGCCTATCTAAGCATTCTAACGGCACATCGGTAGGGAGGATTCTGCGCAGAGTGGTCTTTCCCTCCCTCTATGCGGACACGCTCTATCCATCGCCGCACACACACACACACACACATGTGCATACCACCTCACTCTCTCGCTTGTTTCTAATGATTTTAGCGTTGCAGCAGCAGCGGCAGCTCCGCACCGTGTAACGCCCTCACAGGTGCACATAAATTGCACACACACACACACACTGAGAGAGAAGTTAGCGCAGACCGCAGCGGCGGCGCAGTCTCGAGAGCTGCTATACGCGAGGTCGTCCCCGGGCCCCGGGAACGAGGCCTTGTGGGATTCCTAATGGCGATGCAGAGAAGCAGCAGCAGTAGCGAGAGGCTATTAAATGCAGACTCCGGTAGCGCGCAGCAATTTTCGTTGAGAGAAAGAGAGAGAGAGAGAGAGAGAGGGAGAGTTCTCCGCTTCTACGACGAGGGAGTATGGAGTGCGCACATACTCGCTTTCGCGCGCCGACGACAAATAATTATCTTTCGGGGATTCGAGAAAGCTTCTATATGTGTCTTATACGCGCTGCTTGCGTTCGCGGTTATACGCCGGGACTTTTGCACTCTGTATACACTGCCTACTCTAGCTTCTATGCTCTTCTTGAGCGCGCGCCGTGGAAATTTTGGCGGAATTTGCATTGTTAATTTTATTTGGTTCAATTAATGCTGAATACGTAATTTGCTCTCTGTAGGCCGTTTGTGTTATTGAATACGACGTTGGATCGTTGAAAAATGATTTTTTGAAGCGATTGAATCGATCTAGAAATGAGGATTAGCGAGTCTTTATATCCGTTTAATTAATCTCAGCTGTTGATATTTGTATCTTATCACGTTATAATGCGAGGGAATATGAGTTGCTTGAACAAATCGTTGCAGCTGTAAGCAGACTTAGTACTTGTTATAAACGTTTGGGTACAAGTTCTATTCGTAAATCTTAAAGAATTTCATCTTGTATAAATAATATAGCTCACTTAAAAAAAAAAAACAACTGAATACTAGGATTAAGTCAGTCTAATCTTTTTCTCAGGTAACCCTTTTAGCGAATTAAAAAAAAAGCTGCTTAATAGCGTTCTCGCAGTTTTACTACTCTTAAGTATAACTATACAGTAGAATCTCGGACAGTAAAACAAAACTCAAGCCTCAGCACAGAGTGGACCATCGACAACAGAAAGAAAGAGAGCTATTTCGGATACATAAAAGCGGAAAAAAGCAGTTACAATATCGCGTGTGACAACTACGTCGAAGGAGCAACGCATATCGATCGCAAAACGACGACGAGATCTTGCTTCTTACGTCAAACGTTTCGTAAAACCACTCATCTGTACACGACTTACTCTCTGATACCCGCGGATAAAGTCATGATTACGTTCACGGAAGATTTGCCGGGCGATAAGCTGGGCTTAGTTTTCAAAATCGTGAACCTCGTCGATTGTCAATCCAGTGACGCCTCAATGATTTCGGATAACACTTACAACTTTTACTTTCACAAAATTGTTCAGCACGAGAATTCTTCCGACGTCGTTTTCAAACATCCACGCTACCGCACCAACTACTGCATCAGATCTTACGATTTTAACGGACAGCTTATCAAGCCAATGCGAGAATTGGGAGAAATCGTGTCGAACGATTCGGTTAACGACATCTTGATCATCGATCGCGTTATTTATCCGGACTCTGTTTTATTTTTTCGCTAACTATGTCAAATCGACGAAGCAGCAAATCTCAGCGGTTAGCAGTTACGTGTACGCCAACAAAAACGAAATCGCGAGGGTTTGCTGGCAGCCGAGATATTTGGATCTCAATATTCTGTGCTCGAAATAGAACGCCAAAGGTTCGGTTGCGAACGTGTCGATAAAACTGAGGAAAAACGTTGGATTATTGAATATATACAATTTGCCGGATGGCAAAGTCTTCGACTCAAAAACGAATTTCGACGAGTTTCTCGTTGTTCTATATAGCCCAAGCCAAGCAAGATTGTTTTCAACTCTGTAACCATTTCCGAAAATGCTGGAAACGAGTTCTGTTTCTCGTTTCTGATCGTCAGCGATGTTAATCCGTCAGAGATGTACGTCAAGTTTTACATTAAGTGCTTGACAAATAAAGATCAAGTTTATACAAAACAGCATATAAAATGAAAAGAAACCCAACGATTTCTAAAAAAAAAAAGGCCAGAGACGTCTCCTCTGGAAGACGGACAAGCACGCAAAGCGCAAAGAAATCGAGAAGAGATGAGATTGACGAAGGCAAATCTCGAGAAAGAGGCAAAGAGAGTAAGGGGGAGAGAAGTAAGCGAAAAAGGGGGTGGCGAAGAGGAGACCGCCAAGCGGGCGGCTGGAAAAAGTGCTCTCACTCCGAGAATATATATACATACGTGTATATATAGGTATATATACGTATAGAAGAAGGCAAGGAAAATGTAAGCCGAGATCAAGCGCGTTGATCCCCTTACGTGCGCTCTCTGGCGTTTGACACGGCCGCTAAAATTTTTACTCGCTTCGATTTCGGGCTTTCGGAGGAATTCCTCGACCTCCGATTGGCGGACCCTGGCCACGCCCTGTGCACCTACAAGCTCACGTCGTCTCTCTCTCTCTCTCTCTCTCTCTCGCTCGCTCGCTCGCTCGCTCTCTATCTGCCCCTTCCTTCGACCTCCGCTCTATACATATACTATATAGCTCTGCTGCTGCTGCTGCCCTGCGCTCGTACGTGTGCGGGGTATACACATGCCACATACATGCATATATAAGCCCCCCTATATACGAGGCTACCCCCTGTGCCGTGGCGTGACGGCCCAGGTCCGTATCGTGCGGGTAGCGTAAGCTGCGGGCTCCAAAATTCCAAAGATCTTAGGGTGGATACACGCGCGGCTTGCCTTCTTGATTAATGGACCAGATCTCGCGTACCAAGGAACCTTCCGACCACCCTCTGACGCTGCATGTGCTCTCTGCTTGTATATGTATACCTCGTGTGTTATACGCTTCTTATTCTCTGCCTCGAAGGTATTGCTGACGCTGCTGCTGCTGCTGCTGCCAGGGAATAACAAGAAACGTTAGCGATAAGAATGGCGTTAAAAAATTGTGCAAAACTACTGAAATTTATGCCTCTTCCGAGATGGATACACTACGATACTGTATTCTTGAACAGACGTTTGAAAACTGGATGTATTTGAAGGAAAATAAATGTCTCAAAATAGCAAATTAATTCGTCAGTGTATATTCTTTGCCCATACCTTTCGTCAACTGCTTGAAAAATTTGCCTTGTGGAGAAGAACGTTTCATCACAACTGCGTTTCTCTCTTTTATAGGTTAGCCCGAGGATCCAAAGAACTTTCTTCGAGTTGATACTTGATAAGTATGTCCAACCTTCTTCTAATTCTGAAAAAAAAAAAAACTTAACAAATTGAATGCTTTCCTTGAAAAAGTAGAGAATCTGCGCGAAAGCAACGGTTTAGCCGGTTTAGCGTTGCCCGTACTTATATCATTATGTAGTTCTGATAGAGAATAAGGACTAATTCTTTGCATCGCTCCTGCATAAGTAACCATTAGAACTGCAAGAATAATAAAGTACTTCGAAAACACACCACCTCTCTCCGACATCCTGCCAAACTTCTCAACGTCCGTCGATCACGAAAAGTCGCGGGCAAACTGTGTTGCCATTTTAGTAAAGGTTATAGACGCGTATAGTCGGTTACCAACACCCGATCGTCTCTTCCGTTCGAGGCGCTGATGACGGCGTTGTAGTCGACAACAACTCTGCCTAGTTTACCGACGAGGTTAACGCGCGCGCATGTGCCGCAAACACGCACAGGCTGCGGTCTGGCTGACTCGCAGCGGCGGCGTCGCGTTTTCAGTGCTGCGAGCGCTTCAAAACAGACTTTGTCGGAGGTTATGAGGAAGTGTTGATGTGATTGACAAAAGATCGGAAATGATTGAAGAACACGAGGAAGGGGAAACAGTATGTGACTCGGGGGTAAGATTTTATTGCATATTCTTGAATTTACCTCATTCTTTTATACTATTTTGTTGAAATGCCATTGTGATCTTCTAATGCATAATCCTAACCTCACTTTCAGACTGCACTGGTAGAAGGATGTCGTTTAAAAGTGCGAATGAGTGGCACAGAAGACTGGCGTGAGTATTTTTTACTTTTTTTCAAGATTCTTGCTCCTTCGTTTTTGAGAGAGCAGTTTTTATATTGCTCCTGAGAGCTTAGTTAATGTGCGAAGCAAGCTTTCAAGGGCTCATTGTATACTGCATTGCAAGCTGATATTACTGTAGACGTTGTTTGTTAATTGAAACTCCGCTCATGAATTTCAAAGGTTACCCACTATTTTGTGAAATGTAGTGCTTTTCGAAATTATCTTTGATTATAGTTACATTGCACAGATGTAAAAATCGTATCAATAGAACTTCTAGGTTAGGGCAGCCTAGCATACATTCATAAATTACATTGTAAATATTTTTTCAGCTGAGGCGGAGATCATAAGCATAAAAGACGAAAATGGCTTAAGGAATTATTACATTCACTATTTAGCCTGTGAGTATAGATTATTACTGTTTTCTCCAATAATCTTTCTGACGTGGTGGTAAATTTTCATGCGCATTCAAACACTCTAGTCTTAGAAGACAATGAGCTCACTCGTTGATTTACCACTATGAAAGCAGTTGTAAGCATGTCAGATCTTACTTACCTGTGTGATAATTGCTATTATGAAACTATTTTTCAGTCAACAAAAGGTTAGACGAATGGGTAACCGAAGAATACTTAGATACTCGAGAAGTTACATTCCCAAAACGAGATGGATCTACTGCACCCGGGACTGGAGCAGCTACTCCAAAAAAGTTAATATCTAGCAGACCACAAAGCCCGACAATTGTAAATAATGAGCTGGTTAACGGGTCAGCAGTGCTGCAAGCAGCTTTGCAAAAGAAAATGGCCAGAAAGAGAAAAGCAAATTTTCTCGAAAATGAAGACTCCCAAGATGGAACAACACAGCAACCCGCAGCTGGTCCACGTCCAACCGGTTCACTGGTCGCACATCATCACGATGATGTAGTCACAAGAATGAAGAATATAGAACTCATTGAACTTGGTAGACACAGAATAAAACCATGGTACTTCAGTCCATACCCTCAAGAAATGGTTAACCTTAATTGTATATACATTTGTGAATTCTGCTTGAAATATCGCAAGAGTCGGAAGTGTTTAGAAAGACATTTAGCTAAATGCAATCTACGTCATCCACCAGGCAATGAGATATATCGAAAGGGATCAATATCGTTCTTTGAAATAGATGGAAGAAAAAACAAGAATTATGCCCAAAACCTTTGCTTGCTGGCAAAATTATTTCTCGACCATAAAACTCTGTATTATGACACGGATCCATTTTTATTTTATGTGATGACAGAATTTGACACTCGAGGATTTCACATAGTGGGTTATTTTTCCAAAGAAAAGGAGTCAACAGAAGATTACAATGTAGCTTGTATTCTTACTATGCCTCAGTTTCAGAGGAAAGGCTATGGAAAACTTTTGATCGAATTTTCTTATGAACTTTCGAAATTTGAAGGAAAAACAGGTTCTCCTGAAAAACCACTTTCAGATTTAGGATTATTATCTTACCGTAGCTATTGGACTCACACGATACTGGACATTTTGCTCAATGTCAAACCTGTTGGCGAGAACAATGAAAAGCCGACAATAACGATAAATGAAATTTGTGAACTGACTTCAATTAAAAAGGAAGACGTGATCTCAACTTTACAAAAACATAACCTCATCAACTATTATAAGGGACAATATATCGTTACATTAAATAGGTAAGTCTTTAAATCTCCAAAACCTTGTCATCGTCATGAAAGGTCTTGATACCTTTTCTAAATGTAATTTGGTTCTCAGGGAAATAATCGATCAACACATGGCAGCAATGGAAAAAAGAAAAATAAGAATAGATCCGAAATGTTTGCACTGGACACCAAAGGATTGGAGTATTCGGGCAAAGTGGTGAAATGATTGTACAATAGACAATAACGAAAAACTAACTTGTCGCGTAATTCGCTTAATAAACTTAGGAGTGACTGCGTAAGATATGCGAGTGTACAAAGGTGTACATAAGATTGTGTACCTAGCATTTTAAAAAGACTGCATCTGGCTTGTACTGCGGGAACCAGAGTAATTTCGCTTTGATGGCCAGAAAAGACATTTTACATACAGTGACTAGAACTTTTTTTTAATTAACTTCGAGCAGATTAATTCATACGTCGTTATGCCGATCGACGGTCAATGATTTGTACAGGGATTCATCAATAGTGTAGAAATGTAAATAAATGTGATGATTTTATATAAAACAAAACCGTAAGCAAATTTTCGGTTACTTACCTTTCTTAAAGTATTTGCTCGGCTCTTATGTAAATACGGATCTTCAAAAATAAACTGATACAGAGAAAAAAAAAATTAAAAAGGTATATCAAACAAGCATGATTCTCTTCGCTGGTGGTTAATTTTGTTCTCATTTATATAGATATATATGTATATTTTTGTTTTCATTATATTCAACAGTAACATCACAGTAGCTTCATATACAATAAATCATCTGTCATAATTTATTCTCTTGCATTCGCAGTTTGTTTTGAGTTTCATATATTTTTTTTTCTTTGTTCATTTCGTTAATATCCACGCGAGAGTAGCAGCACAACGAGTGCCGATTCTCGCTCGTACCATTGTGTCGCATCGAAATAGAAGCAAATATATAGGAGAGATGAATTTTTCAATAAATTGTGCAGTTGATCAGTTTGTTTTTACTTCGCAATTCGAGTTTACAATCATTTATATGATAACCGATGATTTACAAAAATGAATATTCATGACAATGACATAATAATTGTAACTACGAAGAGGTAAATCAATCGTTCGTTTACTCTACGAAGAAACTTTATATTACAAAGTGAATGGACTCTTGTAATCCGAAGCGAGACACACGCACGTGTTAATTTTTTGAGCAAACATTTTTCTTTTCGATTAAATCGATCGTTACAAGAGTCCATTTGCAGAGCGCTCACAATCTTACAAAATTAAGTCCGCTGATCATCTCTCACTGTTATACATCAGGATATTGCGGTCTGTTACAATCGAGCGCTTATTTCTGGAATATCAAAGAAACACGTATGCGGGCACACAAATAGAGATTCGCACACAACCTTTCTGTTACACATTATTAAATGGCATTATGATAATAAGACGCGCACGAAGCGGAGACGGAACGACGCTTTGATCGGATATTACAATTTTTTTTACTTTTGTACTGGATTATTATGCAGTTCTGGAACTGAGAGATTATAGATATGTACGAGTGTTATCGGCTGCCTTTACGGCATCACCGTCACAACAACAGTGTAACAACATCAACAACGATGACTTAAAAGACAGCAGCTGCTTGATTATACATGCTCGAGATTTTACAGTGAGAATTTCAACGATTACCGATGCAGCAAACGATTCGCGACATGAAACTGGATTTGAGCAAGATTTTTGATCATTTTCCTTGTGCATTGAAATGAAATTAAAAAAAATCATTGGAATCGAGTAGCACTTGTAATCGGGATGAAGGCGTGATAAATAAATTGAATTCTCTCAACGAAAGTATCTGATATAATAAAAATATTCAATTTATTTAAGAACAACGCACATTTCTTCATGAGTATATGATAGAACACAAGACTAATTTATAATTCCATCAGCCGGCTTTCGACGAGTTACAGTATGGTTTCGTTATACTAAATTATTCAACAATCAAAATACTGCATTATACCTCAATCAATACACGCTTAATAATAACTTTCAAGCTAAGTATGTCAATCTTTTAATATATCGTAACAACAGAACTTCAAACATTTATTAATTATTACATCTGATCAATTTTTCTCTCAATATTACATGTTCGCGCGCATGTATCGCAACTATACAATAATTCAAAATACGGGTGTAATATGGTATTATGCGCTTTATGAGAATCAATACGCAGTTTTCATATATATGTATGTATGCATATATCACGAGTTTCATAATGTGCGTGTATTATTCACAAGATAATATATATCGGTTTCCAATATTCGATCTGTTATACAATGTTTCGGATAATCAATATATCGTTAAACTTTGATGACGCGGAGTAACAGATGAGTTTATATATAATTTGTAACACAGCAATGATGAATACAACTTCGATATAAAAAGGAGACTATTAATCTGTTTGTCTTTTGTCAAATGCCGCTCTTGAGCTTTTCAACACTCGTTAATGCTACACCCTACTATTCGTGGCTTGAAGATTTTTTTTCTTCTGTTTTTCATGCACGACGTTATTTTTCCTTATACGTGTATGTATTTGATATATCACCGTGAATATAATGGATATTGTATATATGTATGTTATTCATATATATGTGTATTTTTGTATCTCACGTTTCATCATACACCGTTTTTTTTTTGTTGTTTCTTCACCAGTTAATGTAATCTTTTTTATGTATATGTTTTTTTTTTCATATATATATATATTTGCATAGTACATGTACAGTTGAACAGTAGACGGCAACAGCTGGACAAACTAACGTTTTTCACTCGTCACACATGTATTTATATGCGTATATGTACATAACGGCATCAACAGAAAATCTGCAAAATGTTGTTGCTCATTGATGCACAAATATATAAGCAATGCCTGCACTGCTTCGCAATTGCAATAGGAATCCGTTTTACAGTCGAAAACTATATATAATGTAATGAGATCGCGCACAACTAAACGCTTCATTATTGTAATGTAAAAAGGAAATCGTTCTCCATAAATCGTATGTAAAAAATCGTTATATATATCATCATATTATAGTTAAAAAGCAGAGTATTTTACGATACAAACGCCTGGCCTATACAAACCTTTCGAGTTTCTATTGTTTATAGAAAATAAAAAAGAACCAAAAGAATCATATCTACGGTCGTCCAGCCGTCAGCCCGAACAGTAAGACACTTAACAGTTTTGGCGAACGCCCTTCGAGCAATCCGAGTGTTCATTTTTTTTTTGTCTTTAATTTTCATCATTTTCATCTTTAATAATCATTATAGTTATTCTTAATTACCAATTCTCTTTGCTCTGCTCGTCGCGACTGAGTCACTCGCTGTGTGACGTCAGAAGGAATCAGTTTATCTCTTTTTTTCATACATGCTCGCATATATATATATAGTTAGTATACAGCGGTCGGGAAAACGCGGGAGATTTTTAGAAACGCTTGAAATTCGCACTTTCGAAAAAGCAGCTACAGATTTTGCTCGATAAAAGCTACAGAGATTATGCGCGTCGCACACAAGCGAATTATAATTATCGAATATTCAAGCGTCTCTCTTTCTCGCACAGAATTTTGACGGTAATAAAACGGGTTATATGCTTGGCTGTGTAAAAAATATCTTGTCTTCGCTCGGACTTCTAAAAAGATTCGATTTTTATGTTCGACTGTTTGTTTTGTTTTGTTCTTTTTTTGTTATTTATTTGTTTTTGTATAAGCAACTTTGCGAATAGAATGTTTGCACACGTTTTGTGTATAACCATACATGTATGGAAGTCGCGCCAACTTGTCATACTTTCATTGTATTTTATTGACGCAACAATAATCCACGTGTGTATGTATATTTATGGAATTTACGATCGAGCATACAGAATAGCATCAAGGGGTTATGCAGTCGGCGATGTGCACATTCTATTCGCCGAGTTTCTCGATATGTTTATTTGTCACAATACATCACGCGCGAGTGGAGCAAAACGACCACTCGACTCACCGACGTCGATATAGTTCGATATATATATATATATATATATATATATATGTAAATGTATAATTATATACGCGGCTACTTCTAAAGAGCGCCCAAACTCCATTCTAATTGTTGTTTGCCTAAAATTTTTGGTGATGCCGATCCTTAATGTATTTATACTCTCAATCACAACTTTCAGGGATATAGCTTGTATCATATATTTATTTATTCATTTATTTTGTTCTCGCGTGTATTATACCCGCGAGAAACTTGTTTTTTTCCGCGCTCAAACTTTTACAGATTTTTTTTTTTTTT
>QLSS01000008.1:708734-727577 GCA_024372645.1 Trichomalopsis sarcophagae
ATAGAGTTACCGATATTATCATTATTACACTAGTATTGTATTCGATATTTATCATCAACTTTTTATATATATATATATTTATATATACACACTCGTATATATTAATGCTCGTTATATTCTTCGCGCTATGTATCGTGTACTTTGTTTTTCATTATTATTTTGAAAATGCGCTTCTCTCATCATTATCGTACAGATTGTCACATTCGGTCGATTTATCAAGTACTGGCGTACCATATATACTGTATACGTATAAGACAAATTTTTATTGTGTCCGCTCTCGGCGTTATAGTCCCCGAAGAACCGATGAAAAATCACTTTTAAAAATTGAATCAAGTATTTTACTCATACACTTTGTTTATTTTTCCTTTTTAAAAAGCAACTAGACTCAATCGTCCTCATCGTGTGTATTATACTAAAAAACCGTATGTGTGTTCCCCCCGAAAACGAGTATAAAAAATATGATATCGACGCCAGTTCTCTGTTGGCAGACCAAATTTCAAATATGTATATTTATATATTCTTATATATTTTTTTCTCTGTTTTATTTTTTGCTATACGCTTATAAGAATCATACCGCGAGCTAAGCCAAGCGCCTAGTTAGTTTCGAGGAAGCGCTTGTCCTAGTCTGTAGCGCGCGCGGTGTGTCTGCACCCTTTACTTTTAATACTTCGCTTATGATTTTTTATTTATTTTTTTGCTCATCTTGTTCTTACGTACTTTAACCCTAAGACTATTAGAATTGTGCATCTTTCTGCGTCCAAATACCATATTTTTTTCTTATTTAATTTTTTCAAAAAATTATATGTATATGCCGAAACATCTCCAGTGAAAATTATATATATATATAATATTTATATGTATGTTTTATCAGACTTCTCGACGTCTTCGAAGTTAACTTATATTCACCATATTTTTCGTCGGCTCCGCTACATTTAACTCTAGCGAGAAAGCACTATATATATATGTGTGTGTGTGTGTGTGTGTATTACATACGTGTTAAATCGCTTTGAGAAACGCTCGTGTTCTGTATGTATCACTTGTCAGTTTCCTCCCTTAAAAATTATCAGGTATCTTTCTCTTGTTCTCCCTTCGGTGCAGCTTTTAGAAGCCACCGTCGAAGCTCTCCTGATTCTGAACCCGATTCTGATAGGCCTCGAGGTAGTGGTCGACGTTCCGGTAGATGCCCGAGTTCGCCTGGAACATAAGCGTCTCGAGAATCCTCTCGTGCCTTATCGACTTCGAGGGTAACACAATCTGGAGAAATGATGAGAATATACATAACATATTCTGAACTCGTTAATCCATACAGTCAATGAGATCATACCTTGATCAGCTCCTGCGGGGTGATCCTGTAAAGCTTGAGGTCCCTGCTGAGTCTCTCCATGATGCACTTGAACTCGACGTTGGCGTCGACGTCGGACTTGGTCTTGATCCGATGCTTGGCCCAGCTGAGCATCGCCTCGAACTTTTTGATCTCGACGACCTCGAGGCCACGATTCATGATCATCTGAACCATGGACTCGCTGAGCGTGAGGAAGTCCGGGTTCTGGAACAGCTGGAACGCCCGGGTCTCGACGAACGCGAGGATCATGTTGACGAGCTCGGAGGCCGAGGTGTAGCGCCAGTAGTAGTTCTCGAGGGCGCAGAGCATCACGCAGACAATCTCGATGCGCAGGAACTGCTTCGCGTGATGGAAGCAGGCCTGAAGCAACTCCGGCAGGTCGTAGTGCTCGGCCGCGCAGATCAGCCCCGGAATGTTGCTGCAGGTCAGGGGACAGCTGCCCGTGTGAAGGTAGTCCAGCAGGATGCGGAACGTCTCGGGATCGAACTCTATGATGTCGAACTGGAACGTGATTTCGAGTTAGTAATTTTGCTCCGTTTAATTTCTGGATCGAATAGGTTGCGATAGGTTTACCTCAGTCTGAGCCAGCTTCGCTCGGTCGACCTTCTGAGCATCGGCGCAGACGCTGAGTCGGGGAACGGCCAGTTGCGCCGCCTTGTCCTTGTCTTTCGCTTCTTTACCTGCAACGTGCACAGCCGCTTACGATTCAACCAAGAGACATTTATCATTTGTAATATCGTTAACCGAATCCGAAAAACGTACTGCTGCAGTCTTGGGAACTGGTCCACCGCTTCCGGTCCTCGCTGGACAGCGTGTTGCTGCCGTGCTTCCGGATACTCCTGCCCCAGCCCGCGGTGATCGTTCCCAGTCTCGAGAAGGCCCGCTTTACCATCGGCGACGACGGCACGCTTTTAGGCCTAAACATATCAGAACCAGTATCTCACAGAAACCGCAGGACGGCACTTTTGGGATTCGGAGTGTCGCACAGAGACTGCTTGCTTTTCCTCTTATATAATGAAACGTTCAACACGAACACTTACAACGTCAAAAGCTGAGATTTAAAAAAAGAAACGATTATAAATGTGGAAGACGCGTGCTTGATCGAAAGTCGGTATAATTTTGAAAGATATGGATCATGATAGCGAAACCATCAAAGATCGAAGAATCGATAAAAAAGATACGATGAGCATGCCAAATTTCCTTGGTTGATAAAAAATTTGAATAACAAACAACGAGTACATGTGTTACATGTTATCTCGGCACTCGGAACACTTTATCGCAACAGACAATTAGATTGAAAACCGTAGAAATGTAGAATATAAATATGTAAATTCGATCTTAAAAAAATCATGCAGTGCTGCGAGGATAGGAGACATGGATGTGCCGTTAAACATCGATAATCACAATACTTATATCATGTAATAAATATATAAAAAGACATTCGACATCGATCGACATTTAAAAATCGCAGAGGATCGTCAGTCTCACCGCTGTACCACTAGTCTTCGTATTTAGCTCAACATCTGCACTATAGACAGTGAAACCAACTAATCCAGCGATTCTCCACTTACCTAGGACTTTCGACGTCCGGCACCTGCAGGAAATTCGAGCTCTTGGGCTTCTGCGGACTGAGCAGGGTCGGCGCTGGTCTGGCCAGTAATTCGGCGACTGGCACCTGCGGACTTCCAAAACCGGCTTGGATTCCGTAAAGCATCTCTTGGAAAACTCTGTAAGCACAGATCGTATAAAGTTATTTCATCGTAAGTTCGTGGGTTAATCGATGCTCGTACGTACCGGCTTCTGACACCTAAAATGGCTCTGACGCCGATAAATCGAACTTTTTGTTTTTGTTGACCAGGCACCAAGAACGATACGTCGAATAGGTTCGCGTTAAGGGCTAAGTTTTCGGCATTGTTTAAAAATACTCTAGTAAAGTCCTTGGCTAGCTGATCGTAGTCTTCGAACTGGTCTCTCACGGAGTCCAGCAGTGGCGAGGATGGTCTCATGTGCCCTATGGGTCTCCAAGATCCACGCCTGTAAGGATGATTCAGCGTTTTGTAAAACGTGAAATTTTCATATTCTCTTTCTTCAATTTTTTTAATTCAAATAGTCAACCTGTAGGGTTTCGGTATCTGTCCAGTCTCCGCGTGGTTGGCCAAATTTGCGACGATGTCCTCGAGCATCTGACTCCTCGTCCTCTCCTGCATCCTGGCGAACTTTGGCGCGGAGTAACTCGCTCGCTCGCCGTTCACGATCTTCGTGAGGATCCACTCGCGAAACATTGGTCCTAAGAGTCGCACAGACGGAGAGAAAAGAAAAAAAAATTATACCATCGTCCTGGGATACGTAGACAAACGCAGTATAGAAGTCTTGTCCGAACCTTTTTCAAAGACACTTTGTTCCCAGAGGTAAGGTTTGTAGGCGCCAACTTCGTCCCTCGTAACCACGGAAACTTCGTATCTCGTGATTTTCCTCTTGATGCGCGGACTGACTCGTACGAGGATGAAGGTGTGTAAAAAGTGCGACTTTATGCAGGCTGGACTGAAACTCGTGTTGTCCGCCTCGAGAAATACGACGCAGACGATGTCGTTGCCGATGTGTCGCTTCCTCTGAAGCTATATAAACGGGAGAAAAAGCGATATGTGTGATACAAGTCTCGTAAAAGTCGCTGCGATCGCAATAGAACGCCAACCTTTTGAGGATCATGTTTCTCATAGGGCAGTAACGTCGAGACGTGAAACATGATTTCTATCCCCCGCCAGTTCGTGTAGAAGGAGTAGAGTCCGGTGAGGTCGTGGACGGTGTCGAGGCCGCCCTTGTACTTGTCGAAGCCCTTGAGCCGGACCTTCTCGCCGAGTATGTGGAGGAACTCCTCGAAGCTCGGCGACTCGTCGTTGTTGTCCAGGATCTCCTCCTCGGTGTACTGTCCCTCCTGCACGTAGATCACCCCCACCTTCAGTTCCGACTTGATGAACACCTGGTCGAGCTTTAGAAGCTCCTCCGGCGTGTCTGGCAACTGTCCCAACATCAGCGGCGGATTGATGTTGACCTCCTGGCCCAGACTCTTCACCACCTCCTCCCGGTCGTACCTGAAGATTAGAGAGCGGAAAAGACTGTTTAGCTTTTTACTGCAATAAAGTTTTATAAAAAACTATAGGTTGTAACAACAGCTGGGCGAGAATCGAAGCGATGAAAACTTTATCGATACAGCAGAGTAGCTCATACCTGTCGGCGAAAACGCAGCTGGTCGGTATGAGGCCGTGGACCGTGTAGCTGATGGCTCGAACGAGTATGCGGAATTGGTCTCTGCCGTTCAGCCTCACCTGCTTCAGACTAAGTATCACCGGGCCGAGGTCTTCGTCGTTGGTGAAGTAGTTCCAGTGCTCGGTGCCGTAAAAGTACTTCTCGTACGTCTCCTGCTCGACGGACGTCAGCTCGAAGCCCTGGAAATCGATTTTCTCGTAAAATCGACCTACTCTGTCCGATCTATATGTATATACCTACTTGAAAATTCAACGAGTAGCGCGCTTGAAACTTCAGTTTTCGGTAATTGAAAATCATGTTCAAGTGTTGTTAGCGCGAATTTCGAGGTGAAAACAATTGGAGTATTTTTTAATCAAAATTTTGATACTCGAATTTTCAACAAATTCAAAAACAAGCCAAACCTGGTTCTTCTCCCACTGCTCCTCTATGGCGGTCTTCTTCCTGGGCACCTCGTCGCCGTCGACCTCGTTCTCCTCGAACAAGCAGTACTGCTCGGATCGATTGTTAAGCCGATTTCCCATCGACGACTGCTGCTCGTTGTCCTGCTCGGGCTGCTGGTCGATGTCCGTGCCATCCCGATCGCTCTCGCTCTCGTCGTAGATCGTGTCGGTGGTGATCTGCTGACGCGAGCACTCGATCCAGTAGCCCGGCGTCGGCAGCAGGTTGTGCGGGTACTCGTGGCAGAATTCGTCTGACACACAGACACATTTTAATCATCGCGTTATTCAAGCGGCGATCGAGGCTTTTAATAAAACAACATCGACGGGGGGTGGGACAGCTCTAAAATAACATTTACATTAATCGATATAGCCACACCGCGAGCGCGCGGTATCATTATAATTATCCCTCAAGGCTGTCTACGGCCATTAGAGAGCCTGGTTGTATATCGGGAAAGTATAACGAGATTTTTTTAAATTAAACTTCATCCCGCACTGCTCTTGGCCTTGGGAGGGAGAAAAAAGGAATAGCTCTTCTGCAACATGTGCGGATTGCATAACGCTTATAGAGAGCTTCGAGGTAGGGGGAGGGGGAGAAAGTTGAAATGAACTTGTATTCGAAAAGTAATCATTTTCCCGGGAGTCTATGAGCTCGTATCAAAAAAGCTCTCCATAAGAGAAAGAAGCCAAGGCTTTGAGAGAATGTTTGCTCAAAGAGCTTAAAAATTATCCTTTGCCGTATATAGAGCAACGATTCGACTCTGGAGAAAGAGAGAATTTTATGAAACTTTTAATCCTCAGCTCTCGTGATTTGAAAAAGCTCTTAAAGTTAATCAAAGCCTCGAGTACTTTTCAATGTTTGCTCCGCTTTCGCGACGTATAACACCGTATATTCTCGCACATAGCCGAAATCGGCTGAAAAAAAAAAAACAAACGACCTCGTACACGTAAGGCTTAATCCAGTTATGTTGAAGGCAAACACAGTGGAAAATTTGCAGAGCGCTGATCGCTGCCGTGACCGCAATCAAATCACTGTAAGGTAGAACACCAAGCTATTCTCCAGCAGGGCTTGGTATTCGAACTTAGAGTGACCCGCCTACGGTTTCTCCTCTTCCTCTTCTTTTCTTCGGCCGGACTCTTCGCTCCTCTTGACTCCTATACATAGCTAGTATACGTAGCACAAGGGCTTGAAATTTGTGAATGAAGAGAGAGAGAGAGAGAGAGAGAGAGAGAGAGAGAGAGAAAAGTCTCCGCGAGGAAAATCGATGACTGACGAACCACCTGTGGCTCTTTTACTCTACAGCTCTAGCTTCTCTCTCTTCATCGAGTTTCTCTCTGTTTTCGAACGTCGATATACGTGGAAACATGACAAATGACGAGCTTTTTCGCGTATAATTACGTCTGTTTAATCTACGGACGCGAACGATCGCGTGAGTTCTTGCCTCGTAATAATGAACTCGTCGTGCGGTTCTCGAGAATATATATGCACGATGCGCTTTTCGAGAATAAGAGAGAGCCACCGCTATATTGAAACGCTCCTCGAGCTTTCAGGACTTGTATACGCTTCGCAGGAATTTCTTAACGAGTTTTCAGGCTACTGCTCTATATACATGTATATATAGAGATAGGAAGCTCGCACAACAATGTCGTCGTCGTGTCCTTATTACGAGCGCGTACGAAAAATGGGACCATAATTTCGGGTACAATCGCCTCGCTTTCGAGTAATTATATACATGTATATAATCTCTCGTCGCGCGGGAGATATGAATTAATGCCTCGCTAACGACTTGTCGTCTAGACGAGCGGATTACAACGTCGGAATTCAATCTCGCTGCGGTACGATAATAATGAAGGAAAAAACGATGAAAAAAACAAATGAAACACCTACCTGAGCAAGCCTGCGGTGGAAGCGGGAATATGAGCGTCGTGGATGACTTTCTTCTGGCAACTGCGCAGCCTAAACTTTGTGGCTTGAAGCTGCGCAACTGCTGCATGAAGTCCGAACACTCCATCAGCGCCACGTCGGCAAAATGCAGGTCGCAAAGAATTTGATTTTTGAACCTGTGATCAGACGCGTTACGGTTACATTTTGTAAAAATGTATACATATAGTTTTATATATATACACACACACACCTGCGCGCCCGCTTCTGATTGGGTCCCGTGAGGTTGAGGCCGCAGCTGTTACATTTTAGGCACTCCTCGTGGTAGTGGTTGTTGTCGTAGAGGGGAGATGGCTCTGAAAGTATAAAGCATTAGAATCGCATGTGTGATTTATCGCATCGATGTTTCTACCCTCTCTACGCGCGTGAATTAGTAAACACACACACACACACACACACACAGGCGAAGTAGGTCGACGTCGAAAAAAGTAGCCAACTACTTTTCGTCCGTATATGAAATTTAATTCTCGTCTCTCGCGATCGATGTGTGTATGTGTGTGTATAGATCACAGTCGTTGATAATACAAAGAAATCTCGGCGTATATCGATTTCCAATGAAGCAGCGCACAAAGCGGCGGCTTTTTGAAAAGCGCGCGTGAACAACGACATAATACGAGCGAGAGCCGCAAGCCAATACACTTTAGGCTCTGCGTGTGATGCGCTCCCTCGATATACTGTACATACGAATCGAGTAGATCAGCTTATTAGGTATGGATATAAGAGGCCGGCAATGGCTGCACTTTCTCCGATTGAAATTTATCAACGAGTGTCCATTATATAGACTAAGAAAAATCGAAAAGTTCGCGCAAAACACAAGTCCGTCTCAAGGGTGTGGCCAGACACGTCGTATTATGCGCTCTATTTCGCTCTCTGCGGTGTGGCATTCCGGCGCGTGCCGATAGGAATTTTGATATAAGACGCCGCCGCCGAGGCTTTTCGTGTTATATGCGTATAGGGGCGGATATAGAGAGCGAGAGAGAAACGTCGTCGGTATGATTACGACGAGCCGGACGTAATATATAGCTACGGCATGCCGAGGGGCATTGATGAGAGTCGCTTGATCTTTATCCTCTCTCTCTCTCTCTCTCTCTCTCTCTCTCTCTCTCTCTCTCTCTTTTTGACGAGGGATGTATCCTAGCGAGCCTCGTTTCCGCCCCGAGAGTGTATATTGCTTTACGAGGAAATCATTTCGTATATATGCGTGCGAGTGAGTCTAACCTTGGCCGCATCGTGTGTTATGTGTGCTTTCGATACGTGGGGCGTGAGAGGATCGATGCATTATACGCGACGAAAGTCCGGCGATAAAATTCTGCTGATCAACGACGCCCTCGCCCGCGCGCACCTGTTATATGCCAATGTATTTGGAGTGTTGTAACAATTTGCTTTTTTATCTATCCAGCTATATCTTGCCGTAATTTCGAAGTATATGGTGGAGCGAACGATGAGGAATAGCGATATATGTGTTACCGCTCAATGAGGAATTCCCGGCGCTAGTTCCCGCACCGCGAAACTTTCAGGGTATAACGTATATGTGAGTGAGAGAGAGAGAGAGAGAGGGCCGGAATCCATTATTTACGAATGCCGGGACACGACCGTCAATTATTCAGGCTGTGAGTATGCGTGGGTGGGTGTGTGGATACCATTAAAATAACGCAATATAAATTGTGTTATCGGGCGACGACGGTTTTATCGTTATATTCTCGCAGCGTCACCACTAACCCGCCGCCGGCGCATCCTGTGTATATACCTATGCGAGTAATTGTCGTATAATTGATATTGATAACGCGTATACGAGAGGAAAAAACTTTCCTCGTTCGTATATATAACACTCTCTCTCTCTCTCTCGTGACCGGATTATCTAATCCATACAACTCACGGGGCATATAATAAATGTCTATATATGTATATATATATATATATATATGTATATCGCGCTGATGATTAAATTCGTTCGGCGCTGCACACAAGCCTCGCAAAAACTTCATTAACATGCGCAGAGCGCCAAGTTCTAAATGGATTGCGCTAGTTACTCGCTCGGCGCAGAATATTTCAGGTGCGAATTCAGAAACTCTCGAGCAAGAGAGATACAATCCGGCTAAGAGCATTTACGATTTGGAGAATTACTTTAACGGCATTAGAGGCATTGTACGCGTTTCGCCCCCCTGGAAATACGTCTAATTAGCGCTATCCATTGCGGATACAAGAGTAGAGCAACCAAGCGACACGCGTGTTCCGCGAAGAGAGAAAAAAAGAAGGAATGTTTGATTCGAGTACGAGAGACTATTTCCCCGAATCTACTCTATAGCCCAGCCGTGATATAAGAGCGTTTTATCATATGGAACGGAAATGAAAGAGACCGAGTAACACCCTTATACAGCAAACACGCACACAGGCTTCGAACCTGCGCTGGACGATTTTGTTTATCCAACGTGTAATATCTGAGCGAATTTTTGACCGCAATATACAAAAACTCGTTGGTACATTTCGCTCTTAATTAAAAACTTGCTCTCGCGCGCGGCCGATTCATGCATAAATTATGCTGGCGAAAAGCCCTATCAAACTTTTATCCCCGACTTCGTCAGAGCCTCGTGTGTATATGAATGTACCGCGAGAAAAAAGTCGTCGCAAACAGCCTCAAAATCCATATTCGCGCGTGCGAGCATTACACGCGCTCGAGTTCAAGGAGCGACTCTTTCTCCTACACACTATACGTATACGTGCGTTATGCGCGATACACAGTTCGAGAGCTTTTCCTCCTTATTCAGAAAACTCGACTCGGCGGCGGTATAATCTTTATATACCGGAAAAAGTTTCGAGAACTGCAATTTTACGTCGCTCGATGATAAGGATTTCTTTTCTCGCAGCTCGAAAAATTACGGAAAGAGCCGCGCCGGCAGTGGAAAGATCCGAGATTGGTCAGACGGTTCGGTTTATTCGCCGAATAAATAACCGATAAAATAAGCGAGAGACTGCGAGCAGCTGGAAGCAAAGTTTTTCAGCATCGGTCCCTCCGCCCCTAAATACACGGACACATACAAAGTCAGACGCGCCCTTCTGTGTTTTTGTTTCGAGAAGCTTTCTTCGCTTTTCATCCCCCCTTACGCCAGGGAGAACAATGAAGCGCAGCAGCACACAGGAGGGCTATATACACTGTGTATATAGAGCGCGGGGAGCAGCATCAGCCTTGAAATCGCTCAGATAACGAGATTTTTCATTCCGGTCAAAAAAATTCGCCAATTAAAAGCCCATTAGCCGGGCGGGGGGTATTAAGCAGGGATTGGAAAGTGATTCGATTACCCCTCGCCGATTGAATTTCCCATTCGGAGTGGCTGCGCCTCGCGCATCTACAAGTGTTTCACCCTCTCTCTATCCTCCTCGTCTATCTTCGTTTCGCGGGTCGACTCGGTGTTGTTGTTTCTGCTGCTGTTGTATGTGTGTGTGTGTGTGTGTGTGGTATTGTAGGCCATGGCAAACGCTATTTCTCACACGTCGCGGGAGAGCCTGATGAGACGACGTCTGACGGAGGAAAAAGGCCTTTCACACGTCCGCCGGTCTAACTATCGGATCAGTCAAGGTTTCGCGGCTCGTCTCTTATATACCATCTGGCCTGAGTGACTTTGGCTCTTTGGGCTTTGCCGCAACTTTCAGAGCCCGCGCGGTGATTTATGTGTTCGCGCCGATGCTTTTGTTGTATACGCATATTTCATAGTGTAAGGGATTTCTTAGATTCGGGAGGATTTTAATCGATTTTTTCGCGCTGCTGCGGTCCGCGATTATAAAGGCGTAAAAAAAAAAAAAAAAAGTGCAACGTCGCTGTCACTCCGAAAGATTGATTAGCCTCGATCTGGAAAGTTTTATTAGCTCGATCGCCGGCGGCGGCGGGAAATTTGTTTTTCTCGCCAGTCGCGCTCGACGTCCTCGAGGAAAAATTGACGAATCATTCGGTCGGCTCTAAATAAATCACTTCTCCTCGGTATTATCTCTCTCCGCGGGTATCCGGAATTAAGTTTGCTTTTATGAAAATTGAATAAAAGCCAGTTTTCAACGATGTTGCATACAGCACTTGACGAGGGATATACGCAAAACGGAATACATCATCGCGCGTGGAAAAATCCATCCCGATCCGGTACACAGAACAACTGTCCAATTGTGATAGCGACAAAAAGGGGTTACACAACGAGGCGGCCCTCTATACTGCATCGGACAATCGATAAAATCAAACATCGCCGCACCTACGTGTATACTAGAGCGTAATAACAAAACACACAACGTCGTCGTGTTTCTCGATAATACATCTATCCGCATATACAAAATTCAATCCCGTGCTCGCATCGGAGCCTCGCGATCCATTCAGTTCGTACACGAAATTCAATTTCGACGAGCGACGAGTGTATATATATATATATATATATATAAGTGTCCATCGCAGATCGCGTATATATTCATTGCGCCGCTAATTCGATGAAATCTCTCGTCCGACTAAATATACAGTGTGCGTACTGCAGTAGTTTCGGAGAAGAAAAAAAAAAGAGCCGACACGGCGTGCGTATAATGAAGATATAAAAGACGGCGCGAGAAATGTGCTTGCGCTCGCGTGTTTACGAGAGGGGCGGAGGGTGTAGTCGCACGAAAAAAAGAGAGCTCGGGCTTTATGTAACGACAGAGACGTTTGTGCACGGCGATGATAAACGAGGCTCGATAACGACACCGGATTATCAATTTAAAAGCAAAGGATGCTACTGCTGTACACACACACACACACACACACACGCGCGCGTGGATTTATCTGCTGGCACACACAGCCCGCCGCGATAATTTCAGGAAAGATTAATCGTTGCCCTCGCGCGAGTCGTACGTCAGCTGTATACGCGAGGTGTGCAGGGAAAAGTTGGACTTGTTGGCTCTGGTATGTGGAAGAAGAAGAAATTACCGGCATTCGGCGGAGACTTTCTTCTTCCCTTGTACTACATACGTATACAAGGCTTTTTCTCGGAGTGAGAGAGAAAGTTTGCCAGTTTTAGTTTGCTGGTGTTTCGTGTTTTATTGGAGGGTAGATTAATGACTGTGGCGGCAGAGAGGAAAGGGAGAAAGTTAATAGGCGTTACTACACGTCGCATTATATTATCATCGCTCGGCCGAAGAGTGTAAAGCTCGGAGGAATCTCGTTAAGTAAAGTGAATTTTCAGCCCGTCCGCCTCGAGAGAGATGAGATATTTCGCCGTCTTTTGTGAGACTGAGCTTTTCAATGGCGCTTCGTTGAATTCGTAATACGTCCTTGTGCGAAGGATTAACTTTTCTAGCCTTTGGTATACTTTTCAGCGATTTCCTTATCAAACTTGGTAATAGGATATAAGGTATACGCGTGATATTTAAAAGAAAAAGTCGAAAGAAAAATTTTTCATTCCAACAGCACGTTAGGGCCGGACCTCCCGCATAGCGTGAGGCGCTAGTGGGTTCATGCAAAACGGAACGAGCAAACACGCCTACATCAGCGGTAAAAAAAAAAAAAAAAGAAGAAGAGCTCTATTACCGATTCATCCTAGCCCGCGAATTCACGAGCGCCTTTTCCAGAGAGACTCGCGTCTAATGAATGAAACATCGGGTCAGCAGCAGCCGCTATATATACACCCGTGTGCGAATCGCGATAAGAGCTTGCGCGAGATATATATATATATATATATATATATATATATATATATATATATACGTGTACGTGTACGTGCAGAAGGAGAAGAAACTGCGAGCCGACACGCGATAGACTGGAGATTGGCGCCGGCATCAGAGCGGACTCGTCCTTTCTCTCTCTCTCGCGAGCTACTTCCACAAGTGGTTGTGTCCTCGGATGGGTGGGACTGTATACTCGCGCGCGCAAGCTCACGGCAGTCTGACACGCGAATCTCTCGCTCTCACCCTATACTCGTATAGATACGCGCTTGGACGACTATACGACGAGGGAGAGAGAGAGAGAGAGGGTGTATTATAGCCCTGTCCTGGCAAGCTTCGCACCTTCTCTCTCTCTCTCTCTCTCTCTCTCACTCACTCACTCACTCCCGCGCTCCTTCTGTGTGTTATCCCCGCGCGATCGATCGCAGCAGCAGCAGCAGCAGCAGCTACGACGGGCACACTACTCGCTCATTTTTTCAGCTCTTCCTGTCTCTCACACGCACACAGCTGTGTCTACGTCCCAGTATAGTTACACATCGACACAGCAGTGGTGGATCTCGAGATACGGTCAGACTTGGGCTGTCACATGGCTACCGAGTGTAGCCACACACACACACACACACAGAGGACTTCCGGAATCGGTTAACGAGCGCGAGAACTCGCAGCTAAGTGGATCAATCTAACCTTCTTATCGCGCGCGCAACTCGACGGAGAAACTTTGCTGATTAGGCGCTTACGTATACGCGTAAGCGAATACACACACACACGCGCGCGCGCGAGACGGTCTTAACAGAGGCCGCCTGGATTACCGTTTTCAATGCTGACGTACGCCTAAATCAGCCGCCGAAGGGATGTCAGGACACGTATTCGACGAGTTTCTTCCGGATCCCCAGGGCGCTCGTCCAGCTTCTTCCTCAGCTGCATCGTCGTCCCAGCACTGGCTTTCAGTGATCGCTCTCGGGATCTGGTCAGCCGGACGGGAA
Source organism: Trichomalopsis sarcophagae (assembly GCA_024372645.1). Taxonomy (NCBI): domain Eukaryota; kingdom Metazoa; phylum Arthropoda; class Insecta; order Hymenoptera; family Pteromalidae; genus Trichomalopsis; species Trichomalopsis sarcophagae. Next base: position 722,367 of record QLSS01000008.1, read on the forward strand.
ACGCACAACTCACTCGACTCTTTCTCTCTCTCTCTCTCTCTCTCTCTCTCTCTCTCTCTCTCTCTCTCTGTGATAAACACGACACACATACACACACACACACACACAACGCGACGAACGTTTCGCGGGAGAGAGAGGACACACTCGCGATCGCGAGCGAGCGATAGCCGTCTGCTGCTGCTTCTGCTACCGCTATACGGTGTTATCAACGAAGCGAGACCAGCGCTGCCTCGCGGATCACTCCGGAGACGCTTCGGCGCAGGCGTGCGTGGGCCGATGTGTTTACAATGCGGGCGCGGGGATTCAAAGTCGCTCGTTTTGTTATTCCGAGCGCGCGAGCTTTTTTTTTTATCTTCGAATAATATATGCGGCTTTGAATTTTCATAATCACTCACCCGTCTGCGTGCTCGTGTCGAAGAATGTGCTGGACGTCTCGACCGTCATCGAGGCGAACGTTCCGTCGGTTATCTGAGCCGAGCTGTCCCTTCGTCCTCTGTATCTCTGTACCTGGAATTCGAGGTCGGTTTGAGTGAGGATCGAAGAGAGGGGGATGAGGCTCGAAAAACCAAATCATAATATCGAATGCACGAACATCTGGCGATCATCGCCCTGACAATTAAAGCTTCGAACAGCACAGTTTTTTTACACTTTGCGTATTTACATCGGACACGATATGCGGTGAGAGGCTGCGAGGATCGTTATAGAGATAGGTGTATCATTGGCTATCCTCGACAGCCTCTCCAGAAGCGAGAAACGATTGAGACAACCGTTAAGCGAGAAGATGTGTATTTTACAAAAGAAACATAAGTATAATATATAATAAAGCCATGGTTCCTGAACGTGACAGCAATTGGGACATATACCCTAAGTACCTGGTCGTCGCTTTGTGAACTCTGTCTTCGAAAGTTCCGGCAACGTATCATCTCTTCGGTGGTGCTTTGCCGCCTGAAGCCGCGCGCGATTAGGATCTCTTCCGTCGTTGATTGTCTTCGTATCACAGGTGCGTGTTGCGTACCAGGCGGACGACCGCATGGACTAGGGTCTCTCGACGAGCACGACGAGCTGTCGGGAGATCTGAAACGGGCGAGTCGTGTGTGAAGCAAAAAATAAATAAGTATAGGAGATCGTATCAGGGGGAAAAAAAAAGCATACCTCGGCGGTCGTCCGGCTATTGATGTCGATTGTCTCCTCAGCCTCCCCTTACGCGATCTTATAGGGCTTATGTCTCTCTTATCGACGGCGTTTCTGTCGGGGCTCAGATGACTCCGGGAATCGCGACGCCGTGGATAAGACGCCGAGTCGGGACTGAGCGAGTCCCTCCGAGCTTTGCGACCTGTTGGAGAGGAGTAAAAATTTTAGTATGCTTGGATGCACGCTGTTATAAATTCGCGCGTTAATATAACTCACCTCCGTCATCGGGATCCGGAGATAAGGTAGGCTGGCTACCCCGTCGGCCGGGTGGTGGCAACGACTCGTCTATTGCTGTAGCTTGCCTCGTTAATCTTAATTTATTCGGCGATGTTTCCTTCGTCTTATAGTAACACTGCAAAGTGCAGAGGTTAAATTAAATATTGAATCGTTCTCGACGTAGGGGCTTACATACCCCCTTACGTCGTTATTCCATATGATCGATCAATCCCGCGGTATGAATGGGTGATTTTCGTTACGAAAATAGACTCGATCACTCGAGCGTCACGATATTACGAAAGCGGAGCGCTCGTCTATAAGATAATTCCACGCGCATCAAGCAGATCTCTGCATTACCGACTAGAACGTAGATCGCGTCAACGCTCGGATCAGACCAACCTGGGTGGTGGAGTCCCTGCGCGTGGAGAGAAGCGGATGCGAGGGTGTCCCACTGATGTTGGGTGAACCGACGGGACTGGAGCTTCCGGAGGGTGAGGTTCCCGGCAGAGGCAGACTGTTCACGGCGACGGGCGATACCGAGGGCGGCGTCACCGAGGACATGACGATCGTCGGTGGCTGGATGTTCGGCTCGAGCGTCAGGTGTTTCATGTCACCCGTGGAGGTGGCCATCGTCGTCGAGGTCGTCACCATCGTTGGCGCCGTCGTCGTCGTCGTCGTCGTCGTCGTCGTCGTCGTCGCGTTCGACTCGAAGCTCCGCGATCTTCCGTTATGATTCTTGTTCGCCTCCAGGTGCTCCCTGAGGAAACATTTTCGATAAAAATCAAAACGAATTTGAAAATCACTATACCTTCTCAGTCGATAACCCGGATATCGATTTACCCACCTAACGGCATTGCTGGCAGCGCTGTCGGTACTAGAAGCGCTCGGCCGCTGGTCGTTCCTGTAGTACTTGGAGGCGGCGCTGCCGGTGTTGCTCTGCTGTTGCTGCTGGTTGCCGAGATCGACCGACTGTTGCGATTGGCGTCGCTGGTGGTGTCGGCAACGATGGATCCGCTCGCCCGGGCTCGACGATGGCCCGTAAACCGAATCCCTTCTCGACCTCGCGCTCTCGCCCGAGCCACGTCGCGAGTTTCTCGACTCGCCCGAACCTGTGATGGATAATCGCGTACGCTTTTAGTCGCTGTGTTTGGGATTTCCGAGTGATCGATAAGAACGAGAATCGATAGTCAAAAATTGGTTGAGCTCCCCGTCTGCTCTCGATGCAGCTAATCCGGACGTTATTAATAGCCGCGCGGGGGGGAGTCATTTTTTCCCTTCTCGAACCTATTCTTTACTCTCCCGGCTTTACTTTCTAGGCGAGGAAAAATACCGGGATTCACGCGAGTCACGGATTGAATTTTTCAAGAGATTTACATCATCTCGATAAACCAACCTCTGCGTGGAGTCGGCGAGATAACGGTCGGCGGCGGCTGCGGCTGCGAGACCGAGTCCTTCTTGCCCCACAACCTGGCCAGATCGTTCTTGAAGTCGCTGATGGCCGAGTCTCGGCGCGACTTGGTCGACACTTGACTCCTGATGCCGCTGTCGACCGAGCTCTCCCGTCTCTTTCTCAGCGAGGCCAGATGACTCGAATCGGTCGTCGTCTGCCTCGACCAGGCGAGTGATCGCGCAGCGATGTCGGCCAGAGTCTCTCGTCGACTCAGCTTGTTCGAGCGAGTACTGCCTCCGGTCTTGTTCGAGGTGCTGCTGCCTCCGCCGCCCCATTCTCGTAAGAGGTCCGTTAGCTGGGCTAACGACGAGCGCCGACGTCCGGCTCCGCGATTTATCGGCGACGGCTCTTGTAGCTCGTTCGGCGGCGAGATCTGAGCGGCTGAGTCCCTCCGACCTGTACCTATACCGGTGGGAGAAGGTTGTTCATTAGCGTCGTTATGTTTGTAATTATAGTTTATGCTGTATAGTTAGACTTTGCTCGCAATTACGTTAGTTATAATGTTTAATTAATCATCTCGAGAGAACGATGAATAAATAGCAGGCAAAAAGCAAACTTGCATACACTTCCCGCTGTAAATTACGAATTCACGTAATATCCTTTAAAAAAAAAAAATGACCTTCGCGCTAATAAATAATTACAGCCAGAGGCGGTAAATTACACTAATGAAAAATGCAGCCGCGTGAGAGAGCCGTAATGGAAGAGAAAAACCCACTCAACCTACCGCTATTGCCATAGCCATATACTCTCTCCATTATCAATCTTTATACCTCATGCATACACGGGCTTCCCCTTTTCATTAATATATATCACCGGACGCCCTTTCCTCCCCGGCGTCATATCTCTCTCTCTCTCTCTCTCTCTCTCTCTCTCTCTCTGTCTCTCGGGAAGAAAAGACAATAGCTCCCGTAAATACACGAGGCGCAAGATACAACGGCAAAGTTCTCGCCGACTTATAATGGCTGCGCACCGGCGAAAATAACGAACTACTGCTTCGCGGAGATACCACGCTGAAAAACGAGCCCGAGTCTCTCTTGAGTTTAAACGTGCCAGTTGCGCACATAGTTGGCCGACGAAGTTCGCAAGCGCAGCCGAGAATTCCGAGCACTTGCGGCGGAAATTCTATATATTCCGCTACTGCCTTTAAAGAATTACGCCCGACTCTTGGGGTATGCGTACGTGCGGTTAGGCTGAATATTTCATCGGAGTGTGTATATATATATATATATATATATATATATATAAAAGTCTTACCCAGCCGCTGCTTAAGAGTCGACTCCTCGAGTTGCTCCCGGACGATCTCGTCCCATCCGTTGCCGCCTTGCCATACCAAGCCTACCTGGTGGCTCAGGATCGGCAGGTTGCAGACGAAGCAAATTGCCGTCATGGTCCTGAAACGATGGAAAAATATACCAGTCGTATCGCTTGTGCTGACTGTGGCTGTAGGAGCTTCTTTTTCAGAATTTCCATGTACGACGTATTTCGTATTATGCGACGTCGTGTATATATATATATATATAAAGGTATATATTTCAAAAATATAACTCGACGATAGAAGAACTGTCAACGGAAGAAGGTGCACGCGTGTTCTGAAAGTAAAACTCGGTGAAATGCCATGCCAACCAAACGCTCGAACGTGTTCTCGCTTTTTTTTTTCATTTTCGTGCTTCTCTCGCGTGCTTCTTCTTTTTGACTTATAAATCGAAGTTTAATTATGGCTAATAATTAATATCCAATGTTTGATAATCAAAGCAAGTTTGATCATGCTTCAATAATAATATGATATTCGAAATTAAGCTAACATTATGGTACACCAGAGCAAACATGTACGAGAAGCCGATAATTCATAGTGAATTTACGATTATACAGCGTGACAATAAAAAAAAAAAAAGCAGTCGAGTCAAAAGCACGAAAATCGAGAACATATTTGTACAACTACATACGCTGCTTGATCGATTAAAGCAACGCTAATGATTCAAAGAATATTTAACTCTTCAATCGCACAAACCATTCACCAAATGCCTTATACTAATGAGCTACGAATAATTCGCAGATTAAATTCTGACGCTTAATGGAGTCATGATGATAATATGTGAACTATGAATTATACTAATGAGGACAACAATGATAATGACGATAACAAATAACAAGAACAACACTCAAAGTAGCGATAGCTATGTATGTACAGCTGAAGATGTCGTTAAAATAATAGCAATATAGTGTATAGTAATAATAATAATAATACTAATATAATAATAATAATAATAATAATATAAACACATCAGGCGACGCGCGCGCACGGCGCACTATATATATATATATATATATATATATATATATATATATATATATAT
>QLSS01000008.1:727587-754444 GCA_024372645.1 Trichomalopsis sarcophagae
ATATATATATATATATATATATATATATATATATATATATATATATAACAGTAATAATAATCGATGAACGTCATTCCAAAGCGTGGATGCAGTAGAAAACTCGAGAGATGGCTGTGTGTCACAGAAATTCATATAATTATATACACAATAATTAGCTCTGCAGCTATTAGCGATGTATAGAGATTCGATAACGCATGTATATACAAAGCGTATATTATTATTAACAACTCAGCGATGAGAGTCATACGATATACATAATTATGGCAAATTCTCGATAGATCTATATGAGATATATGTGAATAGCAAAAGAATAGAATATAGTATATACAGAGTACGAGATAAGAGAAAGATTGAGACAATCGATTGAAAAAAAAAAAAAAAAAAAAAAAAAAAAGAAAAAGACGTGAGTTTTTTTTTTCACTGCAGCTTGGCAACTGGCAAAATTCGACAATGTCATATTTATTCGCTTTTAAATGCAGTATAGGTATTCGACCTGTAGTGTCGAAGTCTCGGGCTCGGCAGCGACATCGCATGGCAAGGGATTGGCCGACCTGCAAAACAATACAGACACACACGCATTTTACGTGGGGCAAAGGTATGTGGATGTTTTTTTTTTTTTTAATAACTATTTTTTTATAATAAAATTAGCTGATATGTACGTGAGAATATCCATCTTTCGGCCTCTGCTCGCGGCGCTATGTTCATCAAAGCGACACACACTCAACTTGACTAGTTCAAGTAGTACAAGTCAGCGCTAGTCAGACACATCGATATAACACTTAGATTCAGTCTCGCTATAGAGGTATATAACATCGATCGTGTGTATGATGCAGTGCAGTTCACTTTTATCGTGTTTCTGTTTAAGTGTGTTTATATATTTCGTAAAATTTCATAAAATTATTCTCGAGTTATGGATAAACAAATAAAAGTGTGCAACCTATCGGGGGGACTACATGCACCTCTATATACCAAGCTTTGCCAAAATCCCAAACTTCGAAAAAGAGCGATTAATCCGAGCCATCAAAACAAACCGCAGCTCCGTCGAACAGTCGTTTATCTCCCGGCTCTAAACCGCTCTCCCTGTACAAACGCGAAGCTGTATGTATATATATATATATATATATATATATATACGTTCTCGCAGAGCGGCGCGCTTCGTTATAGAGGAAATCGCATTTTCGGTATCTGGCGCGAGCGCAGGCGAGCCGTTATTAATCGGCCCGTCGACGAGAAGTCAAGAGATCCAAATCCAATAACACCGTCTGATTAAGCTGCATCCGCTCATATAACGGCGCAGTAGCGGCTATAAGTTGCGAGAGCTATCCGTAATCCTTAGTCGGTAACTCGTCGGCAAACTGGCAGCTGCTGTATACCCTCTACACCCCGTGTGTATAAACTCGCTCGTCTCTTTATACTTTGGGGGAGATTATCCGAGGAGGTATATACTACGCGACGGTAAGGCAGGTATCCCTCTGATGCGTGTATACTATATAGAGCGTTTCCACGTCGGGCGATATTTTACGACGGAGGAAAGGCTACGGCGCGATGTCCGAATGAGGGGTTGAGGATTATTTATGCCAGTCGTAAAATTCATTAAGTTTTAGGAGCCTCGGGATAAGGGCCTTTCGGTGTAGCTGAAATTTTAATAATAACGTCGTTTTACGCCGCGGACAGATTTTTTTCGCTACTTTTTTATATGTATAAATTTTAACGACCATACGTCAGAGCGCCTCGTAAAGCGAACTTTGGATTACGCGATTATTTTACGCTCGTTATTTTCGAAAAAATTCTAGTATAGTACTTATATATCGGTGAATCGCGTCGAAATTGCAGCTCCGAGCGCATAATACGCCGTAGACATTTGAATAAGCTCCAACGGTTCGTTAGCCGCCACTGATGCCACGTACTCGGGAATCGAATTTGAAACTGCCGCTGCGCTCGTCGTCGTCGACATTAATTTAAGCGTTTGATGCAGCCGTAAACACACACCGACGCTATAGACCGGCGTGTCGAATCTAATTGATTTCACGCGTCGTCGCAGGACTGTGCATTGTATATACAGCTGAGCCAGAGGGAGTAATTGCGGAGATGAGGTAGATGAGTTTTGATACGTCGCACTTGTTCGGTCAGCTGAGCACTGCAGCGAGTACAGTTTACGATTTTCATTTTTTTTAAATTCCCTTCACTCTATACCGCGCCCTCGATCATCGTTTATCCGCAGCCTGACAACGTTGCGCTTTTCAAGCCGACGACTCGATGAATTACGAGTTCGAACTATCGCGCGAGTTTGCCAACTTCGACAAGTCTATATAGACACGGAGATAAGAAAAAATGACCAGCTGTCGGTATGGACAAAAGACAATCCGGAGCCTTTGCGGCTCTCATTAGGAGTCGAAGCAGGTCGCCGATCAAAGAAGTGCCGGCGGATTCGTAGAATAGAAATTACGTCGCGGAGAGAGGATTAATCGAGAGAGAGAGAAACGAGGTGAAGAGAAAAGTCGATATTCTCGAGAGAAAGTTTTTCAGCTACTATATACACGCCGCTGGCAACGGCGAGATATTAATATATATTCGCCGCCGAGGAATCGATGCGCTTGTCGCGCGAAAATATTGCGAGCCACAAATAAATCCGGTTTTACATTGAAAACGCGCTCGCGCGCGGGAAATTTGAAATTCAAATTCGAACGTGATATACTCGCCAGGCGCGCGCGCGCGCGCGCGAAATTCAAAGTACGAAACAATGCGCGGGTATTGAATTTGCATGAGAGAGAGAGAGCGAGAGAGGCGAAACAGCAGGAAAAAAAGTTGCGCACTCTGAGGGTCGAAAAGTTCGGCGAAACGATCCGTCACTGTTTCTTCGCGGCTGGTCAGCCCTTCGATTGAATTATCGAGTGCATAGCAGGCTGCGCATAATAACGCGTGTTTCTCGAGTGAAACGTCGAGACACGTATACATAGACACACGGCTGGTGAGGTCGATGAAAGCCGTCGCTGCTTTACGCGCGTCTGGCACATCGTGTTATGCTTCTGCAGTATAACAGCGTAGCGCCTTTGAAGTTCATTCGTTCGCGGGTCATTGCTTCTGGTCGTCGACGTCGTACAAGCCTCCTGTGTGTGTGTGTGTGTGTGCACTGAGGGCATATCTGCGGTGCGCCTAGGGGAGAGTCGTGCGCGGCGATCTTTTGCGATGCAAGAAAGGAATTCGAGAAGCTTCGACGCGTTTCATCAGGAATATCGGAAAACTCGTCCAAGATAAATTTCGAGGAACTTGGAGAGGAAATCTCCAAGTTGATTTACAGCCGATACATACACACACACACACACACACACACACAAGACACACGGTATACAGACCTTCACCCATAAACCCCCGTCGCGCATCAAACTCGTATTTTTAGCGCGATTATTACACGCTCTCGCTCCGGCGTAATTATGTTTCAACCGCCGTTTATAGACTCAAGTTCATAAATGCCCCCCGAGCTCGTTTATAATCTAGGTCAGCTCTCTGTTGCTTAGAATTAAAAAAAAAAAGAGAGAAACATTCCGTTCTATCAATCCCTCTCCGCACTCTGGGCTCGAAGGTGTACGAAGAAGCTGCGGGAAGACAAAACGACGGCTCGCGAGAAATGGAACCCGAGCAACTGGTGCAGTGTATACGTTTTCGAGAGATTTTTCCCGAGCTCTGATTACCAGCCGCTTCGGTGTCGACGAGTCCGAAACTCATTTTCCAAACTCATCCGTATGCCGAGGAGGGGAAATAATAAAGCTATATGAAGGAGCGAGAGCGTGTGTTTGCTGAGGAAGACTAATAAAAGTGAAAACAGACTCGGGGAGAGTCCACCTGTTACCGAAGTAATTAGTTTCCCCACTTCTTGATTCCGGGGTACATCGAGGGTGTGTATAGGTATAAGATGAGGGAAGATTTTACTTCGACAATTTCGATTGGTACTAATTACATAGATAATCCGTGGTTATTGCGTTATATAGAGCTGATATGATCGATTTTACAAGCGATTACCTCGTGCATATTCATCGGCGCGATAATGCGATAAATAATTAGATCCGTTTAATTACAGCTCATTAGACTGTATGAATATTCAACGGTAAATAATAGTCAATTAATATAGGTCTATACGTAATAAGTTGCGACTTTGAAAACGAATTCAGATGTTGAAAAGAGAAGTGTTAGTCCAATTCCGCTTTGTTTTGCATCGATTCCCGACCCATCAAACTTCAGCGAACAAATACTTCTCTCCTCGCGTTCGAGAAAACTTGACGCTAATCCCCCAAAAAAGAATAATAAAACCGCGTCAATATGTACTCAGCGCTTGCTCTTGAATTTAAAAAAAATCCATTTCGAACTTTCGCGGATTCGATAAAGCCCGCAAGTACTCTCGTCTCCTTGTTTTCTTTTTTTTTTCCCCGACGCACTCATACCCTCCTCGCAGCGGTTAACAAACATTTTCGATAAACAAAACGCGTGCTTACAGTAGACGGCTGCGGAGAAGAGGGTCGCGTATCCCCATGGCAACGAAAACGACGACGACGAGATCGGCCGAGGAAGATATACACGGAGAAGACGACGGGAAATTTATACGTCTGACAGACGCGCGTTTTCTTTCCGCGAGAATAAACAAACGTATACATTCAGACTGATTTATCCGCTTAATCGAGCCCGATAAATATTTATCCGGTTATTACAGGGATATAGACCGTTTACGGCCGCGCAAACTTCGCCGAACTTTCGCGCGCAATCTGGCGTTTGATATACCATGTTTTCGCGAAAAACTTAATGCACAGCGCCGCAGTCTTCCAAAAGCGCATACTTATGCGTAATGGCGAAAGTTTCAAAGGGAAATAATTTTCGCTTTAGCGCGCGCACGCGCGCGTCATTAAAACGCGGCGACATCGTATCAAAGAGCTACGCGATGTGTAAGCGAAAACGTTCTCGCTAATCGCGGTATCTCGAATACGTATATCTCTTTGGGGCTAATGGAGGTAACGGCGGAAAAAAGCTCTGACAGCGGCGAAGATCTATAACATCGGCAAAAAAGGAGCGACGAGCTCTGCCGCTAATAATTAACCTCCGGAAAGAAACGCTGATGAGCTTTCGGCCTCACACACACACACACACACACACACACACACACACACGCTCGCCCGTCCATTAATAATCCGAACCCGCGCGATCACGTCGAAATCGAATTCGACTAGGCCTTCGATGCATTTCAATTTCGCCACGTGTGCCTCTCGGCTTTTTTTTATATGCGTCATTGACTTCGATCTCGTATACGTGTATAGGGTGTATACAAGGTTTATGGACACGTGCGTGCATTTTTTCCAGTTTGTGTATATAGACTTGATACTCGTTTACCTTTCATTCGCGTTCGGGATTCGAGTTCGGCGGGTATAAAAGCGCGCGGATAAACAGGTTTTACAACGAGAGCTTTTTATTCCTGCGACGGAGCGTGTCGTATAAAAAGGCTGTAGGGGGTTTTATTACCATCAGAGCTTTATTTTTTCTCTCAGCCGAGAGTATCCGACTTTTATACTTACAATTAGCCTCCGCTTTGTTAATCGCGCTGCGGTTATAACTTTGGAAGAGGTCCATCGCGTATACGCGAGTTATAAACTCGTTTCTTGGCATAATCTACATCGGTCTGCGCACAGGACTTGATGCTGTAAACGCTGCGAGTCTTTTTATCAAACTTTTGTTCTGGACTAATCGGGTTATTGACGTCGAGGGACTCGAGTATCCCGAGTCGTTCTATTATTCTCGTCCGACCTGAAATTACCATGTATAATCGAACGCGGTACGAAAGCTTCGTTTATTATAGCTTACGAAAGGGGCCACAGTTATACACCTGTACACCCGACACCGCGACGCATCTGACCTTATTCATTCACGAGGTTGCGCCGAGCGAGCGCGGGCTGTTCAAAACGAAATCCACATAGAATTATGTAGCGCTGAGGGAAATCGAAGGCTCGGCTGAAAAACGAGATTGCGTCAATCAGGTCGAGGTGATTCGTAATTTCGCGAATCCCGGGAAATGGAAGACGCCGGAGTGAGAGTCGGACTCTCTTATACACTCCGGTATATCCGCAGCGAAAAAAAAAAAAAAAAAAAAAGGAAAGGAGCGAAGGAAAGCCGAGAGCGCGATATTGCGATCGCAATGGTTCATAAAGAAATCTCATTATACCGAACGGAGCTGCGGCATATAGGTAGACGCGCTAACGACGCGTGTATGCCCGGAAGTCGGTGTATATAGACGTGTAACGACCCGCACCGGTATATACATACACAATTTTTTATTTTCATCTTCTTTTTTTCGCAACTCCGCGAACGAGCGTCGCAAGCTCCGCCATGTACATTATCATATCTATAGAGTGAGAGAGAGAGAGAGGAGTGCCACCCGTGAGACTCATTTATCCGGCATTTTATCGCGAAAGTTTTTCCGCGTCGCAGCTGCAAAAATAATGCCGGCTAAAAGACGCAATACTCGTTCTTTAGAAAAATTCGCTCGCGCGCAATGAATTACCAGTCAGAGAGAAGGAGAGCTTTTTTTTATTCTTTTTGACGCGCGCTATTGTTAGGCGTGACTCGAATAACTAAACGTTAATGCGCTCGCTACTCGCGATTGTTTCTCTCTCGCTCTTTTTCTTCTCTTCTCGTCGACTCGTCGAGTAGAAGCTGCATTGGAAATCAATTTTAAAAGCTATTATATCGTTGTGCGCTAATTTCGAACGACTGTACAATTATAGAGAGGAGGACGAAAAAAGACGTGCTATATACATCGTCTTGCTTTTCACGAGGGCCACTAACCCAATAACTAATCTCTTAAGCTCTCGGTTCATCATCCCATTATACACTGCAGCGGTAGAGTATGGATAATAGATATAACCTTGAAGGCTATATATATATATATATATGATACAACCAAATTGGATCAACTGATTCCGCGATATTACGGCCTAATCACTGCTCGGCGGCTCCACGTAACCCAAGAGCCATAACTCGCTGTTCTTATACCCCCCGCGCGCGTGCTGCACTCGTCTTCGGATTTCATAAACATGACCGTAAAACTCGATGCCCCGAAGGACTCGCGCGTCACCGCACAAGCGTATACGTAGACGTCTCGGGAATCTACGAGAGACGTCCCATCGCGTATACATACATAACCTATACAGCGACTAACTCGAGGCATTCAAACCACACTGGCGGTATATATATATATATATATATATATATAGCCATACGTGTCTGTAGTAGTATCACAGCTGGCAGTATCGCATCACGAGGCAATAAAGCTCGCGTATTATTGCAGCAGGTGCGAAGCGCACGTGACGCTCTTCACCCTCGTCTTCCCCTGTAAAAATACTACGTTTAATTGCTAACCCTTTGTTTACGTCGCTAGCTCTTTACGTGAAAGCATTTCTTAGCCGGAAGACGAGGTTATCCCGTAACGGAGAGTTATTTGCTCATCTCGCGCGAGGCACTTTTTCAAAGAGCGCACATCTACTCCCTGTGTAACGAAATCCATCCGGAAGCATGTAAATAAAATTTCCCCTCAAAGTCTCGTCAGGGGGGATCTCTATATTTGCATGTGTGTGTAATATACGTGTGACGGAGCTGCTATATATAAGGTATAGGGGGCAGCATCTGTGTGGATTCGTTCGTTTTGCCTCGTTAATCTAGCGCCGTCTGAGCGAGTAGGCGTTCCACTCTCGCGCCTCACACTACTGCGGCTGTGGCGAAGGAGGGATGCGAAATGAAGATGTAACGCCGGAGACAGTTTTCCCTTGTATACATCTATACTCGAGGGACGCATACGCTTTTAGCGCGAAGAGGACTGTCGTTCGTTAAGATCCATACGTCGCACTCGGGCTTTGAATATTACATAGAATGTACATGCTCGAGATGTATGCGTGTGAGTAAAGAGCCTTTGTACGTGTCGCTTTTCAAAGGGAATATACTAGGTCGTTGTAATAAGCACGACGTTGCGGGTACGGGTCGTGTATATTTTTGAATATTATTCTCCGATGCGTCGCGTAACGTCCTCATCCGCAAATCATCGGTAATTTACAACCCGTTCCATGATTTATAGATTATTCCAAACGAGCTTTACGAGCGCAAACAACAAAGCCTGTCGAGCGCAGAGTAGCATATGTACGGCAGCGTAAAACACAAATGCGTCGCATTATGTACCGACGTATACGTCTCTCGATAGCGATATCGCATGACGCAGAGAGCCAGAACCCAGAAAATGTACAATACACACACACACACACACACACACACACGTATTCCGAATATTTCATTTCTCGAGCTTTCCGATTAATTTCGGCATTATTTTCATCGTGCGACCTTATCCTCGCGCACGTACGTCGCGAAAAAAAGGAAGGCGATAAACAAAGGCTCGAGCGCGCGCGGGAAATATAATGAGCGAGCACATCAGAGCGACGCAGAGCGAAAAAAGCGAGACAGCTTTGTCGCGAGAAAAACGCGCACGTGTGCGCGCGACTGATACATTTGAAACGAGGGCAGAGAGAGAGAGAGAGAGAGAGAGAGAGAGAGAGAGAGAACGCGTGGACAAAGAAGCGCGGGCTACCGGTCAGCCGTAGTGTGACAGCCTCCGTGGAATCGCTGCCGGCATAGATAACGCTCGTTACGGGCGCGAAAGCCAATAATAATGCGACGACGTGAGCGCGGATTTCGGCGAGTTCGTGTCTTTACATTAGTTGAGCGGTTATTGAATTTGCGAAAATTCGAGGTATATAAGACGTCGGGAGACTCGTTCTGCTTCAGAAGTGGTCGTTGCTTTGCGGATCTTGGGTTCAGCGAAGAGGTAAGGAAAAAGAATTTGAGTTTGATTGTTATACTTAGAAGTGTAAGGGCGATTGAACTGAGTTGTGATCGTTTTTCAGGAAAACGATCATACGATCACAATGAAGACGGGTCTTTTTATACTGGCGCTTGTCGCCTTTGCATCGAGTACTCCGGTAGGAAGAGAGGATGCAACCAGCCATGAAGATTCGGATGTACCCGAGGCCGTCAATCTAACTGATCTCAAAGATTCGGATTTGCCTGAGGGATATAACCAAAGTAGTTTTAAAGATTTAGATGTTCCCGAGGGAGTCAATCTAACCGATCTCCCAGTCGATGGGAAGAATTTAACAGATCTGCAGGATTCATACTCCGTTGATAATGACAACCCACTCAGTCTCCGAAATTCACCTGATCTTGAGGTAACGAATGCAACCGACTTCTCAAGGAAGGACAATCCACCAAGTTACCAAAATTCGTATCCACTCGAAAGAAGAAATCAAACGAATTTACAAAGTTCATATCCTATTAGAAATAATTATGTAACCGGCATGCGCAATTCCTATCCGCGTGGAACGAAACTTGTAACCAATCGGCCAAGTTCATATCCAGGATCGAGAAGGAACGTAGGCAATCTGCAAAGTTCATATAAACCAGTGAGTTGCTCGATATAAGTTTTTTCAAAAGTTATGATTACGTGATCGTACAGTGTTTGATTCGAAACTTTATACTTTTTTAGCAACATATCATCAACAGCTGCCTTCACTTTGATTTTGCGGCAGTCATCGACAAAAAATTGCAAGAAATTTCAAACTATGTCCACAAATATACGGATCCGAAGCCAAGCATCCCAAGCGACTGGATTGAAACGAGACCCGATGATGACTATTACATTCCAAATGGCTCGTATGAAGAATCCACGCCAGAGTACAGCGTTGATGTGGATCCATACGGTAACAATCCCGACAGCGATGAATCGATTTCGTCTGAAGAAGACTCTGACGAATGGGATCCATCGGAAGAGGACTCCGACGAAGATAGCGAATCGGAACCATCGGATGAATACTCTGGCGAAGACAGCGAATCGGAACCATCGGAAGAATACTCTGACGAATCTGAACCATCGGAAGAACGACCCGTCGAATACCATAAAACGTACGTAATTAAATACAAACCTGACAAACCTGCCAAAAACCCCACTTACACATATCAATCGGACTACAAGCCCGTGTACGAACACAATGACAGCGATGAGACCAATGAAAGCGATGACAGCGATGAAAAACATCCAGGACACCAAGTGATCTATGATAATACGGTACACGAAACTAGCGACATAGATTACTCGAACAGTAATCACAATATCAATGAGCCTGGAAAGGTTGTGTTGGAATCTGAAGACAATAACCAGCTTGCCTCGGACCGCATTAGTCAAAAATCAGAAAAATCCAGAAATGACAGGGCGAAAGTTAGAAATTCCCTCTTAAACAGGGCTTATGCCACCAATAGGGGATCAAACCACGCGCACAAAGGTGACAGGACCTACGGAAGGGATGTGTTGGGATCTAAAAACGCAGGCTACACAACGCACGGACACAATCACAATCATCCGAAAACTGATAACGGAATGAACTACGGAAGGGATGACAAGACAGACAATGACTACTACGTCGATCCAGAATCGCACCGGGATTACGGTTATGGAAGCCATTACGACGGAGATGTATCTAAATCTAACGATGGAAATTCTGACGGTCATCAAAATGGAGGATACAAGGTAGCCGAGGATGGCAAAGATTACGACACGTATTATCCGAACAGACAAAACGATGGCGGATCCAATACAAAGTCCTACAGCGTATCTCGACAATCGGTGGGAGGGAAGAGTGTGAACATAAACAGCCACCGTAGCAACGGAGAAGATGGTTCATCGAAGGTCCAGATTTCGAAAAATAAGGTAGAAGGAAGTAGTTACGATCTAGATCATCACCACAAACGAGGCGACTCCGACTCTTCAAGAGTCAAGATCTCGAGGAAAAACGTAGGAGCTAATTCGTACGACCTCGATAGCGAACGCAACAACAAAGCTGGCACGTCGAAGCTTAGCGTTTCGAAAAATAATTTAGACGCTAATAGTTACGACAAGAACATCGAACACGATAACGAAAATGGCTCGTCGAACGTGAATGTTTCTAAGAAAAGGTTGGGAGCTAGAGGCTACGACTTGGACAAGGAAAGGAGCCCTGGATCAGAATCGTCGAACTTAAATGCCTCCAACAATGAAATTAACGCCGACAGCGTTGACATCAACTCTTCTAATACCAACTAAACTATCAATGAATTTTACTAATATTTTCTCTAAGTCTCTAACCACACGAATAATTTATCGAATATAATTTCATCTAGGAAACTTTGTCAACCTTACGTTGTTTATAGAATAAAAGCAATCGTTACTACAGAGTTACACATCTTTTATTTCCTCCTCAACCCGCATGCCGAACGAAGCACGACGTATCATTACATCTCTACTATTCTTAAAAAATTCGCCGTACAGTGTAAAAATGAAAACGCACCGTATCGACGAGCCATTATCCGGATCGACAATGAGACCATAAGAAGAAAAATCTCGCGTAGATGACGCGAGGAAGGTAGGGAAATGAAGCCGCACGCTGATAAAAGATCGCGATCGGTTGAACTGCACCGGCTGGGTTTTCTCTTTCTCATCTCCAGCCGGAGCAGAGGCAGCCTCGAGGAAGCTTTTGTTGCCTGACGGCGTCTTCTCCTATACCTCCTCCTCGTCAGTACACGCTATGTCAGTGCGCTCGGATAGAGAGAGAGAGAGAGAGGGAATATATGTATTGTCGAGGTTTCGCGAAAGCTCAAACAATGCAACCATTGTCGGGGTCATTGTTGGATACGCGAATAAGCTCTCCCTCCCGCACTCTCTACTCCTCGCGATGCCGGAGAAAATCGCGCGATCCGAGCATTACACGGAAATGAATCAAACGCGGTCGTGCGATGCATCGGGGCTGTCTTTTTTCCTTGTTCTGACGCAACTCGAGTTATTAAAACGCGCTCTTACGTTCCGGCGTACTCGGCGACCGGAGAGAGATTTCTTTGATTAAAGCCGAGTCAGCTCGTTAATTGTCACGCGACTAGGCGTTGATGTACGCAGCTGCGAAAATTCCGCGAGATTCGCTGATTCCACCACTCGAGTTCACCTCGGACACGGAAAAATTAGATCAACTCGTCATTAGCATGAAAGCGTACTGCATCGCCGTAAATATACCGAGGGTCAAAAGTTCAAGGCGTGCCTTATCAAAGCCAGCTATTCGCAGGCAGGGGGTCTTGGACGTTTTGCGTGGACTGTAATCATCCGATCCTCGCGCGGATTTTCGACGAATAGTTGATTATCGCGATGCCGTGGCGTGATTCAGCTCGACACTCTGTATACATAATAACTCGTTAGATTAATCCGTTCGCGCGAGCTTTCGGTGTCGCTCGCTATACACAGGTATATACGGTCGACAAGCTCGCGGTCACTCGATCGTTCTAGTTCACAAAGGACAAAGCTTCTTGTCCCAGTTTCGCGCGCTTTTTTATCCGGATGATTTCGTCACCTTGGCCATGGCCTCTAGCGAGAGCTTTTGTCGCGAAAACGGAGACGTTTCATTCACGCTCTTCCATTCAAGCATCGGATTTTTTTCCACTCGATACGAACGCTTTCGAAATTTAATAACGCACAGATCTCTGTGTAAGCTCGCGTACGAGGAAAGCTCGATCGCGTAATAAGTCCGCGAGCGAGGAACTGCATCGAAGGAGTAACTGATCCAAGTGGCAGTAGTAGCAGGTTCCAGGTGGAAGATCAAGCCCCGGCTACGAAAGCCTTCAGTGGCACATAAAACTTTGTCTCCTTCTCTCCGCCGGCGAGGTTCGAGCTCTCGACGCGATAACGCGCGGGATATTGCTGGCGGAGGCGCACGTTTTACGGTGCACTTCTATCCCTCGTTCATCCGAGCGCGCACTTATATATAACCGTAAGCGAGAGCTAACTCTCTCCACTCTTTCTTTAGCCTTAGTCGTGCATCACTCCGCGAGAATAGCAACAGGCTTGGTCGCTCTATAGAAATGAATTTGTACCGGCGGATATCAATACGAGCGGAAAATTTAACGCTGCTCGAAAATCCAATCGATCGGGGGCTGAAATTTCGACACATATTCAGCGACGAAAAATTGTTGTGACAGATAGCGGACTCGATTCGGAATTTGCATTATAGAATCTCGCGCGTACGGTTGCGCATGACAAATGATAGATTTCACTCGCTGTATGTGCCGGCATGTGCGCAACCACAACAATCTGTCAATTATCGCGTGACCCTCGACTCGTGGATGTGACGGAGAGGAGCTAGCGCTTATACGAGCTCTGCTATATGCATGTCCTTTTTCAGTTGTTTGCATGTCTGGATATACCGATGAATGAAAAAATTTTTTTTTTATCCGAACTTTCCACACGTTCTATTCCGCCGCTGATGAATACTCGGATTTTTCCGGCAAAAAATCGCGGGATTAAAAGTTGGAGTTCGATTGAAGATATTCGTCAACGCAGTGTCACATCCGTAAATAAAACAAAAAACAAGATCGTCTTAATACCTGTCTCATCGCAAGCTCCTCGGCAATCGCCGCCGACAGCTCGGCTCGCCGAAAAAGCCGCAACTATATAAGCGCTCTTCTCGATGAAAATATTTGCGATACAATTACCCAGTCACCATCAAGCTTCTCTCGCTTATATATCGAGTTTGCATCGCGCTGCCGCGTTGAAAGGACGTTTTGTCCTAAATTGCAGAGCGGCGAGAGAGAGAGAGAGAGAGAGAGAGAGGCAACCCTAATGGCGGGCGAGCTTGCGATCGATATACACACGATCGCGGAAGTGCCGACACGCGCGCACACACACACCAAGCTCGTTTGTGCGCTGGCAAAGGAGCCTTGACTGTGTTGACGCTAGTTCGCCGTGTGCGATGAGGATTTTTCGAGCTACCGGAACATTATGTTTGCCTTCGAAATGAAGTTTGCTAATCGCTCGCCTATGGACGAGATCAAAGATACGCGTATTTTGAATCTCTTTGGTCGGACTCGTGAATTATAAGCGGGATCGCGGAATAAAACGTTTCATCGAATGTCAAGCGTTCCATCGGCGACCTACATCGCGATAAATTTTCGCGAAAGAATTTCTCGCATAACGGAGTGCATTATCGCGCGCAAGAATTTAATATAGCCGTAGCCGTGAAAAAAAAAAAGAAAGAAAATTTACAAAGTTCTCCAGCGCAGCGTGTGTGCGAGCGACAAAAACGCCTTTAACGCGATGATAAGTGCGCGCCCTGGCATACCGGGGCTGTATATAAATAAACATACGCACAAAGCGCAAGTTCGCCTCTGATGCTGTGCATATACTCTGCAAAGTTCTCTCTCTCTCTCTCTCTCTCTCTCTCTCCTGCTGACCCAATTTACCGACGGCGACGGGGGCACTCGGCGATAAAACGAAAATTTCTCCGGCGAGACACACAAGTAAGCTGGCCAGACGCAAATTGCCCGCGCGTTTCGCTTCAATTTACGACGGCTAACCAAATTTTCGTTCGTACCTGCATTAGACGCCGCGGCGGCGGTGTAGCTTTTTATTGCGTTTTCATATCGCGACGAAGCTTTTCGCATATCGGGTTACTTTTTAATTCGAAAAGGCCAATTGAGCAGGGAAAATATGTCAGGGGGCCAAGAGCCAATCGTCCGTATATGAATAAACCTGGAAAAGGTTTTTCCGGTCATCCCCGGAGTCTTAATCGACTTCCTGTTCTCTAATAACAATCGACCACTATGGCCATACGCATATATGTAACACACACTCAGAGGCTGTATCCACCTGCGCATATAGGTGATATCGATCGAGTCAACTCCCGCCCTCTCGATGTAACCCCTTTGGATGTATATAGGGAGAGAGAGAGAGAGAAGTCGACAGCTCAACGACGCAACAGGCACCCGCGCAACACACAATCCCTTTGAGGCGCTATATAGTCTTCTCTGATGTCTCTCTGATGCCGGATCCGAGTCGGTCTTGCAGACGCAGATTAGGCTTTATTATTATGCCTCAGCGTCGCCGAGTATTAGAGCTCATTTGCCGAGTGTATTACGGCTGAGCTTTATTGCAAGTATACAACCGCTGAATATTTATGCCAAAAGGGATTGCATCGATCGTTGTGTGATATATAACGCTGTTAAGATAATCTTTCCAATTTCATAATTCCATCGGTCTACATAATCGAGTGGAATATGCAAAAATCCAAGCGCATCATCAAGCGGGATGTATGTAAACGCGTTAGCGGGTCAATCTCTCGGCGCTTAATGATGTATGCGGATTCGTTAAATTATTAATTTCCACACACGATTCCTCGCGGATGAGTCGAGGGCATTTATATATCAAACGTAATTTTCGCCCCTGCGCGCGCGGGACGACTATAATAACGGCAAAATCGATATTGCGTTACACTTTCGTGTGTGTGTGTGTGTGCACGCGGTTCTCCCCGGTATATCTCAGCAAATGTTTGTTATTGCCGGGAAACAGCTTTCCCGCTAAGCCCTCCCGATTAACGGCGATTTTTTTTTTACACACGAACGGCTTTATTAGAGGTAAAATTCGAAAAAACTATTCCACCAAATCCGCGAAGCGATTCGGATATAGTCTCGAAATACGCTTACACAGGAAACGTCGAAAGCTCGCGCGCGTGAGAAAATCGCCATATAGGGATATATGTACGTTAAAGAGCTCGCGTAATTCCGAGGTATCTATGCGGGATTATTTGCCGCATCCGCGATTCCATTAACGCGACGCGTTATATTCGTGACTAGCCTGGCAATTTCACGGCCGACGTAGGCCGTGTGTGCCGCAGATAAGGAGAGAGCTTGTATTTACGACGCGAGCATTATACGCCGTTGCTAATCGTTTTTCGATCGGCATCTGTGTTATTCGAATTTTGCCCCACGTATATAGGTATACAACGTATAAATATATCGTAGACGATAAGGAAGGAGCTTGAAATTGGTTATCGCAAGCTCTCGATCTAACGCGAGACTCTCGCGGCGTCACGTCTCGCGGTTTACGTGACGCTCTTCCGTACAAGTTGTGTTATGTTTGCCAAGCAAACTTTGCTTTTTTTTCCAGCGGTAAATCCGTTCTAGAGCTCTATTTGCCTCAACTATTCTCCCAGAGTGTGTATGCGCTTGAAATCTCAATGAGTGTACCAAAGATTATACTCGTTCGAAAATTCAAGCGAAAAGCTCAAGCAGCACTTCGTTAAGGATCAATGATGCACGAACTTTCGGTAGAAAATTCCAGGAATCGGGCCGAGAGGGATAAAAAAAAATCAAAAGCCCATCATCCGGAGAATTTCAGCCGCGTCATTTCCCGAAAATCCATTCCTCCCGCCATTTCACCGTCCATAGAACTCGCCGACAACAGACGTTCCCGCAGTCTACATACCCGGAGTATCGAGAAAAAATGAGCATCTCGTAGCCTGATGAAACTCGAATTCCCCTGTGCCGCCCCTTGAAAAATAAAATATGTAAAAGACGAGGGGTGAAACACGAGCGCGCGCGCGTGTGTGTGTGTGTGTGTCGACTAAAATCGATAAAGACCGAAAACGCGCGGGAGATGAAGATGTCGCGAGTCACGCTTCTCGGTCCGTATCGGCAAGCTGGCACATATGCGATCCATCCAATCGCAGAACACATACAAAGATGTATATTTGCAGCATTTGGAATTCCATCGGTGACGCTGTAAAGTTTTACGAGCATTCGGGTAGTTAAGCGAAGCCATCAAGGGACGACTGCTCGGATGTTGTTATCCGGGCAAATATTTACGAAATTCAGGGAGCGTGTGTCGAAGTAACGCGTCGATAAACCGAAATCGTTCCGTTTGCGAGTGTAGTATATAGTCCCGATGTTTGCCTTCTGAGCCAGGACTATAGACTCTCCCGCGATTTCGAGAGTATACATACCTACACCTCTTGATTAAAACAACGTGTTTGCCTCGGCGAATTAAATCAACTATATACGTACGTATTACCCGCTTCATTGTCCAGCTGTACAACGGCAAGCGACGAAGCTCGCTAAATTGGCTTAATTTACCCCGCGACTCACTAGACATCAACCGCAGAGGCAATATTCGAAAATTCATAACGAGAGAGAGAGAGAGAGAGAAAGACCGATTAACCTCTCTCTGCATTGTGCGCTCGCGTCTCTCCATTGTGAGGCTTGGCGTATAAATAAAGCAACAAATCCCAGGCTATCCTTCGATATACGTATACATCTACAGGGTAGGCGTTTTGACAGGCAGCGGGGAATTAGAGGGAGAGACTTGCAGACCCGAGTATTCCCAGGGAGTAGAGCTGAGAGACGAGGGGACGAAGACGAAGGAGCAGCAGCAGCTCAGTCGATGCCTTGGCGATGAAAGGGAGGCAATTTGCATGGCGTGCGAGCTGGCCGAATAAAATCGGCCGAGAGTGAGCTGCCTCTGATGGATGTGTGTATGTGTGTATAGACGTGTATTATACGAGGCCTTTGAGTATGCGTACACCACTGGGCTGATCAACGATTGCTTACGCTTCCTTGGCTTTCTGGGCTAATGGCTATTTCGCTTTCTCTTATAGTGTACACTTTTTTCCTTCGCGGGTTTCCCTTAAACGCCACACAGAATGCTCTGATTCGAGAGAGGGTGGACACGAGGCAGTTTCATTAGGTTTCTGGTACACGCGGACAGTCGCGAGCGATCGAACGTCATGTCCCAGCAGCTGTCTTTCGATATACACGTTCTGCGCGGCTTTGCGGACAACAATACGCAGCCGGACTGCTGTACCATCCATCCCGTGTATTGTACATGCGTCCGATTGTGAAATACGCTCTCGAGAAAAGAGAGCAGCAGCTTGCAAGCTTTACACGTCAAGGCTCGCTACGGAGCTTCCGGAGGACGAGAGCTTGCGAGCGAGGAGAGATCGAAACGCGCTTTCGTAAATCGAGAAAATTTGCATGAAAATGGAAAACGAGTTCATCCGACCTCGAGTATTTTAGCCGCCCCCTTGCGCTCTCTGATCCGCCGAGAAGGAAAATATAGGCGCAAGCCGCACCGTTTTATACACTCATATAGCTAAGCAAGCGTGCAGTCTCTATTTTCCTTGTAAAGCTCCAATCTGAATTTATAAGGCCGGGGAATTTTCGATGCGCTCTAGCTGCCGCTGCTCCGCTTAATCTGCATAGGTAAACGGATGAAAATTTCAAGCGTGCGCAGCTTTTTACGCTTATTACAATAAAGAGTTATCATACCGAGAAACTATCCCTCAAGTCGATTAAGAAGGCAATTAGTGGAACAATCCGCGCACGGTCAGACGCGCAGCTTAATTTCCCAAGAAACGCAGAACGCGCCACCTCGAAATTACTTCCCCTTGCGCACCTGCCTAAAGCTTCGCGAAAGCCACCGAGAATTCTGCATCTTACTTACCCTAGTTGCTAGCGTACAAGGGTATGTACGCAGCGCAGGATCCCTACTCGCATTATGATTCCCAACCGATACGAGCTTTCTCGAAATTGGCCTAATTTTCAGCGGTATGAAGAAACAGACGCGAAAGCTCGACGACTAACGAGCAACGTTACATCCTCTGTTTACGAGCCTCCGTCGAGGAAAATATCATACACAGCTCTTCGAATCTCGTTTATCGTGTCACAGATACTGTAT
The DNA here is from genome assembly GCA_024372645.1 of Trichomalopsis sarcophagae. Lineage (NCBI taxonomy): Eukaryota > Metazoa > Arthropoda > Insecta > Hymenoptera > Pteromalidae > Trichomalopsis > Trichomalopsis sarcophagae. The sequence continues at coordinate 746,183 of QLSS01000008.1, forward strand.
GTGCACAAGCTTATCGCCGGAGAACAAACGGCCGCGAGATCAGTATTTCTCTTCCACGGCGTTTCTCTGTGTCCCAATTTCACGCCCTGGCTTCCGAGAAAGAGCCGAGAGTCCGGCCTATATCGAGTGTATGTATACGACTGAAGCCGATACGTATACGGGTACGTAACGACAAGAGTGTTAATCGATTCCGCGTTATCGGACGCCCTCGGTCCGGTCTCTGATTCGGTAATTAACGCCCGGGGTTTAGTGTTTCATTTCAGGCCTCCATTATACACACGCCGCACACGCGTCATACGTCGAATACTCGGAAAATACGGCGTTTCGAATTTTATCGTTGATTAGCGGATATACCGCATAGGGAAATATTTTTGCGCTGCCGCGCATTCACCGATGGGTTTTAGCGTCGCCTTTAATGCGCGCGATTCGCGTGCTTTGACATTTGATACCCGAGCGTTTTCGAATCTGCGATTTCAAACGGATCGCAGCTCTGACGTCAGCGTCAGGGGGATAATCAGTTTGAATCATATTTTATATAGGTGAGCTTTCCTGTATAGAATTGGGTTAACCGGTGATTCGAATTTCCCGGGGAAAGAGCGCAAGCTCTTCGAGGCGAGCTTCAGAACTGAAAAATAAAGAAAGAAAACTGCGAGTACACAGACCGCGCGCGTCGTGTTCCTTGAATACGCATCTGAAAGGATCTCTCTCTCTCTCTCTCTCTACCCTTGTACGACCGCAAGCTCTGATCGATAAACATCATCGTCGGGGAGCTTGCGGCCTCGGCGAATATTTTTTCATTAAATATTCATTGCGCGCGTGCGGCGGGTATTTTCAATCGACAGGAATATCGAGTGGCCCGTGAGGTTATAGTCTCGAAGGGATTATGTGCGTGGAATGAAAATAGTCGCACCGCACGGGGCTGGTTTTCGGGAGCTTTTTTGCACTGAAGTTGCGATACCGCACAGTTATCTCTTTTTGTTTAAAATTTTTCCGAGGGCTTTTGCCGGATCTTACTCGATGTGTGAGCGAGCTTTGGAGGAAATTTTACAGACGTAATCCTCGACACATCGTGATCGAATTTTTTTCTCTTCGAAAGTCGATGCTTCTCCGCACGAATTTCTCATCGCCGCGAGTTTAATTTCCTCGTACAAACAGGAGGGAGAGGAGAGCCAATGTATTTTCATTTAAGACGGAATCCCACCCTCATCTCTGTTTTCTCCAATTACATTAATCGATATCACGTCGGATCCCTGCTTACACAGAGAGAAAGACACGGGAGCTTCTCTTTTCTCGAAAGCCAACGTCGTTCACTCTGTATTGCGATGCGTCGCATGTACGTGTGTAACGGGAAAATACTGCGACGGACGAGATATAACGAATGTCAAATACGCGAAAAAAGCGAAGCGTATAACGTGTCTTTACGTCCTTACACACGCAGCGCATCGCGAGCGCGCGAAAATTCAAAGCTCGAATACGCGCGATAAAACGAATACATCATAGAGGAGAGAGAGAGATAGATAGAGAGAACACGAGACGTTGCAAGTTCGGAAATTCAACAGCGGAAGCCAGCAGTGGTACGACCACGTATACGGCCAGACATAAACGGAAGATTGCACAATGACGAGGGAAGGGCAGTTCGAACTTGGAATGAAATGAAAGCGGAGCCCCGAGTGCAGCTCGTATTACACGTATCTCCGCGCTCACGTATAACTAGCTTTCTCCACAGGTGTATGTATATAGCGCACTCGCAGGGGTTCTCTCATATCGAAATATATAGTATATAACGAAACGTCGCCGGGGTACGGAGCAAAGGGTTAGTATAAACCGAGAAATTTCCAGGGACCCACAGACTCATCGCTAACGAACGGAAAACCCGAGTCAAAAGTAATCCGCATCGGTTGTGCTTTTTTACGCGCCGACGAGCAATTCCAAGCTCCACCAGCGTAAAAAAAAAAAAAAAACGTTCGCGGAAGGCACGTGCGCCGCGCTCGTATATAGATAGGAGAAAAAGCGGCCTGTCAGTTCCACGTGCGCGCACGCAGGCTCTCTCTCTCTCTCTCTCTCTCTCTCTCCCTCGCGCAATATTTGTTGTGAGCCGGCGGGAACCGCGTGTAAATAAGCGTCGAAACTCATCTGCTGCAGGTTTCGGAGCTAAAAAAATTTCGCCGTTTGTTTACACGGCCTCCAGGATTTTTGCCCGCGACGACGCGTCAAGCGCATATACAGTCTAACGGATGAAACTTGCGGCCTCTTTTTTCCCACCGTGTGTGTGTGTGTAAAAAAATACGTAGGGATGTATTCGGTTATAGGTGCGGAGCCAGTAGCAGCACCGCGCTGACCTAGTTTTTAGGCGGATGAGGAGATGAAAAACGCGTTTCAATTATACATACTCGCGAAGCGCGAAGAGCGGATCGAGTTTCGCTGCAGCCTCGGCTCTCGTTTGTTTTCGCGCGACAGCTGCAGCGAGTATAGAGAGAGAGAGAGAGAAAGAAAGGAGCCGCAGGGATGTGTGTAGAATCGTCGTCGCGTCCGCGGGCAGTCCTGTCCAGGGACTTAAGCTCCATCGATTTCGGATGTATACAGGGAGATGCGCAGCCGTACGCTCGTGTGTTTGCCTGACCTGCTTTTCTCTCGCTCTGATATTATCCCCTTCGGCTTATTCTTCGGTATACCGTCCCCTACCCTCTATTTCACCCTTCGAATTACCTCGGATACGTCGACTTCGCCGTCTGTTGTGACGGCGAGATTTGTGTGTGTGTGTGTATTTTTCTTACCGGACTTTTTTTGAACTTCGGTCATTATGCGGGGCTAAACACGCACGAGCGAATTTCAAAGTAATCAGCGTCAAGCGCAGGAAGAATTGATCCGTTTATTCGAATCCCGCTCGAAAACAGAATAATCGCCGCACTCGGCGCAACCGAGCTGTAATTTCAATAATTTTCGATAAGCTGCCGCTGGCTCTCGAATTATACGTTTAGTGCACACACGCGTACGTATTAATTTAGCGCTGAATCGAAATCGTACGCCGTATAAAAGCAAACTGTACATTCAATTTTCGTATAACCGCAAACATGCGCTTTTTTCGCGAGGGAAGAAAAAAGCTCTCTCCGCGCTCGTTAAAACCGCGTCGAGAGAGGACGCGCGACGAGGGGAAAAAAATGCGCAAACATAAGGGGGGGGGGGGGGGCGGCGAGAGAAAAATGTAAAGCGAGACGAGGCGTGAATAAGACTACGCGGACCCGGGGGAAGTAAAGCTGCGTCGAGATTACGCGTGCGGAATTTCGTCGGATGTCTAATTTTCCAACGCTCCGAGTTCTTACGTCTCCGCGATTTTTTTTCTCGCGCGTTTGCCTAGATTTATGCTCGTCTTATCTCCTTGAAGAGCCACGATTTAATTTTTTTTTTTTTCAAGCTCGAAATATCTCGTACATCGCTACGCGGTGAAAGTTGCGAGATTGCTTTTTATTTAGCGAACACACACGCGCGGAGCCGTAAGTTTATGCGTTTATTCATATCGTCGTCAGCGCTCGCTGACAATTACAATTTTTAGATTTGAAAAGTTTTACGAGGTTATACCCAGGAAAAAGCGCTTTCGTCTTTTTTTTTTCCTCGTCGCTGTGCGTAATGCAGTTTTCCGAATAGAACGTGCGTGGAGCCATCGGCGTATATAGTTTTAATAAATATTAATTACAGCGACGAGCGTTGATGCAGACGGGAAAAAACTGGGTCAGCGTAATGCACGACGATGAGGAGGAGAAAAATTTTATTACGGGGGAATCATAAAAGGAATCAAAATAAGGGAGCTACGCCGGCAAAGGGTTATTAATAAAGCTCAATAATCGCGATGTTGCGGAAGAATCAAATGGGAAATTATCGGAAAGAGATTTCGCGCTGCTCGAGTTTTCTGTCTGACCTGCGCGACGACAGAATATACATGAAATAATCAATAAACGCCGAGTTGAGAATCTTCCCCGTTTCGTATTTCACGACGGCCTTGAAGCTTTAAAAATCGAAACGCTCGATCAGCTTTGAAAAATCGCGCGCGTCGGCAATTAATAACCGTCGAGGCGTTCGAATTTCAAGGCGGTTACCGATCAAACGTCGCGCGTCGCGGTATATAATCGCGCGGAGGGAAAATATTTGAAAAAGATTAGAAGCGCACATAGGCAGCAGTATATATAAGTAGCAGCGATACATTAACACACAGTAGAGCATCGGTCCGGGTCGTAGTCAGAATCAACAGTTTGCTCTATCGATTGGTCTGCCATCCATATGTTGACTCCTGCTCTTGTATAGCTATATAACAGGGCACGTGTACGGCCACCTTCGAATTGGCGAATCTTATCACGTTTTTTGCTCGCGCAACTTCGCCGGAAGTCGATCGTGATTTCGTTTATGAACTTGCGGCAAAGCTCGAGAATTTGTAAAGCAATCGGCTTTCCCGGAGCGTTTAGGAGGGAATTATTTGTTTAGGGTTCAGAAGCGCCGGAAGATTTGTTCGCCGCAACTTGTTCGTTGTACTCTTATTTCAAGCTCGGGGTAAGAGCTGCTACTGGAGCTTGCGGACACTTATTCAAATTCGAGCGAACTTTTAGCCTCCGGTAGAGTAGAGTTCGTCAAGGCAAACATATCCCTGAGCGGATTCGGTTACTCGCGCTGCATAACTTTGCATTGTTAGGCGACCACGCGAGCTTTTTTTAGTTCGCAAGCTCTCGCGCGCGTAAATCGAAGCCCTGCGTAATATTACGTGTAACGCTTCTCGATCGGAAAGTTATTAAGAACTTTTAATTGCACTCGCTAAACAGCTGGAAGATCCACAGGGAGAGAGACACTCGAAAAAAGCAATCTTCCCTCGATTTCCTTCGAAAGCTCGAACGAGTTGAGCGAAAGTTGCTCGCGCGTCGTCTGTTTCTCAGCTCTCGAGACTATATATACATATAGACTTTATCCGCACCTGCAGCGCCGAGCGTTAAGCCGTTAACTAAGCACAACTAAATCGCTTAGCGTCTAATCGATCGCACGAGAGCAGTTTCGTATTTTCATCGAGTGTCTCTCGCCCCAACGAGTTTACGCACAATATACATATAGTTCTGGTTATGGACTGACTCACTACGTATAATCGTTCTCGATGCGGACATTTGGATGCAAATGGGGATAGAAATTCGATTGGCCGAAATTTTTTTCCCAAGCTCTTTTTTTTCGATGAGCATGCATATTCAGCGTAAATTATCGAGGAGATTGAAATAGTTTTCAGCGAGACAGTTTAAACGATTCCTATAAAGGTTGGGCGTATAGAAAACGTCGTCGTTAGAAACGCTCGCCTTTGAAAAAAATAAAAAAACTTCGCAGCGGCTCTAATTGGAATCCCACTTGCGAATGACGCCGCTCGTTTCTCCGAGAGCGTGTTTGCTTTTTAAAATGAGAATTTTTAAATGGCATAACGAGAAATGAAAAATTTCCGCGCGCTTTCGCCGAATTCTACTAAATTACGAACTATTGTAATGCTGAAAAAATTAAATTTTCTCTGTCTCTATTCTTCAATCCGACGAATATACAGTATATAGCTCGACCGAATAATTAACTCGACTGCCGCGACGCGACGAGGCATTTCATAGCAAAGTAAAGGATAATAAAAGGACGCGGCTGCGAGTATATGAGGAGGAAAACCATTAGCGCGCTTTGTAACATTCACAAGTGAATCTTCAATAGACTCGAGCTTTCGTTCTTTAACGGCAGAGAGCAGCAGTGAAATTGAATTCGAGCGAATATAAATACAATTCTATATACACCGGCTCTTTCTCTCTTTTGCGATCGATGCCAATTAACTTCCTTTGAGATTCGATTTTATACACGACAGCTCTTCATTTAATTCATGCAAAAACACAGCGATGAAAAGTCCTTCAGACACGTGCGCGAGGTAAGTTCGTCCCCTTCATCGCGCCATGTTTTGCCGGAGTAATTGAGGTTCCGTTGGCTGAGAGCACATCGCGAGGCCGTGAAATCCGATTTGACCCGCTAGTCAGACTGATGATGGCATGCATACATATACGTGCATACACTTCCCAACTTGGCCGTCGACTTGTGGACTCTCGAATCTCTCCATCCAAGAATTACGAAAGCTCGTCCGCGTTCCACAATTTTCCACGCGAATTTCCGTCAAGCTATATACAGCAAGGGTCGACTGGATCATTACCGCGAGCTTTTCCACCCACATTGGTATTCGTCCCTCGGTTGGATTTCATTTTTAGCCTCTCGTCTCTCTCTCTCTCTCTCTCTCTCTCTCTCTCTCTCTCTCTCTCTCTTCCCCCAATTGATCACAATTGAATTCGATCCTCCCTTTCATTAGACCGTCTCTCCTCGGAATTAACGCGTGGGATCCGCGATGTGTTTACGAGTTCCCGGGACCTCGAGGAGAAGAGGCGAAATAAGAGAGAGAGAGAGAAAGGAAATCCGCACGTTGCGCGAAGGTATCCCGAAGAAAAGAGAAAGGAGCTGAATTAGGAAACAAAAGCTCCGAGTATACGGGAACAATAGCGCGGAGTCATGCTCTGGCGATTCTTTGAGCGGAAACGAGACAATGCGCGCGAGCGAGGTATGTTTCGGTCAGTGGATACGATTTTAAGAGCGCTGGTATACAGTAGCTGGTATAAGTACACACACAAACACACACACAGATTTATTACAATGGAAAAAGTGCAGCCGGTGTGTAATAGATGTCAGGCGCGTCGTCGAGCTTGCGATATAGGTCATAGGGAATTTCCCGATAAATCGCTCTTGTATATATAGGTACAGAGGACGTAGGAGTAATGAAATTGCGCGCGGCAGCGGGTAATAATAATCGGCCTTTGACGGCGAGAGACCGCAAATCTGCCCAGCGTGCGGCACTTTCGAGAGCGCGGATTTGCTTCCGAGGAAGCTTTTAATTCGATTGTAAAGCTCACGCGCGCTTCGGTCAATCAATCAAGCATAACAGCGTAGAAGAGAGCGAACAGAGCTGTTGAACAGAGAAATTAATTTATCTCCGGACGTTGTGCTTTAATTTTATACATCCGATCCTCGTGCGGGTAATTAAATTCCAATTGCGCCACAACGCTTTGATTCTTGTTTAGCGCAGCGTAGCCGATTTGAATCCTTTTTAATTATAGCTTGCAGCGAGTGGGAGAGCTTGCGCTATACCGGTATAAAATTATACGAGCGATTCGTAGTGCGAATACTAACTAGCCTCGACGTCCGCAGCCGCGTCTATTGCCATACTGCGTTTTGTTCCGTCGTGTCAGCGGCGAAACAATGGCCGCCAGCGAAATATTCGATATTTTTCCGACAGCAAATGGAAGAGCGAGTAAGAGAGAAAAAGCTTTCGAAAACTCGCGCGCGCGCGAAACGTCCGCCATAATTCTGTTTTATCGAGTAAAGAGAGAACTGTAGTTCTCTCTGTGAAAGGCTAAAAGTTCGCGCAAGAATCACGAGTGGGATTCAAGCTCGCACTGTTGTTAGGGTGGGAAAAAACAATGGAGAATTGTCGGGGGAAAAAAAGTGGCCTCTGCTCTCTCTCTCTCTCTCTCTCACGCGCGTCACGAGATGTAACTTGTTGCTCTCCTCCGCGCGCGCATGGAAAAAATAAAGCCGAAGCGCTCTTCCCGGGATTTAATTTTGCTGAATGATAGCCCGTTTTTTTTTTCTCTCTTCTCTCCTCGGGTGAAAATCGAAGCCGCGGAAAAGTTCAAGCCGGATTTTCCGAATTCCGGACACACACACACACACGCGTATAAAGCGTAAATACATCTGAGCTTCGAGAGACCTCCAGCAATGCGGAGAGATAGAGAGAGAAATAATACTCTTTACAGAGGCCGTAGCAGTTAAAAATAGAATCCCTCGTTATTTTTTACCGAGAATTTAGCCAGCAGCACGCTAATATAATCGGCGTTGGATATTTTTACGCTCGACTGAACGTGAGCAAACAGTACGGCGTGTACCTACGGCTAAGAGATGATCAGGAAGGTCGTGTCGCGCTGTTATCATAACGCGAGGAGATTAAAAATGAAAATCGGAGAAGAGCTTGCGGGAATTAATCGGCTTTTTTGCTGACTCGCTTATCGGCGCACAGCTGGAGGGAAAACGTCGAGAGCGAGAGAAGATGTGACCGGAGTCGCGAAAAGGAATCCTCGAGTCGAGTTCTCTTATACGCGTGGATTCCAGTGGAGAAGTCGGAGAACGTCGAGAGAGAGAGAGAGAGAGAGAGAGAGAGAGAGAGAGAGAGAGAGA
>QLSS01000008.1:759659-777518 GCA_024372645.1 Trichomalopsis sarcophagae
ACAGCGAAAATTAATTTTTATACTCGTTCGATCAACTCGAGCCAATCGATGACCTCTTTGTGTATATAAAACACTCGGTCGCTGGTTCGCTCGTTGTTTGGGAAGAGTTTTCGACACACAGGTGTGTCCTGAAACGTTTTTAATTTCTGGCGTAGTATTCAAAGAATTAATATATGCTTATGAGAGAATAATTTTATAGAGTTTGCTAGTAACGACAAGGCAAAAGCCGGTAATGAATTTCCCTGAAGAAGTCATAGCTGGAAAACGGTAATCCATCTTGCGGATTTGAGTAAAATGCTGACTTTGCAGTAGCCGACGTCATAGAGACGAGGAGAAACGTGACCAGATGTTTCCTCGCACTTTCGCTAATGAATGTTTCAGTAAGATATACATGCGACATATACCTACACCGCAAAATAAAGTATAACTATATCTAAAAATTTATTTTAACACACTACATGTTCTCACTCTCGTTTGTTCATTCCGAAGCGCGAGAATCGAGCGCACGCTCGGCTAAATAAATCGACCTCGTTAATTCCACCTCTCTCCGCGTTATTTACTGCCTTATCGACGAATCGAAATATTCCACCGACGCTGCATCGAATTTTTTCGCCGATCAAACATCAGCCACGCGGTTTCGTTATTTATACAAACATTCCGCAGCTTTCAACCTTATACATCGATGAAATTCCAATACTCGCGAAGAGCATCGTATCACGGTCCAGAATCGCGAAGAACAATGCAGCCAAACTGCGCCAAGATACGCGCGTGTGCGGGTCGATAGAGATGAAGCTATACGAAATCATCCTCGAAGCGTGCAACGAGGAGCTGCACGCTCCAGATCCTTTTTCTGCCTCATCCCACGCGCGAATCCCATAGTTATAGATATACGGCAACGTTTACGCGATTATGAGGGGCAAGTGCGACGGCGCGTGTATTATTAGGCTCTCTCGAGCGGCGCACGTGCGAGAGAGTGGGTTACAGATAAGACGCGCTGTTATATATTTTTCCTCGCAGAGACGTATATTTGACAATAAAAAATCGTATCAGATTTCGAAGGAGAGACGGCGTATTAATGGGACAACTTTGTCTGAATCAGAGCCGTCGAGGACCGGAATTCCCCGACGTTTCTCTTCATCTCCGTACCTACAGGGAAAAAGTTTGATGTGTAATAACAAGGAGCACTCTCGGCGGAAACTTTGACGTTTTCCGCGTTCGGATTTATTTTCTTTCTACGCGGTCAGCCGCTCTCGCTGTTCTCCCTTTCTCTCTGTGTTTTCTACACAACTCTTTCGGGTGAAAAAACGTTGCTCCGAATGAAATCGTATGAGCGGAGTTAACAACCGGATAAATTTTCCAATACACACCAATCGACTTTCTCGTTCCGCTAATTAATTCGAATCCAGCAGCCGCGGTATCCCGTGTCCGAAAAAGAAAAACAGCTTTTTCTTTCACTCTATCTCTCTCTCTCTCTCTCAGAGCTTTTACACAGCAATTCTGAGAGGGTTAAAACCGCTTAGCAGTAGGGAAGCTACGCAGCCGTACACAATGAAAGCATTATGTGCACTTTCTCTGCAGGCAGTGGGCTGGTCTGTCAGCGGATATTGCGTTACGCGCCTGTTTTTTAAGAGCTGTGGCAGCGCCGCCGGCTGCTTTTGCGACCGGCCGGAGAGAGCTTTTATTTTGTGTTTTTTTTTTTCTCCCCGGAGAGGGATTTAATTAAGGATATTTTTCAAAGAATATTCTCGCTCGGCTTGTAATAACTCGCGAACGAGCTTTGAAACCGCGTTATACGCGTGGAACAGGCTTGAACTGCGATATCCGGTAAAGCGGATGCTCGAAATTTTTACAAAATCCCATCAGGGCACTTCATCCAGAACGCGCTCGCGCAGTTGGGCTCAGTTTCAGCTCCGTAACGAGAGCTTCCGGAAAAGCACGCACTCGACACCGACGTCCCAAGCACTCGAAGGTGCTACAAGCGCGCGCTTTTTTTCGGGTTCTCGATGACACTTTTCTCTTTTATTTTTCGTTCCACCGGTACAGCGCACTACAAGCATCGCATTACCGACGAACAAAAGCTTCGGCAAAAACAACGACGTTGATTACGCGGGACGACGCGTGCGTGTAAGCGTCGGAATAGAGGATCCAATTATCCGCGGGCTAATTCATAGCGAGCGCGCCGTCATAACTCATACGCTTGCAAGCTCAAAATTGTTTGCGTGGTCCCCTTTAAATTTCCCGCTTATCAGCGCGAGCTTTTTTCCAAGCCTGTATATGCGCGGGAGCGATTAGTCGGGCATAGCGTAATCGTAATTACACCGGCTTGGAAAGTAGTAATTAACATGGCAAGATCTCTCAAAGCTCGGCTGCGTATTGAGGTGCAGGGAATGCGCGACGCAGTCGTGTAATATGCCTTCATAAGCGGCTCCTGATTACGCGGTTACTACGCGTGTGTGTGACAATTCGCTTGTAACGAGATGTCACGACTAATACAACGTCGAAATTTGATAACCGCGTAGTGACTGACATACACGTATACACGCGAAGATGTCAAAATTGTTGCGTTAATATGTACGAATGAAGGACCGCAAGCTCGCGGTATTCTGTATTGAGAGCAGCGAAGCTCTTGACCGCTTAAAACCCGATATTACACGAGCTTACTCATCGCGACACACATGCCATTAGCCGATTCAATTTTTCTCTCAATCGACGGCTTCCCTCTCTCTTTTCCAATGTATACCTATATAGCGTATACGAGGCTGCCGCGCTCGCGCGCGATTTAATGTCGAAGGGGATGATCGCAAGCTCTCCATTGAGAGCGTGATCCGCTTAAAGCGGATTTTCACAAATTTTTTCTTTGCTCCTCATCCTCCTTGCTTTAATGCGCCTCCTCGAGGTATTGTGAGGATTTTTAAAAAACGCGCGGGGTGACTCGGCGAGATATTCTCTCTCCGAATTTTTCAATCAATCTCCGGCTTGAAATGGAAGACGTGTGTGCGCGTTTCTTTCGAGCGGGAGACGGCGAAATCGATGCGCGCAATGCTGGTCAGATTCGCCGATGACAAAGTATTCTTCTCCTCCCGGCACGTTAATATTGGGTATTTTTGAGATTCGCAACACGTTCGTAATCCTTATTTCAGTTCCCTAAGCTCGACGCTTAACTTCTTTTTTAAACAATTAAAAAAAAAAAGAAGCCTACTCGTTTCGCAAGTTCGAAGAGGAGTACACAGAAACGCAAAGTATAACTCGCTCCTCCCCCCAGTTTGATAAAGTTAATTAATTAAATTTATCTTGGAATTGTGCCGCAGCGCAAGGCAAGCAGCTGATAAAAGTGAAGCGGCTGGTAGTAGTAGTAGTAGTACTGCTCGTATTTATTTAGCGCGAGCGGGGGTGGAGAAAACGCTAATGCCAAGGGTAGGACACGACGACGACAGCCGCGCTCTATAAAGTTTATGCAAATGTAATGGAAAGGAGGAATCGAGGAGTAAATATACCGGAAAATGTTTGCACTAGCGCGCGATCTATACCTTCTCTTCTATACACCGTTGGGAAAAATTGATAAGGCGGAGATTAATGTTTGCCGAAGAGCAGCTCCGTTTGTGTTTTTTTTTTTCCAAATCGATTTCTGATTCGCTATGTCTCTCTGTGCTCCTTCCTTTTATTATTTATACGTGCACACACTCCTGGTGTTTATCTTTCTATTCGACGGAGATAAAACTGGCTCTTCTGTTTGCGCTGTAAAAGCGATGGAACATTGAGAGAGAGAGAGAGAGAGAGAGAGAGAAACATTCCGCGGTTTTCCCGGACACAGCAGCGAGACGCTTCGCTACATATTCAAAAGCCGCGGGGCCATTACGCGAGAGCAGCACTTATACACAGGTACATATAGTATAGAGGATTGATCGCGCCATGGAGAGCGTACCGTATACGGGTAGGGAGGATGTTTTATTTAAGCCTTTTTTTTTTTTTAACTCGCGACCACCTGCCGGTCCTGAATTAATTTTCACGCTCGCTTTTAACCCCTTTTTTTTCGTCCCTCTGTGTTTTACGAGTTTTCCCACTGTACAACCCTCGCGGCAAATCCAGTCTCCGCGGCTGGATTTTATTCCCTTTGTTTTGATGCCCGATGAATTTTTCAACGCGTTATATCGTTAAAAAAAAGGACGAATCCTTTTTACCCCGATCGAAAATTATTTCCTCTTCCTCTTCGATATCCGAGCTAGCCATCGGACAAACGCCGGAAAGCGAGTAGCTATACAGAGAGCAGTGAGGTTAATCGAATTATCGCGCGCTCAGCGAACTATCCCTCTCTTGGCGTGTATATACACACACACACACAGGCCCGTAGAGAAGCAGCGGAGAGAAAGAGGGGCTTCGAAATTCCTCGCGCACTTGGAGAGAGAACTAATTGAATCGGATAACTAGCGCGCGTATCAGGGCCGATCGGAAAATTCTTCCTCGGCCGCGTAATAAGCAAGTATACAGCCGTTATGCACTGCGGGGGGAGAATTTCGTGCCGGAATTTTTTTTTTCCTGCGTGTGCAGCTTTTTAATTCCGTTTTAAGCGAGAGAGAGAGAGAGAGAGAAAGCAAAGTCGCTTTTATTGACTGTGTGCGGCGCGCGCGATGGATTGCGTTTTGAGTATAACATCGTGTGTGGAGAGAGAGAGAGAGAGAGAGAGAGAGAGTAGGTCGTGCTTTTTTCCTATAGCTGTGTATTAAATTCTCGTTTTTTGCCCCGGGGCGTAAAGTGATTTCGAACGAAAGTTTGGCGTGGAGCTCGAGCGACCGTGAAAAACTCAATAACGGCCTACTGCCTGTGTACGCGCTCGCGTTGAATTCACTGAAAGTATTATATTTGTTTGTTTATCGAAAATACGTAATTTTAGCGAAAAATTTGCTTATACCTCTTGATTCTCCGAAAAGCAGGGCTTAATAAGGGAGAATAACCGTTGAATTTTGTTTACGCTTGAAATTCGATCTCGATCGATTCTCGCGAATTTTAATTTTCCGACGAAAGTCTATTCAGGTATGAAATAACCGAAGGTTACGCGCAGCTCCATCAACCTTGCGAATTGTGCAATTAGAGCATCGTTTGACAGCCTGGTCGGGTCTACTTAAAAAGACGTCACTCCTCTCTCTCTCTCTCTCTCTCTCTCTCTCTCTCTCTCTCTCTCTCTCTCTCTCTCATCCATAAATTATACCAAGCTACTCTTTTCACACTTGCGTCAGGCTGAATTGACTTTCATCATAGGCTATTGTTGCTCTAAATGTCCAATATGTGCTAGCGACGGCAATTATCAAACCCGGCGCAAATTGCTTTTGCAAAACTGCATTATAATATATGATAATTTCGAGGTTTAATTAATTCTATATAATAAGACACGCTTAATTGCACGCTCTTTGTGCAGTTGCTCAGCTCTAATAGGCGACGCGATTTCGCCGAGATTATTTGTTAATGCAAATTCCTCTTCTTTCCCGGAATTTCAGTCTTTCGCCCACAAAGTCGCCTACAACGTCGCTGTCTAATTAAACTTCCGATATGACAGGTTAATGGTTCCGGTTTAATTAAATTCGATCGAAAACTACCCTCTATAATAATCGATGAATGCTCTGGTATACATATTAGTCATTTTCGGGCTGCTTTGAATCTAGAAACACACCCATTTCCTGAATTAACTATGGCTTCTTTTTAGTAAACGCGTATGGATAATATAGTATCGAAGTTTCCCAGTAATCGACGTCATTATAATTAAGGTGTACCGTAGAATATTTCCTCTGTTTACAGAAACACTTCGGCGCATTTTTAAAAAACTTTTGCTTCCTTTGTCGGCGCGCGCTTTCCCAAATATTTACCCCGAGCCGCGAGAGCGACTTTTACGTATATTTATCAAAAAATCAACAAGCGTCGCGAGCGTTTTATTTTCGAAAGCCGAATGATTATTCCGAGGTATTTATCGAATATTCCGTTCTCGTGCAATGTATTGATTCGGCGTATTTCCAATTTTGAAAATTACGCTCACATATACCACTGAACGGCGGGTATTCGTCGAATCAATTATATCGATACGGCGGAGCTTTTGAACCCCCCGTTTGCGTAAGGGATGAAGCAGTCGATCCGTTTATTTTCGAATGAACGCCAGCCGTGTTTAAACGCGAAATTACGCGAGAGAACGAGTACTACTGTATGTATAGTGTAGAGGAAGAGTCAGAGTAGCATCGAGCTGTCCGGGGGCAAAAGAATACAAAGCTCCGGTGTGGAGCAGCTACAAAGGCTGCTTTGTCGAAGATAATTATAATTTTTTTATCCGCGCGCGAGCTCTTACCCAGCTCCTTTGAGAGCGCGTCTTTCTCCTCGTAGTGCTTTTTTAAGCGGCGCAAGCTCCAAAAATACTCCGTGCAACTATACAGATTTAAGCAAAGACTTTGTTTCTCGTTATAACCGGATCCATTCCGACGATTCGATTGAAAAGTTCCTGTCCAAACGTGACCCAAATTCGAAAAATAGAAAAAGCTCTCGAATCGAGGAGAGCTTGCGGGCTATGGGCGTAATTCCGGGAGTGCAAGCGGCTTGAAAATTATGTAAATGGAAGCGGCCATTCTCGGCTTCCACACGATTATCTCGAAAAGTTCCTCCCACGCGCGCGCGAGCTGATTATTATTTCTACAACTGCCCGGAGAGTCTCGTCCTGCTTTCAGACCTGAAAACTTTAACGGCCGAATTCTGGACTCTGCTACGAGCGCGCGGAATGCGACGAGGTCGTTCTCGAAATGAGAGTCGAGTGTAGCGAGAAGTAGCTTGTAGTACAAGAATCGCTAGAGTAAATTTGCTCGTCGGCGCTTCACCTCTGTCTCTGAGATATCGTGCTTACGTATCTGTGTGTGATAACGTGTATATTGAAGTTTATCAGCGCTAATTAGTAGCCAGGGCTGAGATATGAAATACAACGCATCATAGGCGAACTCGGAGAAATTGTACGCGAACTTGGGTGTATATACCAATGGACGACCCAAGTTGGAAATCGAAGCAACCGAAGCGAAAACGGCTTCGATTTTAAGCAAGACTCTGCTAATTAAATCTCGAGCTTGCGACTATACACGGTAAACACGTCGAGGGAATTAGCTGAAACAGAAACAGAAACACACAGCTACCGGATTCTTACGCTAGCGTATATTCAAGTAGGCCATCGGCTGCATCGAGTTTTCCTCTCGGCGCGTAATTTCCTGTTTTCCTTCGCGGAGTTTCTCCGTGACGCGTCGCCGGCGAGAACTGAATGGACCGACGAGATGTATATTCCATTGTGAATTATTACAATAGCCGAGAGTTTATGCCGCTCGCGAAAAATTTTTGTCAGTACGGATGACGTATGCGTGTATGTGTGTGCATGATGAGAACAATAGGGACGCACGAGGCGTTGGTGTTTCCTCTCTCTTTTTTTTTTTCGTAATGCGATAACCGGAGCTGCGCACGGAGCTTTTCGCGAAATAGTTTGTTAGAGCCTTTCGCGTAAGTCGATTACCAACGTTTTCCAGCGATCGATGAGCTTTGGAGTCGCCATAACCGAATTTACGTTCGATGCGACGCGATGGAAAGAAAAAGTTTGATTCAACTATTATATATGTGTCGAGTGTATTAAGAACGTAAATATACACAGACCTGCAGCGCGAACAATATACGAGGGATTTTCCTCCAAATTAACTCGTCCCTCGGGAGGGACCAATTACCCGCGAATTGCGAGTTTCAAATTTAATCCGCCCTCCGCGACGAGTCCGAGTGAATTATCCCTTTATACGGGGGCTGACTGTATATTATACATCCGTCTGAAAAATATGTCGCGCGCGTACATGTGAGAAAAACTTGTCTCTCGCCGGGTCAAATTAAGAGACTTAACTGGCGCGTGAAAAAGGGCGCAAAATTGCACAGAGAGAGAGAGAGAGAGAGAGAGAGAGAGAGAGAGAGAGCTCGCGTAGTCGAATTTCCCAGGTCAGTGGTATTTTACGAGCTGTAAAGAGAATTCGTTGCCTTTTTCGCTCTCGCTAACGGCTAAACAGTGTAGTAGCAGTAGTGACGGCTTAATGGCCGCGATGTATAGCCGTGTGTTTTTTTCTCCCTCTCGTTCGCTTTTTGACCATACAGATGACACAATTTTGCCACGGATTACCGTACAAATATTTGACGAACTCGTTAATGCGGCGTTTAATCGCTCTCCGATCCGGGAAGTGTGAGCTGCGACACTTTTTGCGCCAATCTTTTTCGATTAGCGAGCGCGCGCGCGCGCGGAAAATTTGAAATTCAATTTCCGCTCGGAAATATCGCGCGGACTCGTCAGCGTGTACCTTTTTAAGCTTCGTCGTTGTCAGTTGCGGATTAGAGCTCACGAATTAATTTCATCCCTCTATCGCTCCGTCACCGAAAGCCTTATCTGTCTGTAAGATTAATCTCGCGAAAATAAAGAAAAAAAAATAAATAAAACTGTCGTATAAGTCGCGCAGTGAGAAATTCGATGCCATCGGATTGTCGAGTTTGGAAAAATTGCGCCGAGCGATCAGCAGCGGAGGTTACCCCCTAAAAGCTCGACCCTATTTTCCAGGAGCGAGAGCGCGCGGGGAGATCGATTTCTTCCCTATACGCTGGTACACCCCCGACTTTTTCAGCCGAATTTTCCCGTACAAAGTGTAGTCGCTACCTTTTATTGCCGCTCGCTCGCTGCTTTACGGCGACGTTTTATTAGACATAAATTCCGCGTGCGCGAGGTTATTTTATTAGAGGTAAAAAAGTTTGTAATTATGGCCGCAGCTTTTATTGGCCGAGCGGGTCGCGGCTCTTTTACGAGGCTTGTATTAATAATGTTTTTATCAGCTGCCCCCCCGATTGAATTAATCGACGCGGCGCTGTAATTAATTTATCGCAGGTCGATTTTTTTATCGTTGAAAAAGAGAAAAAAATTCTGTCGGTATAGAGAAATATCGAATGGGGTTCTTCCACGCCAAACTTCTCCAGCCGCCAAAATTGCGTTATAGAAAAGTTGGCCGCTGAAGTATAGCCGATATATGAAAATTCCATTACGCGTGCGATGGAATAAAAAAATTATCACCACTATTCGAAAGTTCCGACCGCGTATAAATGATTCAGGCAAAACTTTACCAACTTCCGGCAAGAACACACCCGCATACCGATCCGCGGCAAAACGAAGCGAAAAAGAGAGAGAGAGAAAAAAAATAAAAAAAATCCATCAGCGAAATAGCACGCGTACGCTTCATCTTCTTCCCTTTAAAATCCCTGGTTCTCTCTGGCGAGCGAGATTCTTTGACGCGCTGTGGCCCAGTGGCCCCTTGCACTCTCTTTCTTCTCGCGACGCGCATTGCACACACACACACACACACACACACTGCTGACCGAGGCGAGTGAATGGGACCGGGACAGTTTTGCATGCGCGGGGTGAAGCGAGCAGAAAGAGCGAGAGAGATGATCCTCTCTGAATTCACGAGAAGCAGCAGCAGCCGCTGCTGCTTTTACAATCCATTCAGCTCTCACCCGTATATTTCAATGCCTTTTTTTCGTTTATTCAATACCGCTCTACCCGGGCAAAGGTCTCTCTCGCTGTTGGCTGTATATTTTTGCGCTGGATTAACGTTTCGGGATTGTTATGGTGATGCAACGCTCGAGGATAATTTTTTACCTCTGGGAATAAAACGCGTGGCTTGAATGTTTAATTTCTGGTTTATCGATTCGACTTTTTGAATTTCGCGCGCTTTTCGAAAACGCTTATACGAAACTCCAGAGCTAAAGCGCTGCAAGCTCGTCGTAAAAAGTAGCTCGTAAAGATTTCGAATACCTAGTTCGGCGTATACACACACATTCCATCACGCGGCGTCCAAATAACGACTCGCCAGTCAAACATCTGCCGAAGTAAGTAATTTCCCCGGCGAGCACACACACACACACACACACACTTAGAAAAATGTTTGCGCTGCCCGAGGAAAGTGATTTTGTGTGCCCTCGATAAACAGCCGACCGAAATTCCGCAGTAGCTCGTACAACGGACAATAATAAACTCCCTTTACGACGTGTGTGTGTGTGTGTGTGTGTGTGTGTGTGTGTCCTTTTCTCCTGCGAGACAGATTTACCCGTAAGCTGAAACACGATTATGACTCGACGTCGAGTCGCTGTGCCTCATTACGCGCTGCGGCATAGTCTCCCCTCCTGTACACAACTGATGGCATTACGAGAGAGAAAGAAAGCCTCCTGGGAGAAGCCGTCTCTGATTCTATCGAATGTATCCACGTGTGTGCTACCAGTGGAAAAACGAGGCTTTCGACCACGCATCGACTCTGTTTTGCGGCTTTCGACGCGCGCGAGCCCTGCTAGAAAATTAACGAGTGAAAACCGTTAAAAAGTTCAGTTTAGTTGACCATTATTATCAAATTTGAATGTAAAAAAATTACGCAAAACGTTGCTAATATTTTAGTGATGCGTGTCTATTATACCAACACAGTATTATTTTTAAGTTAAAAATTCTTCTTTCCTTTTTTTTTCTTGCATTAAAACGTTTGCACGTTTTATTACAAATATTTGGATTTTTCACGATTGCAGGATATTTTTCTATAATTTCTATAATGTTCTGTTTTATTCTGAGTCAATGCGTATATCCATGCATTTATAATGTTTAAACTCTTATTTATTTAAATTGTTAACCACAACTTAGCTAAATGGCCCAAAACTTCGCTTATTAACCGTTAACGTTTCTACCATGGAGAGAGTAAAAATAAAAGCTCATGCATTATTCCACGGGCCTGATTTATGCAAGCACTCTCGGTCACAATGCTAAAGCGCACAGTATTATTGTGACGTGTCAAAAGTTTAATAAGCCTCGTAAATTTTCGAGAATTCGACTTTCCATTTTATTTCCATATAATGGAAAGAATTTACGAGCGTACGTATAGTGAGACCGAAAAATATATTTCGGAGGATGAAAAATAAAATTCCTTTCATTCGGCAGTGCTCGGCGCGTTGAACGTGGAATTCATTATACGCTCGTAAATTCAAATATATATATACACTCTTATTAAATTATCGTAGCGGAGGAAGAACGAACGATAATATTCGTATTTACATTCCAAACTTCCTCCCGTTTAATTAATACGACTTCGATTAATCGATTCGACGCGGATACAATAATGTGACCTAAATATATCCGACGGCCATACGTACATACGTTATATCGATCCTGTTCCTCGCCCCATGCGTGCGTGTATAAAAAATTGAAAATCCCGGTAAACACGTCGTTTCGCGCCTCGTCGTCCGAAAAAAAAAAGAAAAAAAATACTGTACCGCTGCATTGTAAAACAGCCGGTCGATCAGGGCGCGATGAATAATCCATCGGGATATCAGCGACGCGTTAATTAGGTAATTGCACGAGTTTAGGTGAATTTTTAACGCGAAGCGCCGAGTGTGTCGACGTACCTCTGGGACTAGAGACAATTAAGAGACCGTCGGGACGTCTTCGTATGGGGCCGATTAAGCTATATAGAATCGAGATTATATGGAATCAGAAGATCGTTCCTCTTCGTTTCGGCACGGAATTCGACACTTTTATCGGCAGCTATAGCCCTGCAGTCCTTTATTTTTCATCCCACCCCGAGGTCACGCGACTCTCCGCGCTGTGGAATTACACGTCGGAGCGAGAGAGAACTCTCGGCATCCGATTGTAAATGCCACACGCTGTATCGACTCTATTACCCGTCGGACCGGACGCTGATCTCGATCACTGCGATCGATGATTCGCTCGTGATTTATTATTTTTTTTTTTTATATAAAAAATGCGAGTGTAGAGATTTTACAAAATATAGGTATAATATAGGTGTTCTTACTGTGACGGGCTTCGAAATATAATGATTTTCCGGAGTATGCGTTATACATCCTGCACTTATTGAAATCCCGGTGCGGCTGCATATTCCACAGGTCCTCGTGTTCCGAAGCTACGTATATAGCGTGTACACACTCGGAACGAATAATACAGAGAGAGAGAGATAGAGAGAGTCCAAACTAATCCACGTACTGTACGTATATATCGAAAGCACTGGGTAACACTGCGCGAGAGACGTAGCTCGTCTCGCTTGTAGAATATCGTCGGTGTGGCTGCACATACGCAAGTAGCTTATCGTGTAAATACATAACTAGTGTATTTATGGAGAAACAGTATATAGAGGATCGTGTGTGTGTGTGTGTGTGCAACAGTCAATCTAACGCTCGATCGGGGTACATACGGGGGTGTACATAACTACGACTTGTATATCCTCTGACATGTGATCTTCTTATTAGTGATATATATTTATGTGTTTAATCGCTACACTGGAGGTGTATATATATAGATATATATGTAACGCAAAAAACATCAATGAAAATCCGTGTATATACGTATGAACACGACTGTGTCCGTCTGAAAGTGTGCGTGTGTGTGTGTGTGTGTGTTTATGTGTGATAGACTGGTATACATAGAGAGAGAGAAAGAGAGTACAAGAGCCAAGGAAATTTCTACTCACGATTGTGTGGCGCGTTTTGGTGTTGCGGCAGGACTGTCATTGTCGGCGGGCCGAGGCAGCCTCGTGAGCAGAAAGCTCTCTCTCTCCGGCGCGCGCAGACTCCATTCGAGCCTCCGTTTCTCCCTTCCCTTTCCACTTCTCTCTCTCTCTCTCTCTCTCTCTCTCTCTCTCTCTCTCTCTCTCTCGGAGCAACAGCGCCAGTACAGCATCGGGCAGACCTCCTTAGCATCGTCATCACCGGACACCCTATATGTATATACGCATACGAGCTTTTTCGAAAGTTTTCGCTCCTTTCCTTTTTTGACATCGCGGCCGATATCGCCTATAGGCTGACCTATAGGATGAGAAGCTTTGATGGAGGAGCGAGTGTCTCGAGCCGCTGGGATTTATGGCCGTCATTCGGATTACGAGATGAAACGCGAGCTAGAGAGTGGCGGTTATTTGTACTTGTATAGGCTTATAGCTGGCTCGTGGGATTTATTAACGGCTTGCTTTGTTTTCGCGAGAATTGATATCGCTGCGATTAGTCAAGTGTATTTTTATCAATTTAGGCTTTTGGAAGTAGGATACCGTGAGATTGATATATAGAGAGAGAGGGAGTCAGGTCGATCTTTTTTCCGATTCTCTCATTACGTCCCCGGAAAGGAGAGTGAGAGAGACAGCGTAATGGAATGAGTGAATACAAGCGCCGAGGAGTCTTGTATTGACGCAGCTCGAAACATGAAATATTCAGCCCGAGAGATTTGATTATTCTCTCCCGCCATGCCAATCTTTTCTCTTATTCGAGGGCACGTGCCTTGTATACGCTTTTATTGCCAATTGTGGCTATTTCGCGCGTTATCGATACAAAATATTCAATTTCCTCAGAAAAGCTCCTTACAGCGCGACTTTCTCCGAAAGCTCATCGAGCCTAATTGTCGCCGACTCTTCGGGTCAAAATTAAGCTCAGCCGTTCGTCAAGTTTGAAAAATGGCGCGAGTAGAGGTAATGGAACGAGCTTTGCTCTTCATTAAGCCTGACCTGCCCGTTTCGCGTGATACGCGTGTGAAAGTCATTGCATTGTGCTCTAGGATGATCCTTCATACTCGCGGCTTTCTAAATGATTAAACGCCGCATGCAGTGACGGGAGAAAGATGTTTCGTCAACGGAATAATCGATAGACAGTGCGATAACCCATCGGATTTTCACTCGATTTTCTCCACCAGGGATTCCCCGGGCAAATTAGTCGTGTCGCGCGTGTAAACCGGAATTTCTCTCGAGGTCAGAGACTCCCACGCGTTTTATCCGCGGAATCTTGAGAAATCTCTTACTGACTCGGCCACGCAGCACATAAACAGCGATCAGTCCTGCTCTCTGCAGCGGAACTAAAATAACTCAAACTTCTCTCTCTCTCTCTCTGTCGAGTGATTAAGCTCGGGAAAATAGTTTCCGAATTTTTCAGGCTTTGCGAAAAGTTTGCGGTGCGGCGCGAAACTCCCGGCCCGCGTACAAATCAATAAATACCTTTCTGAACAGAAAGTTTCTCGCAAGATAGATATAGTGCGAGCTGGCTTCTTCATTATGGAAATAACTCGAGGATGTCCTCGTTCGGCGCGAGCCGGAGGCTAAGTGAAAATTTCGGAAACAAAAATTTCATCGAGAGAAACGCTCTCCCATGTATATACTTGCGTACAATACACGTATAAAGATGAGGGTGAAGAAGAAGAAAAAAAAAAAACGAGAAAGAGAAGGCTCGTTCGGCACCCTCGCGCGAGTGCGCACGAAATGCCATTTGCCGGGATTAGAGTGAAAGTGGGTGAGACGTTGCGAAAAAATCCTCTCTTTGCTCTCTATCCCGCTCTCATTCCATATCCCGGCGCAGGATTTCCGATGTGTGTCGCTCGCTCGCACACGCCTGGCCGACAGAGAGAGAGAGAAAGCTCGTCCATATTGATCTATAAACTTGCTTCGTGTGCACGTAGGCGTGTAGAATGGAAGACGCTGCGTATTATACGAGTGTATCCGTGTGCGTGTGGATCTCGGCTTTTCTCACACTTTCTTTGAAAGCCCTAGAAGGGGAGGGGGGGGGGGAGAAGCCCTGGGCTAATTTTTACACGGGCCGATGGCCTTCGTGGGGGATGATGAGCATATGCTCGGTCAGACTGCTGTGTACGTATAATACGTTTTCACGCTGTTTCTGACGGAGATGGCCCGCGCTATCCTCGGGATGTTTGTGTGTGCGTGTATTGGATTCGCTCGAGAGATTCGTGATTACAAGCTCCGGGATCAAAGGAAAATTGTAATAGAGCTTGCTTGACGCATTCTTTTGCTCTTTAGTCTGTATACAGGGACTCTGCTTTGTAGCGGACATTTTTTGAGTTTTGTGAAAACAGCCGATTGTTTTGAGAATTTTTTTTTTTTTTTCTTAAAATTATCCTCTAAACAAAAGCACGAGACAAAGGACAATACCGAGCCAGACGCATACAAAACTGGATATCCCGCTGATGCGGACGTTATAAATAACGTCTCACACCTGAGCTCACTTTGCATCGATCCTCCTCCGAGCATCACTGGCAGCTAAGCAGATGATCTACAAGTGCCGACAGAGCTGCCGTACAAAATTTTCAGTACACCCCGTAAACCACTCTGCCACCAGCACGTTTACTCTCATACATAAAATAACGTCGTTTATCAGCCCAACGGAGAGCACACACATACGGGCTTCGTATACTCGTAAGAGAACAGGGCCGCTTATCCCTGCGCGGAGCGTATATCCAAGGAAATTCCAAGGAAAGGTCTTTCCTTGTGAGCGAGGATTCGTCAAAGCTCGGGAAATTCCCGCGAGCCAACTTTCGTGTGCGCCGCGCGATGCCGGCAAAGAAAACAAGTATATCAACGGCGAGTTTTCAATGTCGACGCGAGAGCAAGCTCGTTTTTGTCGGAATTAAAACTTTCCGGGGAAAACGGATAGACCTTCGATCGGGATTAAGCGACGACAAAGTCGATTGAGACGACGAGGTCGCGAGAGTTCTGTGCGTATCGGACGAATGAAACGGTTTCAATTCGTGACTCTACACTGCGATGCGTGGCTGAGTAAACTTTTTTACCCGCGATTCAGCTGTTATTAATTCGAGAGAGGGAACTCATTTTGAGCGAAGAGAGGGACCGGGAGAGCTTTACAGAGCTTTGTCTTGTACCGGCGCTTTGTGGCTTGAATATATATATATATATATATATATATATATATATATATATATAAAGTTTATTCTGAAAAAAGCTTTTCAGAACGAATATTCGCGCGACAGCTTTTTACAAGGTAAAATAGCAACTTTCATACACAATATCCTCCAAAGCGGAAACGCATCGGTCGCGTATAGCGGTATCGCGAGCTTAATCGTACCGAAACTCGCTTTCAAAATAATTCAGCGTATAATCTGCCCCTGTTGCCTCGGCTATGGAAGTCGGTGGAAAATAAATGTTTGAACTGGCTCGCGAGATGAACCGGAGGCACATATATCTCGACGACCTTCGCGTAGAAAAGTGAAATTTGCGCAGAACAAACAGCGACGTTACCGCTGCGAGTATGAAAAAAAAAAAAAAAAAAAAAAGAGAGAGAGACTGGAAAGTATATGGAAAAAAAATTTTTTCCACCACAGGCGCACCCCTTAAAAGGAAAAGAGCGAACCTTTCCGAGCCCTAAGCTGCTTATCTCTTTCCTGTGCTCCCGGCGTCAAAACTTCATAAACGCGTTCGAAAAGTTGCGGCAGATTAAAGTTTACGGGGACCAGCGGCGCGAATACTTATACCGGCCATTATGCAGCCGAAGCTTTAAAGCCGAGCTTCCGACACTTCGTTCCCAGGACAGCACAGATGCACGAGTCAATCAACGGCTGATCGGTGCGATTCTAATTGCTGAAAACAATTCCGGTGACCAAATTTCGGCCCCTGATGATCCGTCCAATTAAAAAGAATCGGTCATTATTATAGAGGCGAGTTGCGTTTAAAAAAAGCATCCAATTAAAAAACCGACGTCCTTTTTTTCGTCATTCTTATCGGTTTCGTGATATTTTCGCGACGCGTTATTATATCTCGGATATAAATAAATGAAGCTCATTTTAAATGGAGATGAGAGAAGCGAGCGATTCTTTTTTTATTTTTCGTTCGTCCTCGCGGTTTTCGGGGGGTGAACTCGTGAAATGCCGAGAATCTCATTAAACGGGGCTTGTCGTCCGGAATGTGCTTCGCGGGAAATTGATAAAACAATTATCCTCGATTCGGTAGAGGTGTGCGCTTTTTATACTCGGATTCTTAACCGTCATTTATTTTCCAATATTCATCGATTGTATACATAGAATCGGCATTTATGGAAAGCACGCGAAAAGCTGCTTGCGTTTATAATAAGAGCTATTCTCGCTAAGTGAAAATACTGCCTTACACTTCTCATACAGCTCTGGCAAAAAGTTTAATTTTGAAACGTCTGTATTTTCAAGCGTTTTACGCTTACACCGAGTAAAAATATGATGTTTGCAATGGCTCTGCTTCGCTTGAAATTTTTGCAACTAGGTCACCGTGCAAAATGCTAAAGCCAAAGCTGCTTAATAGTTTAGTAAATACGTCGATTATATCGCTTTGAGAGATTTCAAATTTGTACTTGGACCACATCAGGTGTATGTATAGTATAAAGCTCTGGAAAATTACCTTATTTTCCGGGTAAAGTGTTACGGCGGAAAGTTCTGCGGGACCAAAATAATAATGATCCATCTCTCGAACGAGCAGTTCTGACGTTCTAGCTGAGGGATAAGGCCCTTGGGAAAAAGAGAGACCTGCACCTAAAAGTCCAATTTTTCTATATGTATACCTCCTTGGCTATTTCGTCTGGACTGTATGAATATACCAAGTCTTCCGAAAGTATACCCAATCCTCTTATCTATATATAGAGCAAACAAATTGACGAAATTCTTCGACCCGCCAAGCATATAACGAACCGCGCTCGCTTATATAATACAGACAAAGTGCGTATACTTATAACGAATTTATATTTTAAAATAAATTCAAAAACATTCATCGTAGCGAGCCGAATACATCTCAAGAAGCATCATCATCATCAATCGCGATTTATGAAGCTCAACAGCGATGAAACTAACAGCCCACTAATGAAGCGCAAAATCAATAACCCATGAATAACGGCTTTCATCCCCGTTAACACATTGAAAAATCTGCCCAGAAATAGGCCCACGAGTACGTATAATGAAAAAAGGCATTCGTCAAGCGTGGCAAACTAAGCCAGAAACAGAGAGAGAGAGAGAGAGAGAGAGAGAGAGAGAGAGAGAGAGAGAGA